>JACEFZ010023592.1:0-329380 GCA_014155875.1 Cepaea nemoralis
AGCGTGAGAGTGAATGAGCGGACGAGTGAATGTGTGAGCGTGAGAGTGAATGGTGTGGTGTGTGGGTGTGAGAGAGAAGAGAGAGAGAGAGAGAGAGAGAGAGAGAGAGAGAGAGAGAGAGAGAGAGAGAGAGAGAGAGAGAGAGAGAGAGAGAGAGCATCACTATTTTTACGTCACATACATTTTATGTACACATTTTTCTCCATGTTTAACATTTTTATGAGACTGCTCATGACAAGTGTCAGTGTATGTGTGTGAGTAAAGTGTGGGAGTTTGTTCATACTAGTTTCAATACTAACGTGAGACATTTTGTATGTGATGAAGTGTGAGTGTATGTGGAGGATGTGTGTGAATGTGGGGATATGTGTGGGTGGGGGTTGTGTGGGTATGCGTTTGGATGGGTTGGGGTGTGTGGGTTTTGGTGGGTAGTGGTATCTGTGGGTGTTGGTGGGATGTGTGGATGGATGTGTGGGGGTGAAAGTAGGGGTGTTGGAATGGGTGTGGGGGATGTGTGTATGGGTGGAGGATATGTGTATGGGACGGATGCGGGGGATGTGTGTTTATGTGGGTGGAGATGTGTGGATGGTTTGAGGAAGTATGTGTGGGAGGCGGGGTTGTGTGGGTAGGGGATTGTGTTGGGTGGATTGGGGATGCAAGGGCGGGTGGGGAGAAGTGTATGGTGTGTGGGTGTGAGATATGCGTGCGGTGTGTTGGTGGGGGATGTGTGAATGATGTGTGGGTGGAGGGTATGTTTGTGGTGGTATGGGTGGAGGATAGTGTGTGGTGTGGGGGATGTGTGTGATGGGTGCGGGGAATGTGCGTATAGGTGGGGTATATGTGTGGGTGAGTAGGGGATTGTGGTGGTTGGGGGAAGTATGTGGGGTGTGTGGGTGGGAGATGTGTGTGTGTGGATGGGGAATGTGTGGGTGGGGGTGTGTGAGTGGCTTAGGGATGTGTAGGTGGGTGAGGGAGTTGTATGTGTTGGGCTGGGATGTGTGAGTGGGTGGAGGGTGTGTGTGGGTAGGGATATTGTGATCGAGAGATGTTTGGTTGGGGGTGGGTGTGTGGGGGTGTGGGTGCGTAGTGGAGGATGTTTGCGTGAGTGAGTGTCTGTTGGTGGACGGGTAGGTAATGCGTGTGTGGGTGGGGAGAGGTGTGTGGTGTGTTGGTTGGGGATATTGTGTGGGTGAGGTATGTGTGTGTGGGTGGGGGATTTTTGTGGTGTGTGAGTGGGGGTATGTGGGGTGGATGGGTAAGGGTATCTGTGCGGGTGTGGGTGGGAATATTGTGTGGTATCTGGGTGGGGGATATGTGTGTGGTGTGTAAGTGGGGATGTGTTGGTGAGGGATGTGTGTGTGTGGTGCGTGGGTTGGGAATAGTGCGTGGTAGGGGTGTATGCGATGTGCGGGTGGGGGATTGTGTGGTGGGGGATTAGGTTATGGCATGTGTGGGTGTGTGGAAGTTGTGTGTGTGAGTGGATTGGGGATGTATGGGTGGTTAGGGAGATGTGTGTGTGTGGGGGGGGGGGGGACATGTTAGTTGGTGGGGATGTGTGTGTATGGTTTGGGGATGTGTGAGTGGATGTGCGATGTGTGGGTTGGTGGGGGATTGTGTGCATGGGTGGGGAATATGTTGTCGATAGAGATGTGGCTGGGGGATGGGTGGTTTGAGGTGTGGGTGGGGAGAGGATGTGTGGGTTAGGATGTGTATGTGGATGGGCGTGGGATGTGTGGGTTGGTGGGGGAATGTTTGTGGGTGGCGAGTGTGTTTTGGTTGGGGGATCAGGTGAGGGCAGTGTGTGCGGGTGGGGATGGGTCGGTTGGTGGGTATGTATGTGTCCCTTGGTGTGCGTGTTTGTGGGTAGGTGGGGTGTGTATGTGTCCCTTGGTGCGCGTGTGTGTGGGTAGGTGGGCGTGTTGTGTGGGTGGGGTGATGTATGGATAGGTGGGAGATGGGCCTCATAACATGGTAATTTGCCTTGTTTATGTTTACAACATTCATTTCACAATGTTTATTTTTCTTCCTATGTAAATGTATAATGCTCTTGATGAACGAAAGACGAGTGATTGGAAGGGCCGAATGTAAGACGGGCCTGCGCGCCCAATTTGTGACCCTAATAAAGTTGATTTGATTTGATTTGATTTCTGTCTGCCTGCCCGCCCGTCCGCCTGCCTGCCTGCCTGCTTATCTATCTATCTATCTATCTATCTATCTATCTATCTATCTATCTATCTATCTATCTATCTATCTATCTATCTATCTATCTATCTATCTATCTATCTATCTATCTATCTATCTATCTATCTATCTATCTATCTATCTATCTATCTATCTATCTATCTATCTATCTATCTATCTATCTATCTATCTATCTATCTATCTATCTATCTATCTATCTATCTATCTATCTATCTATCTATCTATCTATCTATCTATCTATCTATCTATCTATCTATCTATCTATCTATCTATCTATCTATCTATCTATCTATCTATCTATCTATCTATCTATATCTATCTATCTATCTATCTATCTATCTATCTATCTATCTATCTATCTATCTATCTATCTATCTATCTATCTATCTATCTATCTATCTATCTATCTATCTATCTATCTATCTATCTATCTATCTATCTATCTATCTATCTATCTATCTATCTATCTATCTATCTATCTATCTATCTATCTATCTATCTATCTATCTATCTATCTATCTATCTATCTATCTATCTATCTATCTATCTATCTATCTATCTATCTATCTATCTATCTATCTATCTATCTATCTATCTATCTATCTATCTATCTATCTATCTATCTATCTATCTATCTATCTATCTATCTATCTATCTATCTATCTATCTATCTATCTATCTATCTATCTATCTATCTATCTATCTATCTATCTATCTATCTGCCTACCTGCCCGCCCGCCTTCCTGTCTGCTTATCTATCTATCTATCTTCTTCTTCTTCTTCTTCTTCGTTCATCCGGAGTTTTTTTTTCCGGATGTGATTGCGTTGTGCCTGTTTACAGCAGAGCTGCGTTCTTGCGCCGTTAGGCCGACACATCCGACTACTGCGGGCATTTGTTGACCGGGTTAACCTTCCCGGTATCTATCTATCTATCTACCTGCCCTCCCGCCCACCCGCCTGCTTATCTATCTATCTATCTATCTATCTATCTATCTATCTATCTATCTATCTATCTGCCTACCTGCCTGCCTGCCCGCCCGCCTGCCTGCTTATCTATCTATCTATCTGCCTGCCTACCTGCCTGCCTGCCTGCCTGCCTGCCGGCCGGCCGGCCGGCCGATATCTATCTATCTATCTATCTATATATCTATCTGCCGGCCGGCCGGCCGACCGACCGACCGACCCACCCACCTTTCTGCCTACCTACTTACCTACCTACCTACCTACCTTTCTGTCTGTCTGTCTGCGCTATTAAATATTGATAAAAGTTACTGGAAAAAACGTCAGGACCATGTGTTGAAAGAGGAAGAGGACTATTGGAGAAAGGATGGATTGAAGGTTGTATGTTCGATTCCGGGCCGCGTCCTTCATTTCAAGAGTGCATTTTTTTTTCGGACACTCCCGAGGGTCGTCGCTGGAGCTACGGAGTTCGTGCTTTGTGCGACGCTTTCCGCGCTGCGGAAAGAAACTGAGGCATATGGGATAAAAACCCTGTGCAATGCAGCCGACCCTGTCCATTGTAAGCTACTTCTTTCATTGCACCCACTCCCATACGAATCCGGATACGCCTTTGTTTGTCATCTGAATTTGCAGGTCCCCATTACCGTAAACATAACTTTTTTTTAGCGAGAAATCACTAGTTGTTAAGCAAAACATCAAAGGAATGTCGTCGCTTTCAATGATTTAAGTTGTTTTTGGACCTATCAAAGACATATTCCTTGGGTGGGGGTAAATATAAGACGGCTGGAAAAATTTCATAACGATGCAACAGACAGTTTTCAAAATAATTGATCGTGAAAGAAGGCAAACAAATGTGGACATACTATAGAATAGTTGTATAATGATGTGGAAGTGTGTAGAAAGCAAGCAGAGGCCACACCCAGCCAAGAGCACCACAATAAATACCAGCATTTTAATTAAGTTGCATGTCCTTCACAGGACGTAGCAATCAACCCCAGCATTTTCACTGTTCGTGATTCCTGGGCAAATTTTACGTTCAGTAGTTTGCCATTGCTTTCTGAACGAGCGGCTCCTGTACCTTTATTCGAAAAAACCAACACCGCTGTGTTTCGACCCCGGGTATACTGGCTCACAAACCGCGTTCGCAAGCCCTTAGCCACAGCATGCAAAAACCAAATTTAAAAGGGCCAAGCTGCAGGCTAGACGGAAACGCTGGAAGGAGAAAACAGAGTCACTGAACTTTGAAAGGGACACAAGGAAGTTGTGAAAGCTAATAAAGCAACTTAACGATGAGGGCACAGGGAGAAACTAGAAAAATGCACTACATAAAGACGGAAAGCAAGCAGCTAACCATTTTGCGGACTCATTCGCACAAGATAACAATATCGAAATTAGGTAAAGAGAAACAACAAGAGATTCGAGAGAAAATGCAACATACAGGACAGAATGAAATACTACATGAGGTTCTGGGGGCACCTATCACAATCTGTGAACTGGAGCTAGCCATATCAAAACTGAAAATGAGAAAGTCACCAGGAGCTGATGGTATCTCCAATGAAATGATCAGAAACCTAGGAACCAAAGCAAAGCTGTTGCAGATCTTCAATAACAGCTGGACCTTAGGCAGTGTTCCACAAGCCTGGAGAGAAGCAATCATGATACCCCTCCTAAAATCAGGGAAAGATTGTTCCATTGCCCCAGCTACAGACCAGTTAGCCTCACCAGCTGTCTCTGCAAAACACTGGAGCGCATCATCAATCACAGACTGCAGTGGTACATTGAAAGTAAAAACATCATTGTGCCACATCAGGCTGGCTTTAGGCAGTGCAACTCTCCGGAGGATCAGACAACCTACCTCTCTCAAGAAATCGAGGATGCATTTCAAGAGAAGAAGCTGGTGATTGCGGCATGGATAGATCTGAAGCAAACCTTTGACAAAATCTGGAATGAAGGTCTGATGAAGAAAGTGAGAAACTGTAAAGTCAATGTCCCCTCTGATGTGTCTCCACCATGACGTGGTAGAGGGTACTTGTGTTTCCCAATGACCTCAAGAGCCCTGCCGACGGAAGCACAACTTCATATCGGACAGGCCTTGAGAAAGGGACCAGACCAAGAGAGACACAACCTGCTGCTCTGCAGGTAGACTGAGTTTAGCAGTCAAAAGCTCAAAACAGGCGCACGAAGCCACTAATTCTTGGTCCGGACACATACTCTAAGGCTCCCAGGTGAGGGATATGGC
Organism: Cepaea nemoralis; assembly: GCA_014155875.1. Lineage (NCBI taxonomy): Eukaryota > Metazoa > Mollusca > Gastropoda > Stylommatophora > Helicidae > Cepaea > Cepaea nemoralis. The sequence goes on from JACEFZ010023592.1 coordinate 5,399, forward strand.
TGAACGCCTCTAAGCCATTAACCCTTGATGTGAGAGCCGGGCCGATTACTCACCTACTGCAGAACGGAGGTGAGATGCTGAGCACGCTACATGCTTAGTTCCAGATACTTGTTTGAAGGCTCTCAGCTGGGGGATATGAGGGATCCCCGGATGAGAGGGCCTGGCCGTTACTCGCTCACTAATGCACCGAGGTAAGGTGCTGCTGAACCGGCAGCACATGTAGCCTACACTGTGAGCGGTCCTAAAGGTGGAAAAAGAACCCCAGTCGCACGGAATGGTTACGATGAAAGTCTGTATCCATACTTATAGAGTGGGCGTAGTTAAGGGCGGAAGAACGTTCCACTGACATGAAATGGAACGCTTGGCTAGCGAATCCATCACTTGGAAGTCTGAAGCAAAAAGCTACAGACTGGATGTCCGAAGCAGACTAAGGTGAATAAAACGTCTCATTAACACGAAATGGAACGCTTGGCTAGCGAATCCATTACGTGGAATTCCGAATCGAAAGCTTGCTTAGTGGATGTCGTCCGCAGACTGACCGTTCCTAGTTTGTGCGGGGAGTGGCCAGTGGCAAATGAAATGCCCAATATATGGAAGTGAGGAATTAAAGCAGCCACGAGCAAGATGTGGCGATTCCTCGGGTGAGCCCTGTCTCAGAGCATTATGTGCCAGCACTGCAATTATGGAAGCCTCCTTGGATAGCAGGGCATGTCCATATTCTGCCCATGCCTTCTCTTGAGTGTTGACCGTGATGTCCCTGACCGTTCTACCTTGACCAGCTGAGATGTGGGCGACACTACAACAATAAGAGTCCAACGTCCATCGAAACCCCGGGAAGGCAAACCCGTAAAAACGCCCGCAGATGTCGGATGTGCCGGCCGAAAGGTAGCAATAAAGTGGCACAACGCAAAAACGTCCGAGTGAAATTTCCTTCGTGCTCGGAACAGCTCTGACTATTTTGTCTTCCGGCCGGAACAGCTCTGACAATCTAGTTTTCCGGGTACACGTCCGATCCGAAGTCCCGCTGAGTGGAAGTCGTCTGCAGACTGACCGTTCCTGGTTTGTGCAGGAGCGGCCCGTGGCGAACGTAATGCCCAATACATGGAAACGAGGAATTAAAGCAGCGATGTGCAGGACCCGATGATTCCTGGGGTGAACCCAGCACCAGAGCGCTATGTCTCGGCTCTGCAGTTATAGAAGCCTTCCCGGGTGGCAGAAAATGCTATGGAATGCCCCTACCTTCCCTTGAGGGCGGACCCTGAAGTCTTCGACCGCTCTAACTTGACCAGCTGGGCTGTGGACGGCACCACAAAAGTGAGAGTCGCCCAGGAATGCTAACCTGGTGGGGAAAAACGCACGCTAAAGTCGGATGTGTTGGCCTAAGGGTCTCGGCCGAAGGGCGCCGAACTTAGACACACCGCAATTACATCTGGGGGAAAAAAACACGCCGGATGAACGCAGAAGAGGAAGAAAGTCAATGGAAGAATGTACAAATGGGTAAAAGCATACTTGCACAACAGAAGAGCCCGAGTCCAGATAAATGGACTCAAGAGCAAGAAAGTACTATTGACGTCACAGTGTTCCCCAGGGCGGAGTCTTGTTCCCCACATTTTTTCTAATCTTTATCAATGATCTTGTTGCTAATCTACCGCATGGAATTATAGCGGCAATGTACGCTGATGACCTGGTTCTAAGGAGCACAAATGAACATGCATCAGTGGCCACCCGATCGCTACAAAGTGCTGTAGATGCATTTATTGCATGGTCAAAAAGATGGTGTGTCAGCATAAACACTGACAAGTGCAGCACCACTCTATTTACCCTCTCTCCAAAACAAAAGGCAGGGCTCTTCCAGACAAATGGAACACCCTTGAGAGAGGATAAAGAACCAACATACCTTGGAGTAACAGTTGATAACAGGCTGACATGGAGAAAGCACATCAACAAAGCAGTAGCAACAGCCAGAAGGAAAATAGCCATCCTGAGAAAACTAAGTGGAACCACATGGGGAGCCAGTGGGAAAATACTTAGCAAAGTTTATCAACAGAGCATACGACCACACCTGAAATACGGGTCAACTGCGTGGTGTTCGGCATCAAAAACCACACTACAAGTGCTGGATAAGATGCAAAATGAAGCACTTAAGATTCCCCACAGGAGGGATGAGATCAACCCCTATAGTGGAAATGGAGAAGATGGGAAGGACACAAGCACTGAGAGAGCGCAGAGATACGAAAACGCCAAAACAAGCAGAAAAGTTCCCCAGCTTGCCAGGCCACCCTATGAAGAACAGATTTGAAAACTTAGCTATGGGCGGTTGAAAAAAGTAGTTTTATCCACCAGGTCAAACAACTCTGCAGAGAAACCACCGATCTGCCCACAGTTGGTATCCCCCTGACAACTATTCCAGAGCGAACTCCATGGAAAGATGAACACAGACAATCACTACAAATCCAGACAAAAGTGAGAGGAATATTTACAAGGAAAAACATAACAGTGTGCAGCGCAGAACAGCCACTCTCAGCTTCCTTGATGAAGAATACCCACAGGACCTCTGGATCCGAGTCTACACAGATGGGTCAGCACAAAATGCTGTTCGAAATGGAGGAGCGGGAGTGTACACAGCATACTAATATAGGGACACGGCCAGAGTACCAATAGGAAAGTACTGCCATAACTATGATGCTGAAATTGAGGCAATCAAGATAGCAACAGAGAAATTACTAAATACCAGCCATGGTACACAACCGGTGGAGCAAAATAACAGCCTGATGTGCCCGTTACATACCACCAAAAGAAAAGAATTATCAAATCAATCAGAAACCCACCAAAATCTGCTCATGACGACTACCACGTTATGGAAGACCAGAACAAGTCATTATTCTGCGCCTTAAAACACGACACAATAGATTACGCAACCACATGCATACACATATAATCAGATTGCTACTGGTACTACTGGTGTTGGAACTCTTCGCTGGCTGCTGAGGATGAGGACGGAGCACTTATGGGAATGTCCCCGAATGCTGTGAATAACATGTGTATAACATTTCAAGATTGGTGACTCAACCATGTGCCCATGTGGATTGGCGTCGCACACAGCAGAGCACGTACTCCAAGACTGCCCAAAATATAACATATCCAGGCAAACCTTCTGGTCTAGAGAGACGACAGTGGAAGACAAACTCTATGGACCGCTGAGTTAACTAAAAAAGACAGTTAAATTCATAAAAGAGACAACATTGCAGTTATAGACATATTTTAAGTGAACGAAAGAAGAAGAAGAATTGCAAGTAGACTCGAAACCAATCTCCAGAAGATGAGAAGACAAGTATCACGATGTTTGGGACACTCGAAAATAGAAAAAAGCTAATTGTAAATGTCTTGGTGGAACTGAACGAGTGACACAACTGTTTAGGCATTTGTAAATGATGACAAATAATCCCATGCAGTAAAACACTGTCAATGATTGTCAGAGCTGAAATGTTATATTGAACCTGTCCTTCTACATGGCAGTGAATCATGGAGCATGAATTAATAAATTTAGAAGAGCTTGGAGGCAACGGAGATGTTTTTCTGAGACGTATGTCATGAATACCATGGACTACCAGAATAAACAACCATAGCCTGGACAAGTTAATGAAAGTAGAACACTATATTCAACTATAAGAAGGAGACAAACGATGATCTTTGGTCATGTCATGAGAAGAGAGACAATGAAAATCATCGTGACGACTGGAAAGATCAGCGGCAGAAGAGATAGGGATACTTTGACAGAAATGGTGCTGCATGACTAGTACTGTGGCATAGTGGAATATCATCAGCGCAAGTACTGTGGCATAGTGGAATATCATCAGCGCAAGTACTGTGGCATAGTGGAATATCATCAGCGCAAGTACTGTGGCATAGTGGAATATCATCAGCGCAAGTACTGTGGCATAGTGGAATATCATCAGTGCAAGTACTGTGGCATCGTGGAATATCATCAGCGCAAGTATGTGGCATAGTGGAATATCATCAGCGCAAGTACTGTGGCATAGTGGAATATCATCAGCGCAAGTACTGTGGCATAATGGAATATCATCAGCGCAAGTACTGTGGCATCGTGGAATATCATCAGCGCAAGTACTGTGGCATAGTGGAATATCATCAGCGCAAGTATGTGGCATAGTGGAATATCATCAGCGCAAGTACTGTGGCATAGTGGAATATCATCAGCGCAAGTACTGTGGCATAGTGGAATATCATCAGCGCAAGTACTGTGGCATCGTGGAATATCATCAGCGCAAGTACTGTGGCATAGTGGAATATCATCAGCGCAAGTACTGTGGCATGGTAGAATATCATCAGCGCAAGTACTGTGGCATCGTAGAATATCATCAGCGCAAGTACTGTGGCATCGTGGAATATCATCAGCGCAAGTACTGTGGCATCGTGGAATATCATCAGCGCAAGTACTGTGGCATAGTGGAATATCATCAGCGCAAGTACTGAGGCATCGTGGAATATCATCAGTGCAAGAACTGTGGCGTCATGGAATATCATCAGCGCAAGTACTGTGGCATCGTGGAATATCATCAGCGCAAGTACTGTGGCATCGTGGAATATCGTCAGCGCAAGTACTGTGGCATCGTGGAATGTCATCAGCACAAGTACTGTGGCATCGTGGAATATCATCAGCGCAACCTAATTTGTGTTTGGCACATAGTCTGTTAAATAGTGGAGAAAAAAATGTTCCAGAGATAATTAACTATAAAAAAACAATTTTTATTTTTAACATCAACAATTGCGAATCACCGGCCTATAAGTATAAATGTAAATAACAACAATAAATGTGTATTTCTCAACATCAACATTTTCTAATCATTGATCTCTCAGTACAAATGCAAACGACAAATCGAATAAATGTTAATCATATTGCAATAGATTTGTTCATTATGTTCAGAAATGTAATTTACTCTATAAACATTCGCCAGTTATTAATGTCGTGAAACTGAACATTGTTTCTTCTTCCTCTTCTTATTCTCTATACATCCACACATCCTCATTGTCATCATCGTGTAGCAGGACCTTTGCAGAACGTCGCTCCCATTGCCGCCCGAGAAAAGATTCTCAATCCTTTGCCAGTTCACTTGCCTCGTGCATTTTCGTGTCTTATGTGTCTTCGTGTTGATCAACCACTGCACTGCCTCTTCTTCTTCTTCACTTAGTATAGGTCGGAATTTCGATATCTCGTGGAAACAGTGAGCATGTTTTACAACGTGAGCTGTCAGAATAATACGGGGGCGGGGAGGGGAGGGGAGGGGGATGTCTAACGGTTCCCGTTAAGACGTCACCAGTCCCCACAAATCTACAGACTACTATAGGACTTGTCAATAAAAGCACATTCGATTATCAAGAGTATGTCCCATATACGGAAGAGATCTTAAAGCAATCATCATCAAGGACGTGACTACTATTTGGTCAAACCCAAATGGTTGATGGGAATTACCCATGGGCAGCCCCTGCCTTCCCTTGAAGGCCGATCGGCATGCATAGGACTGTTCTCGGGGAAGTAAATTAAATGTACACATTTGTAGACGATGTCACAATATTGAGACAGTGTAATATCGTACAAAACTACCCAGGAACCTTGATACTATCATAAATGTCGGGTGAAATCGGTTGTGTTGACTGAAACGTACAAATATGGCTGCGCTGGTGTCACGAAACAATGCAATAGCCGACCTGCACGACGAACAAAGAATGTAATTTCTTCGCCAAGAAAAAATAGGAGTCCCGCTAAACATACGTAGGCAATTGTAAATTGCAAAGCGCAGGCTAACTAAAGGAAACTGTACTGGCAAAGTTTCAAAATGAGGAAATCTGAAAATCTGGCGACATCAGAATATTAATAGAATGTGTGGACACTGGTTTAACACACTATGACTCTTGCTGGTTGTAAAGATTTAAGGATTTCATGCGCTGCGGTGACCCTGCACATCTCATTTCATTGCAGGACCTCAATGTGCAGTACAGTTTCATTCACCCAAATTACATACAACAATTGTTTTCTTTATTTCATCCTCACTCACCCCACTCATATCATGCCCACTTCTCTATTTGTATACTGTCTTCTTTCTTTGTTCTGTGCCCATTTTACCAATATCATTATCTTCTCCCCCCCCCCCAAGCCATCTCCCCCACTTATTACATCTTAGCTTACACTTTGGCGAAGGGATTATGGAGGCGATTAGTAATCCCATATACCGCGTTCAAAACACAGCTGCTTGCGGTTTGGAAGCTGACCGCCTAGCGTTGGTTTCCCATACAAAGGTATGAGTGCCGGTCGTTCAGAAAATGATGGCAAACTACTGAACGCAAATTTGCCAAGAAATCATGAACAGCCAAAAAATGCTGGGGTCGACATCAACGTCCTGTTAAGGATATGCAACTAACATTTTTAAAGACTTTATCCACTATGTCACTTCCTGTCAGCTGACATAAGAAGCTTGTGGGGCGCAATTTGAATGTTAGTACCTTGGATTTTGATGTCTCAGGGGCCTCAGTTGTGACTTTGTTGAGTGGTAGTTTTAAAAAAAAGATGTATTGATATCGTCGGCCTCTGTGGCTAAGGAGTAGTGATCGCAGTTTAATAATCCCGATATACCGGTTTCGAAGTCAGCAGCAGGCGATTTGGCAATAGACTGCTTTGCATGGATGTTCACAATGGTATGTACGTCGACTATTCTGGAAACAATGACAAACCACTGAAAGTAAAATCTAGAAGCTCACAAACAGCCAATAAATGTTGGGGGTGATTGCGAGGTCCTATAAAGGAAATGTAATTAAGTTTTTGTATCATCATAATTTTGTTTGTGTGTGCTGAAACAGGCTTTTTAGCCACAGCGTCCATTTTGTCACATGTTTTTTTTTGTCTTGTAAAGCTGGCCAATTCTACTTTTCGTTTTTGTTCATGTACTAATTCCACTGAGCTCACATCCAGCTACTGTAAACTGAAGCAGGCGATAGGAACACTGGTGCTAGTTTGTTTAATATACCAATGGATTTGGTCTTCGGAATTAAATGCGATACATTGATTAACCTTCCATTCATCAACAGCAACCCCTTTTCTCCGAATTTAAGTCTTCCCCCGAGGCATCCCCTGGTCTAATGAAATCCCTGCGTAAAGTCAAACGGGACATTGATTCCCGTTGTAACACACGCGCCATGTCTGTAAACATTTCATCCAATCCCGTGTTGTCTTTGCAAGAGACACGATAGACGCCGGACAAGACATTTTCGCACTGGCACGTGAACTGCTCTAAGTCGCCTTCGGTAACGAAGTTAGCTTCCTGTTCCGATGTCAATGTATCCGCCATGTTTCCACAAAGAAATATCTTAGCCCCTTCTGCGTTCATGACGATGTCTAGAATGAACTGAGACAGGACGCCGAACGTGTCTTTGTTGCCGAGGCTGTATACTAAGAGTGCTGCATGTGCTCCTCTGTAGTAACTGGATCCTAGAAATGACATCCTTTCTACTCCGCCTGTATCCCACAGAGTTAACTGTAAAAAAAAAAAAAGGCAATTATCGACACAAAACTACGTTAGCTAAATTGGATTTCAAATGAAATGTCTCAGAACAAGTCTAAATATAACTAGGCGATACAAGATCACAAAAGGTTAGTGGAACGGCACTGCTGTATGACTGTATTCATCATCATCAAGCATCATTTCCGGACTGCAGATCGTTTGTAGTCATCCTCCAACATCCTTTGTCATGCATCATCATATGATGCATATAGGTATCTTTCAAACCATAGTTTCATGTTGTCTACACATGTATTCATCATCATCAAGCATCATTTCCGGACAGCAGATCGTTTGTAGTCATCCTCCAACATCCTTTGTCATGCATCATCATATGATGCATATAGGTTTCTTTCAAACCATAGTTTCATGTTGTCTACACATGTTCTCTTCCCCCCCCCCCACACACCTTTTAACAAAGTATGTGTCTATTTATATGGACGAGTAACTAATTGGATACATTGCAAACAGCAAGTCAGATGGTTCGGTCATGCAATGAGTTCACCACAAGACAGCGCCCCACATATAGCAGTAGCATTTAGCTACAACGGACACAGACCAAGAGAATGTCGCCGACAAGCGATGGATATACAGAATATCGACGGATGTGAATACAACTATGCAGGAAGCACACACCTGACCCGTGTGCATATGTTTTTCTTAACTTAGCCTGAAAGGCACAACATGGAGGTCATTCGCATTTGCGAGCGCTATCAAGAACAAGTTACCTGAACGGTTCAAGAAGCCTGATAAGGGGGAGGAAAATGGAACGTTGCAAGTCCAATACCAAGAAACAACAGACTCACAAGATATGCAGCGTGGGAGCCGCCAAGACCTCGAAGAAGACGAACGTGGAGAGCCTGCCTGCGAGCTGCAACAAAGTACCTGAACTTACAGATATTACTGAAGCTACCACAAAGAAGATCGACGACAGCCCACCACTGACAAGAGCCAAGACAGCTGAGAAGAAGAGGGAGGAGAAAGACACCAGAATCGGAAACACCGACTCAAAAAACAGTCAGATGGGTTGTCAAGAGTATTCAAGTAGAGCTGTCAGACGAAGACATCCTGAAGCAGCTTCAAGAAGTCCACATCCGAATCTTGAAGGCGGGGCGGATCCTGACATACTCAAAGATCCCTACCACGCTAGCTGTGGTAACGACTGAGGGCGGCGAGATACCACGCCAGGTATCGATAAACCAGAAAATACAACAACCTGAAGGATTCATACCAAGAATAACCCAATATTCCAGATGCCAGAGGGCCGGCGCCGGTTTTGAAGCAGGGCACTCCAATTGGACGAACACCATTTGGACTCTAAAATGATTCTTACGGAAAAGGAATAACGTCCGAGAAGAAAGATGGTATATGTTTACGCTGGACTCATACTCAGAAGGGTTCACCATGGCATGGCCCAGAAGAGCCAGCCAATATAACGACTCCTGCGTGGTATGGTTCACATAGGATGGGTGATGATTGTTGATATATCACACATCAGACAAACATTGTTTAAGGAACGAGAACATTAACGGATAAGTCACATCGTGTGCTAGATTCCAGTGTAATGTTACATATGACATATACTTGAACCTATATGAACACTAGTTAGGATCAAGTGTAGAAACATTAAAAGTAAAACCTAAATACACTACAAAGGATTTGTGCATTCTTTAGGACCGATAGGAACTTACAAAGTTAGTTTGCAACCAGTCGGTAATCAATCTGTAATTACAAACAGTATCTATTTCGGATGATCATGAAGATGGATTACCAGGTGGCTACCGATGACAGTCAGTATCCGGCAAGACGGTTTCGACACTGGGTGAGGTGCACTGGTTATGATTTAATGTGCTGTGGTGTGCCCTTGCAATGAAGAACTGACTATGCTATTATCTGAAAGTCCGATCATACACACATTATAGAACACATCACACATTTTCTTTGCATACACGCCTTACGTACATTACACATTTTTCTTTTAATAAATTAATCTTTATTAATTTTTAGAAGCAAGTGTTGTTGAATATGTTGCGTTGGGGAAGTATGAGAGGGGGCATAGTACGACAGTGAGAGAGTGATAGGAAAAGGTGTCCATGGGCTGATGGAGTGTGTTGGACGGAAGCTGGTGGATTCTCCAGGATATTGATAATGAAAAAAAAAACAATATTATAATGTGGGTGTTGACTCTCCTCACTCCAGGGACGACACTTTAAAGGAGGACACGACACCTGACAGCATATTAAACTGGACCGAAGAAGATATGGTTAAGGCAGCCAACTTCATCAAGGGTCAACTACAAGAAAGCAAAAGCAAGCAAACCCATGGAGAGTCCTTATAAGAATTGCGCCCTATCACATCAGACAAGCCAGAAGCCAACACTGACAAAAGAAACCGCCTTAAGAGATACACTCAAAGGAAAAATTGGCCGGCCAACGAATCCCCCAGCTGACGTCACAGGCATAAACTCTTCAACCAATAAACCAGCTAATACTGGCGCAGAAAAAGTTAACAAACTCATTCCGCACAATGAGCCACCGCTATTATAACCGATGCCACAGAGTCTGGTTGGCATTTGCTGGAAAGTTTTTTTTTTTTTTTTTTCTTCGCAAAATGGACTCTGACTCCGACACAACATGGAGAAGAAGAAGAAGAAGAAGAAGAAGAAGAAGAAGAAGAAGAAGAAGAAGAAGAAGAAGAAGAAGAAGAAGAAGAAGAAGAAGAAGAAGAAGAAGAAGAAGAAGAAGAAGAAGAATGGAAGAGTATTTGTTGATCGTTTACTCTTGTGTCCCAACCAGCTGCTGATATGATGGAAAATTATTTGTTGATTGTTAATTATCATGTCCCAACTTAGTTGATAATATGATGGTGTATTATTTGTTGATCACTAACTCGTGTATTTCTTGTTGCAATTATAATGGAAGATCATTTGTTGATCTTTAACTCTTGTACTCAACTAGTTACTAATAGGAATACATTATTTCCTATTTACTATTTCAGCTCGTTCTTCCTCAGATATTTTCTAGTTAAATATAATGTACTACAGTAGTTACCTTAACCCTTTCTGTCTGAGAGAGATATTACTTAACTCTTGTGGCCTAACACGTTTTGTTACCCCCCCCACCCCCCCCACCCCCTTTCCACCCACATAGAATTATCATTTTAACCCACACGATGAATGCAACAACATCAGCTACCAACACTGGCGCTGTATCAAAGAATATATGATGCGAGAGCAAGAGGCTGTCCGAGAAGGCAATGGATTGACGAGATCAAAGACAGTATACAATTATTACACAGAATAACACAATCCAGTTCCAGCCATCGGGCGTTGGAACATCAACTATTCCTCCTGGCGACTCTTGGCGGCAAAAGTGGAGGAGATGATGATGATGATGATGATGATGATGATGATGATGATGATGATGATGATGATGATGAAAGTAAATGTCTTGAAGATTACTAGTCCCCATCTGATCTATATCAAGCCGACCGCCTTTCTTCTTCTTCTTCCTCCTCTCTTTTCATCTCGCAAATGCAGCAAAGGTCCACCGCCAACTCATACCAAACTCTGTGTAGACGTTTTCATGACGTATCGAATGTTTCAACTACAGTATTCTACTGGATGCAGTAGCCTTCTTTGGTCGCCTCTTGTGTTCAGCGTGGTAGCTTACGCTGCTACTATCTCTCCTTTCCTTATGGGATACGGTAACATACGGGCGGCGGTGGCCTTTACTTCCTGGGACATCTCCTGTTCCTCATTCAGCTGGGTCAACCTGGACAGAGGCAATAACACAGGCCATGGAAATCTCGATATATGAAGCCCATAAATGGACTCTCTCCCGCTGTTTATGCTTCACAGCGACACCTCACGGTACGAGAGGAACAAGATGAGATGAGATGTTGAAACCTAGACATCTGAACTCCTGTTTCTACCAGACAGTTGTCAGTGACCCTCTTTCTCTCTCAGACAGCCACTATTTTAACCCCGAACTAGAGATGTTGCTTAAAAGGCAACACGTCGTCATCGTCACCATCATCACCATCATCATCATCATCATCATCATCATCATCATCATCATCATCTGATAGATGGTGGTGTTGCATTCTAACGAAATGGCCAAACCATTTGAACGTCTGTCTTTTAATATATGTGGCGAAAGGTGTTGATGCCATTGTCTCTCTGAAAACATATGTCTTGGGTAGTTAAGTTGGCAGCTCTACTCAAGCATCTCATCTTACAGGTGTTAATTTTTCGTAAGTGTGATTGGGTTATATCCAAGTTTGACAATAGTAGCATAAGGTAGGTGTAAACATGCTATTTATTATGTCTTTTGGCGGACATAGGTATGTTTGGATGTTTAAATATTGTTAATAGTTGATAAGACACCGTAAACCCGAAAAATATTGACATTCGCAGAACCAAACCTACTTTGACAGACTGCGAGCCGATCTTGAAGACTCGGGTACACTGGTCCAGCCCTATAGTTGACTGCTTGCCTGTTGCTGTGGTGAAGGTGTTGTTCAAGAACCTTCTGAAGATGGAACTCTTACCCACGCCATAGTCGCCGTGAAGTATCACTTTGTAGCCAGGGATTCCCGTGGCCATCCCGCCAAATCTAAAAGATATTTCAGAGATATTTTTTAGATATATAAAGGTAATCATTGTTATGCACGGTGACAGGTTAGCTTGTCACCTAATCCGTGTTGATTGGCTGTGGAGGTCAGCATGGCCGAATGGATGAGAGTTCAAGGCGAGCGACCAAAAACAAATAATTGGCTATATATTTTTACAAGGACTTCATTGTGAAGAGGTCAAACCGTCTGCCTCGCGCTACGGCGGTCGTGGGTTCGTTTTGGAACTCCGTCATTTAGTTCACGAATGACACTTTTTTTCAGAAACCTCTCGTGGTCTTCGCTGATGCTATGGAGTCCGTGTTCTGTGCGATGCTTGTGCCAGGCGGCGCTGTGGGGAAAAAAAACGATAAATTGGATAGAACACAGTGCAATAAAGTGGAAGCTCTTGCCTTTAAACATGGCTTACACCAGCTGAAATTGGTTGCATTGCCCATGTGCTCTTGTGATGAGACAGAACAGACAGAGAGACATGTCCGTCAAGGATGCCATTTACTTCGTCACATGTCGACTGAAACATTGGCCCACAATGTCACACATCCACACATAGTTATCTGGGAGTCACGAGCTTTTGCAATCATAAAGTGAGTTACTCTGCGCTGTTCCGTTAAGCCTGTGGCTCTGCACATTTGATTTAGGTCAGCATTTTTTCACCGGGTTTACTTACTCTAGCCTTTGTCTACACATAAGGCAGAAGATTTGTGTCCTCCTTTGTCTAGTACCTATCCCTTTACATGTCGGATCCCAGAGACTCTACCAGTAGCCGCGCTACCGTCAGCATAGCTCTTTAAGTCAGGGAACATGCAATCCTCTCTAGCACTTCAAGGTGGAGACAACAGAGGTGATACGAACTTTCAGTTGAAAACATACATCTAGAAAATCAGACTTCTTATTTAGACGTTACTAGAACGATGGCAAACAAGAAGAAGAACAGTGAGTAAAAGTGGTTAGTTAGTTAGTTTGTTAGTCGAGGTTCCAACATCACGGCAACGATTTGTCCCCATTATGCTCCGTTCCTGTGCCAGTGAATATCACCCAAAATTCTCCCCACTGTCCAATGTGAAAAGTGGAATAGGCAGGAGTCTCGGCAGTCAAACAGCCCGCACAGGTGCACTGTGCATAATGCCGCCGCCAGAATGCCAACACAAAATTAATCCACGAAAACGAGCAACACAAAATTAATCCACGAAAACGAGTAGAAGTGGTAAGAAGTAGAAGGAACATGAGTGGTGAGAAGAAGAGGAAGAAGTACAAGAAGGAGGAGGAGCAGGAGGAAGAGGAGTAGGGGGTTTAATAGTTGTTGAGGTAGAAGCAGTTGCAGTATCAGCAGCGTAGTAGTAGTAGTAGTAGTAGTAGTAGTAGTAGTAGTAGTAGTAGTAGTAGTAGTAGTAGTAGTAGTAGTAGTAGTAGTAGTGATGGTGATTGTGGTACCAGTAGTAGTATCAATAGTAATATAAGAAGAAAGGGATGAAGATGGGCGTGGAGGTGGGGCTAAGATGTAAGGCGTATGTCTTTTGAGAAAAAGCATACTGAATCCAACTGAGGTCTCTCTGGCTGTGGGTTGGACAACTAAACTTGCTGAAGAAACATCACCAACCTAGACCTAATGCTAGCCAACATGTATGTACTGTGCTGAATCGTGATCTAGTTACATCTTAATAAGCCTCTTCGTAAATGTAAAGTTCTAGGGTCGGATTGGCACAGCCCGCTGATTTCTGGAGAACTATGCAACATAGCTCCCGTGGAGATGGTATCAGGTCGGAAATTCAACACCAACCTCACTCTGAAAGATGCAAGCCCTTTTCGTGACTTAGTTAGCTTAGTTAGTCGAAAGATCATCCTCATTGCACATCGACCTATTCAGTCCATAAGTGCTCGGATCCCCTCCTCAGCAAATCCCGCAGCGTGTAGCGGCTAACGACGCCAGTTCTGTGTTGGTCTATCAATCTTCTTTGGCTTCCTGCGTAATGTTCTTGTTTGGCCACCCCTCTTTTAATTTGCTGTTCTCGCAGTCTGGCCATGGTTGTAGATTCACAGTCATCACTTCGTTCACGCAAAAGTCTTACTTCTCGTAGAGCACTCAGAATGTCAGCCTGGGCCATGGCGCGTCCGCCCTCCACCGTAGCCTCACCTGCGAGCTTGTCAGCCCGCTCATTTCCTTGTACTCCTGCATGCCCTGGCACGAAGATGAAACTAATCTTTGCTAGCCGAGACCGCGCCAGAGGCAGCAACCATTCTCTTCGGATCGACCCCTCCTCTATCCTCTTGATCATGTTCATTGAGTCGCTAAGGAAACATGCCCCAGTGAATGTCTGTGTCTCGAGCCATGTTATTGCTTTACTTACTGCCATGACTTCCATAGTCAGGCTACTTGTGGTTTCAGTGAAAGCACCAGAGTCCTCCTTCACAATTCTCCCTCCGGCCCGAGCCGTAAAGACCCATGAGCTTCTCACATGTCGGACGACCGACCCATCTGTGTAGATGACAGCATCACCGTCTAGCGAATTCTCTAAAATCAACGCTTGTACTTCAGCCTCCACAGCAGCCGGATTTTCTTGTCTGCATTTTCTATCTAGTTGGATGCAAACTGAAAAGGATGTGCAGACATCTGTTGGCACTTGTACCCACTCCTCGCCAGGTTCTAAGTCCTCAAGTGAACACACCTGTTGAAGAATGTCTTCGGCTTGACCCATCCACGACAGTCCTCATTTTAACCTGCTGCCCTTCACCTTCATAATTTCACTATGCAGTGGATGCTGTGTGTTTGCGTTATGAGGTAGGCGCGTGCTCTACAAACTTTTATTCTCTCTTCAATGGTTGGAAAATCAAGAAGGTAGCGCATCGCCCTGCATGCTGTATCTCTTGTACATCCAAGAATAATGCACATAGCTTCATTCTGTATCCTTTCCATCCTTTCTATCTGCTTATGGCTGAGAGTCAGGATTGCCATTGCATACTCCAAAACAGACATGACCAGCCCCTCGTACAGAAGACATAGATCGCGCTGCTCACAGTTTGCTGCCGCCATCACCCGCATCGCAGCCAAACCCCGCTTGGCCTTTGTTATCACCTGGTCTATGTGCTCATTATAAGCAAGGCTTCGATCAAACCGTATCCCCAGGTAATGCATTGCCTGCGTTCTTTCCACCGTCTCTGAACACAGCTTTACAGTTGGTGTTGGAGTGTTGACAATATGATTATTCAAAGAGAACCAAGTGGCTTAGATAACATGAACCCCAATGCGTCTGACTTAAAAGTTAAATCACAATCTTTCAGAGGATTCACCAACTAACTAGTCCAGTTGATTTTTTTTTTTTTTTTTGCGCTCACTCGCTTTTAACTCAAGCGTAGTCCATACACAATACTTCAAGTAGTGATGGACTGAATTTTACATGTGGATTAGCTTTCCATATTAACAGTGTCCCTCGCCATCAGGCCAACCGACTCCAACTTCAGAGGTAATTGTTATTAACTTTCCCAAGTCAAGGATGATAGGTCAACATTTTAGTCCAACTATCCTGACTAGGGGTTGAACCCCTTACATCGGCATCAGCACATCGGATGTTTAAGAACATGTGTTCTTACCCATTCGACCATGCTGACCTGCAGTCCAGTTGATGACGCATAACCACCATGCCAACAGGCAAGTGTGCTATAGTGTGTGTGTGTTTTTTTTTTGTTGCCTCAATATAAAATTCAATATTTCAGTAACCAGCTGAGGGAAAATGATGAAATTTAGTATATAACCTTATCATTATGTCCACCCAACAAAAAAATTTTTTGTTCTGGAGATTGTACAGCAGATTTCAATGTTTGTTTATATGCTGTATATATTTTTCTGCCCCGCCATTAATGCCATCATTTTAAGAGTATTACAGCGCCAGCAAGACACATTCGCGCTATTTTTAAAAATGTCTGGCGGTCTTTCGTTTTTGCACAGACTGAGTGTTATAGTTCAGAGGTGTCGTCAAACTGTGGGTTCTTTCATGAAACGTGATTATATAAATAAACTAGCTGGCTCGGCCCGGCTCCTGGCGGGGATCGATCGATCGATCGATCGATCGATCGATCGATGGATGGATGGATGGATGGATGGATGGATGGATGGATGTATGTATGTATGTATGTATGTATGTATGTATGTATGTATGTATGTATGTATGTATGTATGTATGTATGTATGTATGTATGTATGTATGTATGTATCTACCTATCTATCTATCTACCTACCTACCTATATATCTATCTATCTATCTATCTAATCTACCTACCTGCCTGCCTGCCTGCCTGCCGGCCGACCGTCTAACCGACCTACCGATATCTATCTATCTATCTATCTAATCTACCTACCTACCTACCTACCTGCCTGCCTGCCTGCCTGCCGTCCGACCGACCGTCCGTCCGACCGACCGACCGATATATATCTATCTATCTATCTATCTATCTATCTATCTATCCATCGATCGATCGATCTGCCTGCCTGCCGGCCGGGCCCCGACCCACCCACCGACCCACCCACCCACCCAGACAGCCAGCCAGCCATCCACCCACCCACCTACCTTTCTGCCTACCTACCTACCTACCTTTCTGTCTGTCTGTCTGTCTGTCCGCGCTATTAAATATTGATAAAAGTTACTGGAAAAAACGTCAGGACCATGTGTTGAAAGAGGAAGAGGACTATTGGAGAAAGGATGGATTGAATTTTATGCAACCGAGAGCAATCATCAACCTACTGGAATCGTCCAGATCGCAGATCGCAGACCTTAATCTACGTACACACTTACTGAGATATTTTGCTCCAACTATTCAGACGAATTGTTAGGCCCTAAACATTACAGCAAGAAGGAAATGAAAAATAAGATAAGAAATATATTCCTTCTACTTTCCTGTTAATTTACAAATTATTTACCCCATGCCTCTGTAAATTCTCTGTCTTTACTAATATTACACATTGCACCCCTCTCGGGATTCTCCGTGGTGAAGTGGTCAAGCCGTCTGACTCGGGCTCTGAAGGTTGTATGTTCGATTCCGGGCCGCGTCCTTCATTTCACGAGTGCATTTTTTCGGAGACTCCCGAGGGTCGTCGCTGGAGCTACGGAGTTCGTGCTTTGTGCGACGCTTTCCGCGCTGCGGAAAGAAACTGAGCCATATGGGATAAAAACCCGATGCAATGCAGCCGACCCTGTCGACTTTAAGCTAGTTCTTTCATTGCACCCACTCCCATACGAATCCGGATACGCCTTTGTGTGTCATCAGAATTTGCAGGTCTTCCATTACCATAAAAATAACTTTGTTAGCAAGAAATCACTAGTTGTTAAGCAAAACATCAAAGGAATGTTGCCGCTTTCAATGATTTCAGTTGTTTTTGGACCTATCAAAGACATATTCCTTGGGTGGGGGTAAATATAAGACGGCTGGAAAAATTTCATAACGATGCAACAGAGTTTTCAAAATAATTGATCGTGAATGAAGGCAAACAAATGTGGACATACTATAGCATTTGAGCCACCGCAGCTGCCTCTGAGTCCCATTAGCATCATCATTATCATGTGTCTTGTAACATTTCGTGGGCGTTGATGTATCTCCACAGATCTCGGGCCTTGCTGATCTGAATCGATTCTATTGATGATATTCCTCCGTGCCACCGCCCTAGACGACCTACCGTCATTTCTCGCGTCTGCCTATGTCGCTTCTAGTGCTGTTTTCCACAGTCGTCATGATGTTTTCCATTGCATCTCTTACCATCACGAGACCAAAGAACCTTGTTTATCTATTTCTTATTGGCAGGGGTCGACCAGCGAAGATGGACGCATGACACACAACACCTTGGGGCATGAAGGGCATTAGAACTGGATGAGGATCAAGAATCTTTTTGGTGTCCGTGCGAAGACCGACGTTCTGCAAAGGGCCTGCTACTTTATGAAGTTATATGATGTTTCTCGTCTAATGATCCACGACAATTCGCGACCACGTGATATAATAATCTACACTACACGAATAGTTCTGTGCTAAGGGGTGAAATATGTGCTTGGGGGTTTATGACGAAGGTTGGTGGGTGGTGTTTGATGCAGAAGAGCCTGACTTATGATATCACAACATCCAGTCTGAGAATTGACATGGAGGCCGTCAGTCACAGCGGCGTTCCGCTGGCTGTAGGACAAATAGCACACACATGTCCTGATTGTAACACACTCACAAAGTGTGATGAGAAAGGTGAAGACATGCTTGCTTCCGGCAGAGTGGTAGACTTCAATTCAACAACCAATAATAGAGAGCATTTGTTCGCTTTTTACCCACATGTGGTGAGAAACGAGTGGGTAAACATGTTGTCTGGGTCTGCACCGCTCTGTGGGGTATTGGTACATGATAAAGTAGACGTGGTCGGGGTCCTTTGGGATAGTGTCTATAAGCAGAAGAGCAGATAAACCATTACGTCCTTGAGAATGGTGCTGCAGAGAGTGAGCAGAGGATCTGACCGACACTCGGGACTCCGAGGTCAGGTCAGACGGACACATAATCAGACTGCTGCTGGTACCATTAGTACTGGGACTCTTCGCTGGCTATTGAAGATGAGTGCTGTGATGTCGGTTCTTGACTCAACTCAACTCAACTCTCCTCTGTGTTTACCTTGAGTTTACAAAGTAAACGCTACATGCTGACATATCTTCTTCTTCTTCTTCTTCGTTCATCCTGAGTTTTTTTTCGGATGTGATTGCGTTGTGCCTGTTTACAGCAGAGCTGCGTTCTTGCGCCGTTAGGCCGACACATCCGACTTCTGCGGGCATTTGTTGACCGGGTTAACCTTCCCGGGGGTTTCTTAGGACATTTGACTCTCACTGTTGTGGTGTTATCCCCCATCCCAGCTGGTCCATATAGAACAGCCAAAGATCCTGGTCAGCCCTCAAGGGAAGGCAGGGGCAGACCATGGGCATTCCCCGCCATCCAAGGAGGCTTCCACACTTGCAGAGCCGATACATAGCGCTCTGGTACTGGGCTCACCCAAGGAATCGTCACGTCCTGCACATGGCTGCTTAGCCTCACTTCCGTATATTGGGCCTTCCGTTCACCATAGGCTGTTCTTCCGGAAACCAGAAGTATGCAGTCTGCAGATGACATCCACACAGTGAGCTTTCGATTCGGACTTTCCACGTAATGGATTTGCTATCCAAGCAATATTCCATTTCATGCCACTAGGACACTTTTCCACCTTTTATGAAGCCCACACAATGGGCTTTTGATTCGGACTTTCCACGTAATGGATTTGCTATCCAAGCAATATTCCATTTCGTGCCACTAGGACACTTTTCCACCTTTTATGAAGCCCACACAGCGAGCTTTCGATTTGGACTTCCCACATAATGGATTTGCTATCCAAGCAATATTCCATTTCATGCCTCTGGGTCTTCATGCACCTTTAAATGTCAACCTGTATGTAGTTAAAGTAAGCTGCGGTCAACTTGAGCTTGTTGATATCTCCATAGAGCTTGTCCTCAAATGAAGCAGGTGTGGGCCAAAATATCTTTCTCTGTTCTGCATACGTTGGGCAATCCTGCAGCAAATGTTTTGCTGTCATTTTTCCAGTTCTACAATTACATTCATCAGTATCTCCTATCTTTAGTTTATTGAACAAGTGGTATTTCAGCCTGTTATGTCCTGTGCGGAGTCTGAAGACTGCTACTTGTTCTCTTCGGTCGAGTTTGTAATATGCGTCATCCTTCTGATGGCCTGGATGCTCAGATTCCCATTTGGTTCTATAAGTGCTTTTTATCAACCTCTTTGCCTCATTATAGGTTATGTCTATGTCAGGCTGTGGTAGTCGTCCGCCCTCTTTTGCCAGTCTGTCAGCCTCTTCGTTTCCAGGTATACTGCAATGTGATGGGATCCACTGTATTACAACTTTTTTGGATTTCTGGCATAGACCATGGAGTGCTGCTCTTAGGTCAGTTAGTTCTGTGCTGTTATTGCTCTTGAGTATTGAGACAGCTGACTTTGCATCTGTGAAGATAGCTATTTGCTTCTCTTTATTTTCCTCCATCAGGAGCATTTCTGCTGCAGTTTTCAAGCCTCTACCTCCGCTTTGAAGTTACTTGAAAATTTTCCAGTTGCCATTGAATGTGTTTTTTTCACTCCATTTTTTAAATTTAGGAGAATTCCTCCTCCTCCATTCTCTATTGAATTTTTGGCTGATCCATCTGTATATGCATGGGTCCAATTCCTGCTTGGGTAATGTTCTTTTATGTAGTTTAGGGTTATTTCTCTTCTTTCGGTTTCATGCTGAGTGTTCTTTTTCTCAATACCAGGAATGTTTTCTATCATCTCAGGCAGTTGCTGCTGTCTCCAAGCTGGGAAGCTTGTGTGCATTGTGTATGGGCTTGACTGTTGATATGTTAAGTATAGGATCTGCCCTAATCCTTCGTTTTGCAGTTTCTACAAAGTTGCTACGCTTCAGTCTTCCCTTTCCAAAACCATTAAATCTGTTGTACATAGGGTGGTCTGTCAATCTTCTAAATTTTTCTGCTTGTTGCTGGGCTCTGCTATCTCTTCTATCCTGCATTGGTTGTAAACAAGTGATCTTTTCTAGTTCATTAATAGGCGTTGTCTTCAGGCTTCCAGTTATGATTCGCATTCCTTGGTTTTGGACTCTACTTATTTTGTTAAAGTTTGACTTAGCTGCTGTTGCCCAAGCTGCAATGCCATATTCCAGTACTGGCCTCACCCGTCCAGTATATAACTTCTTGAGAACTTTCTCATCTGCTCCCCACGTTGTACCAGCAAGCTTTTTCATGATTGCCATTCTCTGCCTTGCTCTTGTTCGATTTTTCTCAACCTGTGTCTTCCATGTCAGGCGACGATCAAAGGTGACTCCTAGATAGTTTGGATTTTCTTCATGGCGCAATATTTTTCCATTCAATACCAGCTTAGGTTGCTGAGTTTTATTTGAGAGGGAGAACACTGTGCATGTTGTTTTCTCCTCACTTATCTTCACTAGCCATGATTTTGACCAGTCCTCTAGCGCTAATAAGGCTTGCTGTATTCTGCTGTTAGCTGTACTAATATATTCTTCAGATGTCCATATGGCTAGGTCATCTGCAAAGGAGGATGTGTGTACTCTGGCTGGAAAATTTTCTGTGATGTCATTTATATATGCTAGGAATAATGTTGGTGAAAGAACTCCTCCTTGGGGGACACCTTGCTCCAGCAGCATCATTTTGCTTGTTTGTCCTTGTACTTTTGTCCTGGCAGTTCTGTTCTCAAGGTAGTGGCTGATCCATTTATACATTTTTCCACAAACATGCATGTTTTGCAGTTTTACTTTCAGTCCTTCCTTCCATACTTTATCAAATGCTTTTTCTAAATCTATCCAGACTGCTAGTGTGTGCTTTTTCTCTTGGAAGGCATCCTCTATTTCCTGAGCTATATAGGTTATTTGATCTTCAGTGGATCTGTATTTTCTGAATCCTGCTTGGTGTGGTGTTAAGAGTTTGTTTTCTTCCAGATGCCATGTTAGCCTGCCATTGATAATGCGTTCCATTAATTTTCCTACACAGCTAAGTAGACTGATAGGTCGATAGCCATTTGGTTCTTCCAGGTCTTTTCCCTTCTTTGGGACTGGTATTAGTATAGCTTCCTTCCATGCCTGTGGGACTATTCCTCTCTTCCAGCTGTTATTTAGGACTGCTAGTAGTTTCTTCTTTGCCTTGGTGCCTAGTCCTATTAGCATTTCATTTGTGATTCCATCCTTTCCTGGTGATTTCTTCTTTTTTAGGGTATTCATTGCCTGTTCCATTTCTTCCATTGTTAGATTTGCCATCATATATTCTGCTGCTGTCTCTGTAGTTCTATGATGTATCTGTTTGTCTTTGATTGCTTTCTTCTGTTCGGTTGTAATATCAATGTGGTTTGCATTTGCATAGTGTTCCATTAGTGCATTTGCAGCCTTTTTGCCTGTAAGCAAGGCATTTCCTTGTTTAATTGTTATTTGTTTGTTTCTAGGTCCTTCATTGTTCATGGCTTTCACTAGTTTCCATAGTTTGTTTCCATCCCTGTCAAAATTCAGGTTTTCTGTTTTTTCCCTCCAACAATCTCTTGTTGTTTGATTTACTGTTCTTTTATATTTTGCTGAGATGGCTTTGAGAGAGATGTTTGCTTCAATTGTTTGTTCTCTCTCTGCTGTCTTCCTGGCATCTTCAACTTTGTCCTCCAAACTTTGTAGTTCTTCAGTCCAGTATGGTTTGTAATTTTTCCTCGCTGCTCTTGGAATGGACTCAGTGGCTGCCTGTATTATCGCTCTGTTTAGACTTTCCACCATTTGCTTTATGTTGCCATATCGTGTATTTATGTTTTCACAATATTTGTCTGTTAGTATGGCAAATCTGTCCCAATCTGCTCGTTTGTAATTCCAGCGGGGCAAGGGCTTTTGCTCCTGTGGAACATACTCCATATTCATTTCAAGCTTGATTGGTCTGTGGTCACTACCTGCTAATTGGTCCAGCACATGGCGATCGATTTTGTGGAGGATGTCTCCTGTGCAGAAAGCTAAGTCTGGAGTAGAAGTGGTAAGCCATCTTCTGGAGTAGAAGCTCGGTGTGTCATCCGCTTTGTTGAGTAGATGGAGATTTGAGTCTATTTCCCAGTCCTCCAATTCATCTCCTCTTTTGTCAGTATCTGAGTATCCCCATCTTTCTGAACGGCTATTAAAGTCTCCGACAATAATGCAGTTTGTGTCAGTTATTTTCATGTTTGAGAGTGTAAGGTCCTTATCTGCTGGGCTATACAGATTGTAGATTCTTATTTTCACGTCCTTTATCATTATATCAACACCTATAATTTCCGTTTGGTTGTCAGAGATCACAGATACTTCGCTGCAAGGTATTGTATTTCGTGTAAGTATTAGAACTCCTCCTTTGTGTCCTTCGCGGTCGAAACGTGTGGCCTGATATCCTCTGACTGAGAATTTGTGATTGGTGTTGAGGTGTGTCTCTTGAATGCATGCCACATCTATTCTATCTTTATGAAGACGCTGTGTTAGGGAGTCTTTCTTCTTGTAAACTCCTTCGGCATTCCACTGTAGTATGTTGAGTGTCCGGGGTATTTGGTCAATAGCTCTTAACCTACTCCTCTGTGCCTTGACTCCACAGCACAGGGGAAGGTGACCACCAGTAGTCATGGGTGGACCCCCTCGAGGCAGGGGGCCCGGCACTATCACCGCCTGATGGGACTTCACGGGATTAGCACCATATCGATTAATTTTGATTTGTGACATCATGAATTAAGTTACGTTGCACTGCTTTGTCAAGCCTGTGGCTCAGTACATCCGATTTCGACAAGCATTTATTCGGGATGCTTTCCCTAGCCTTTGACTGTCCCCAGTCTACCTACAAGGCAGCAGGTTTCACGTTGCACTGCTTTGTCAAGTCTGTGGCTCAGTACATCCGATTTCGACAAGCATGTATTTGGGGTGCTTTCCCTAGCCTTTGACTGTCCCCAGTCTACCTACAAGGCAGCAGGTTTGTGTGTCTCTTCGTCTGGTCCCTCTCCCTTGACCTGTCCGACATGGGTGGCCCTACCAGTAGCTGTGCTACCGTCGGCATAGCTCTTGGGGTCATTGGGACGCACAAGCCCCTCTACCTCGTCACGGTGGACACACAGCAGAGGGGTGCTGACATATCAAGACCTGCTGTTCTGTAATGTGAAATTTGTGAAAGAAAAAGTATATCAAACTACCAGGATAACATTTCTAAAGTGGAAGGGAAAACAAGGTAGATCCGCGGGTGACTAGTGTAGTAGTGAACTGTACTATCTGACAATATTCTTTCTCGTGTTGGCCTACTAAAGTCTTTTATTTCATCCACCCAGTGGCTTGTTTTGTGCAGAACTGTTCTCCCATAACAGTCTTTTTCAATTGTTTATTTGTGTGTGTGTGTGTGTGGGGGGGGGGGGGTTGTTGTTGTTGTTGTTTTCAACATCCTGTTAACCCTCCTGGGTTATAAACGGGATCCATATTATGCATTTTACATTGTTGAACAGTCTTTTCAAATATATGTGTTTTCACAGACATCGTTTTCAACATATGTTATATTAATTTATAATGCGTATACAGTAAAATTATGTCAGTAATATAGTTATGAATGTTAATACTGATTATCTTATATGATACATAAAACGTCTTTCTCCAAAATGTATATGACTGCCTTAATTTTCTAGGCATCTGTGATAAAGGTAGTCTGCAATTCCTTTTTTTTTAAACAGTGGTCATTAACCGTAGAATTTGTCTCTATATAAATGGATCCTCTGTCTACAGTCGCTAACATAACCAAAAATTACATTTCGATTGTTCTCAAGCTCAGGCCACGTACCGTGTTTCTCCGAAAATAAGACCGGGCCTTATATTAATTTTAGCTTCAGAGTCAAAAATCTACATTTATTTAAGTAAAAATTCTACATGTATTCAAATATAGTCATGTTATCTTCTTTTAGAACATCGTCATAACTCCCCAGATCCCGAATTCCATCTGATCAGTTGTCCTTTGAGATCCTAGGCCCGTAGTTTCATCTATGGAGATCATGTTGGAGAGTTGGTATTTAGAAAAGTCCATGCCACCAATGAGGTACTTGAATGCAAGTGCAGGTTTAATAATTTAATTCTAGCTGATGATCTTAATTAGGGCTTATTTTAATGGTAGGTCTATATTAAATGCATCCTGAAAAAATCGTTCTAGGGCGTATTTTAGGGGTAGGTCTTAATTTCCTGGAAACACGGTAGCATAGTTCCACGAAGTTGTATTAAGCTGTATAATTAACAGTGCTCATTTGTCAGAAGAAGAACGAGGAGAAGAGCAGGAGGAAAAAGAGGCAACGGCAATGAGGAGGTGGGTGGAGAATATGATGATGATTATTATAATAATGTCAACGACTATTGAGAGATAACGGAAGTTCCTGTGGTGAGGCGGAAGCTGAGAGAATACGTAAAGCATCACGAGACGAAATTTATAATATTATCACAAACAATTAGACAGGCAAACAACGCAACCGTACACTAACCCACTCACCTGATAGTGTTGTTTACCACCGCGAGTATCCCAGATTTTGCTGCAAGTGCTGTCAAAATATGCGCAGTAACAAGATTTGAAGTGGAAGATACCTACTTACACTGGTATAATAAAATATGGAACAATTATAATGCTTCACGTATCACAAACTCAAACATTATACTTGAAAATACATCTTCCAACCTTCCCAGCAATTTATGTAATATTTATACATATAAGGTCCGTATACGCATTTCTAACGTAAGCCTTTACAAAACAGTATAAACAAGCTGAAATGTCACTTCAAGTACGCTATAAACAACACGCTGCAAAAGTGCCAATTCACACAACAGAAAACACAACACTAATTTCTCGGATGTGTGACATTCACACGCTTGCTACGTGTGGACTATTTCTGGCCATAGTTCGACCCGACAACCAGTCCACGGAGCATTCCATATCGCAGCGGGCTTCTGGGATATTCTATTCTGTGTTATCAACGACGAACTTAGAGAAATAATGGCTGCGATGCGTTTCCAGAAAACTCGTGTTAACTTGCACCAGCAACACATGTGTAGTCCACGAACCAAAACTTGATGCGCATTAACAGCAATCTTTTTTTTTTTTGCATTGCTCGCTTTGAACTCAAGTGTAGTCCATACCCTTGCTATTACTTCTAGTGCACTGGAATCAGTTTTGCAAGTGCATTAGCTTTCCCAATTACCAGTGCCCCCCCCCCCCCTCGCCATCAGGCGAACCCACTCGAACGTCTGAGGTATTTGTAATTTACGTCCCATATTCAAGGGCGAGAAGTCAACATTTTAATCCAATTGGACCGGTGTAGGGAATGAACTCACTACCTCGGCATCAGCACACCGGATATTTAGGAACGAGCATTCTTATCCATTCGGCCATGCTGACCAGCAATCTTCTCTTCCATTCTTCTTGAATAGGAAAGAACATTCATTAAAGCATCACCTTATTTTTCGGAGCATTCGAATATCTATCGAGGCGGATTGTTTACGTAGACCTACGTTCCCAAAAAAAAGTATGTGGAAGCTGTGGAGATGTGGTTTTATACAAGAATGAGGAGAACATTGTGGAAGAATAGAAAGAGTAATAAAGCTATCTTGAAAGACATTATATCACAAAGAGAACTGGGAACTCTCACCAGAAGAACAGTCTTCATTCGTTAGTCATGTCAGGAGAAGGGGAAGTCTGGAGTATGTCGTCTCAACGGAAAAGTTGGAGGGGAGGCAGAGGGAGACCAAACGAGAAAATACTGGACAGTTTGACATAATGTCATGGAGGAACATCGTTATGAGAAATTACTGGCAGTACACGAGGCAGGAGGCTGTAGACAGACATGATCACTAACGCCACACGGCATGGGCTTTATGAATATGGTTTCTAAGCTAAAATGGATACCAGGGAATATCATCTGACGTGAAGGCGGCCGGCGTGATCGATATAGGCAATATAACCCATCATATGTCGATTCTCATCTCTTCATCTCATCTCATCATGTTCCTCTTGTACCTTGCGGTGTCGATGTGAAGTATAAACAGCGGAAGAGTGCCCGATTGTGGGCTTCGTGTATCGATATTCCCATGGACTTAAAATTATTAAAATCAACACCAGCATTTTACTGATGTTGATTATGTCTTGGCAAGATTATGTTCAGTAGTTTGCCATTCTTTTCTGAACGACCGGCTCCCTTACCAACACGTTAAAAACCCAGCGCGACACGTCTGCTGCCAAATCGGTCGCCGCTGTTTCGAACGCGTGGGAAGCGGCTCACGAATCGCGCTCGCTAACCTTTAGCCACGGAGGTCGGTTACTTTTCTTAGGCTTGTTTATATGTTTGTGTACAGATCTTTCGTGCATACGCTAATGTAATTTGTGTTGCTGTTTTCTCCTGATCTGGCAACTTTGAGAAGTACAGTAAATGAGTTTGTATTTGTTTTTTCTACTACTATAACTGTCGATCAATACCTACGAGCTTGTTTCTCGCGCTATTTTAACGGCCCTGGCCTAGGGGTTAACGTCTTTCTCTGTAATCCCGTATATTCTCGTGAGTGACGTAGCCTGCGCGAGAATCGGTAGCGATTCTCGCCGCATTGGTAACTTAGGGATATGTGAGCCGGTCGCTCACATATCAATGGCAAACTAATTAGCGTAGTACATCTTGCCTAGTACATCAACAGCAGCTGAAAATGCTGACGTTGACTGCAACGTCCTGTAAGGGATATGCACACACACACACACACACACACACACACACACACACACACACACACACAAAAGAATTCCCAGATAACTGATATTTCTGTGTATTACGTATAACACACTGGAACCAACCAATCACACCTCTTCTTTAAAATATATAAGGGGCGTTCATTTGAAATCACCGCACCGTGCGTAATTGCTTACGTTGAACATGATCATGTCATAGTCATGTGATAAGTACTGACCAATGAATAAACGAGCAAGTGCTTATCGTTCCATGATGCATAAGTTCTGTTTCTGACCGTTGAGAAAATGGCCGGGTTGATCCAAAATCCGTCCAAAGAAGCTCAAAGAGCGGTGATTGAGTTTCTTTCATTTGAAGGATGTCGACCAGTGGACATTCATCGAAGAATGCAGGCATGGTACGGTAAAAAAAAAATGTGTGTCGAAGACAACAGTGACAGACTGGGCACGAATGTTTCGGAAAGGACGTCAGTTCACGGCAAATCTTCGACGGCCGGGTCAAGCGCATATTGTTGCAACAGAACAAAAAAAAAACTATCGCCAAAATTGATGCAGCAGTAGAGATGAACCGTTGTCGAAGCATACGTTCGCTAGGGAAAGAATATGATGTGTCAATTAGAACAATTCAAAAAATCATTCGTAAGAAATTGCAATATCGGAAGGCGTGTTCACAGTGGGTACCACGGATGTTGACCGACCACCAAAACGAAGAACGCATGGGATAGTGTTTGAACCACTTGCTGCGTTACAGAGTGGAGGGTGATGCATTTCTCTTCCGCATAGTGGCAGGCGATGAATCATGGTGTCACCACTTTGAGCCGAGCAGCAAAAGAGAGGGAGCATGCAATGGAAGCATGCTGGATCACTAAAAGCCAAAAAAAAAATATAGTTACAGGTTTCCGCTGGTAAGGTTATGCTGAGCGCATTTATTTTTACCATGAAGGGCTATTCTTGGCCGACTTTAAAGAACCTGGTGTCAACATCAACTCTACCCACTACTTGCAAACACTAGACAAGCTGCAAAAAGCCATCAAGAATAAACGGCCCGGCATGCTTTCTCGCGATGTGATTTTGTTGCACGATAATGCTCGTCCGCATGTCGCAAAGATTGTGTAGGAAGCATTAGCAAGGAAGAAGTGGGAAATTCTGCAACATCTAGCCCAGGGGTGGCCAACTTTTTCAGCAGGCGGGCCAAATTTCAGAAATAATATTTCCTGCCGGCCCACACACCTAATTTTTATTTTTTATTCTTTGTTAATTAAAGTAAACAAGCAAGCGTGCTACAGCTTCGACCACATCGTCGTTTTCCTACTCCGCGGGCCACAACATGACTCCCGGCGGCCCGCGGGCCTCGTGTTGGCCACCCCTGATCTAGCCTATAGTCCTGATTTGTTACCATGTGATTGTCATGTGTCCGGACCTCTAAAAAAAAGCTCTCAATGGGCAACGATTTCACACAGATGCAGACGTTATGAATGCGGTAAACACTTGGTCAGTGAGCTACCACAATCATTTTTTGCGGACGGCATTCGCCGCCTATCTAAGCAATGGGATGCTTGCCTGAATGCCTACGGCGACTTCTTCTGACCAACCCATGGTGCCTAATTCATTCAAAATGAATGCTTTGTTTAATTATACCACACCTGTTAATGTTTCTTTCATGCTTTTGTAATAAAGCCATTGGGACGGGTTTCAGATGAACGCCCCTAATATATAATATATAATAAACTATCCCCGGCATAGTGGTTGGGTGGGTTTGAATGTTTGTTATTCGACCTTGGTTGGTTGATTGATTCAGGAATAGCCATCATAATATTTCGGACAAGCATATAGATGCCCCAATGTCACAAAGTGCAGGTGCTAATTGTTCCACTGAAACACTGGTTGTAATCACATCGACAGTTATTTGACCTATGCTTGATTAATGTCCGCGCTAGGACGAAAGGGCTAATAACGAAATTCGCAATCCCACATACCACGTTCGAAAAACAGCTGCGGGCGATTTGGAAGTAGACGGCCTTGCGTCGGATTTTCAAAATAGTATAACTATAAAGTCTTGTCTCTGGAACCCACATGGCAAAGAAAAGATAAGCAGAATTGTCAACATACGAAGCAGATAATTAAAGTCAGAGGTGAATAGTATGAGTAGAACATGAAGGAAGCTGCAGGAGATAAAATGAAGTCGGCTTGGCCTGAGTTGGTTGAGGGCCTATGTTTCAATATTTCAGAAAGTGCTGAAGACGGTTACAAAGACGCGTGCTTTTCAAACCTGTTCATCATCATCATGTGCCATGCCGATAAACGTGGGCGCCATCTCACAGAATCACCAGGGTCGTGGATTAGCTCTGTGTTCTTGTCTCGACCATACCACGTGGCCAAGCCATTTACTTATCTGCCTTTCCTTTGTTCTTTTCCCCTCGATCTTGCCAGTTGTCACCAAATTCTTCAATTTCTTCTCACAACGTGTCCAAAAAATTGTTATGAGGGAATACGTTGTTGTCATTTGCGTGGTGCACTCTTGTGATGACTTGGTTCTATCATCTATCCTAGTAGTCAAGCATTCATTTTGCTCCTCCGAGGTGTACATGTGCTCCCTCCCATGAGACCGCAACCACGTCTGCCTTGTCATCCATCAATACTCCACCAAGTTTTGCAGAGCCAGCCAATCTGTCCGCCTGTTCATTCCGGGGCATGCCGGTGTGCTGGGGAATGAACAGGCGGACAGATTGGCTGGCTCTGCAAAACTTGGTGGAGTATTGATGCATGACAAGGCAGACATGGTTGCGGCCTTGTGGGGGCATGTGTACACCTCGGAGGAGCAAATGGATCATCATGGTCTGGCAAGAATGAGGCAGAGAGGAGTGATGAGGGGATCTGGCCGACGCTCGACGTTCAGAGGAAAGACGAGACGGACATATAATCAGACTGCTACTGGTACTATTGGTGTTGGAACTATTTGCTGGTTGCTGAGGATGGGGACGGAGCGCCTATGGGAATGCCCCGAATGCTATGATGTCGGTTCCTAGATCAATCAATCAATCATTTTGGGTATGCTCGTGCGCTCTCAAAGTGGCAGGTCCGTATGCTGCACGACACGGACACTGCGGGAGATATCGAAGTATTACATTCGCACATTTATGTAATTTTTAGCGACGTTTAGTTTTTATCATGTGATCAATTTGCCACTGCATTATGTGAAATATGGGATTATATTTGTCCATTCTGGAATATCACGCATGGTCTACAATATTAATTGATATTCATCGGCTTGTCAGGGCCAAGATTCATGTCATGCCAAATCTCCTTAATTGTGGCAAGCTAAATGTAAGAGTAATTGATTTTCTAGAAGAGGCGTGAAGTATAATATATTGTTGATTTGTAACTCCTTTTATTCCAGCTAGTTGTCACTTTTAAGTTACATAATAGAACATACTGAGTTTTTTTTTTTAAATGCCATTCTGCGGAGAACAGTTGAGGGCAAAAGGAGAAGAGGAAGGCAGACAATCCTGGACTGATAAAGAATGGACATGATGTACTTCTTCGTTCACTTTCAGACGTCAGTATGTATACATATAAAATAAGCGGCAGTCAACTTAAACTGTACTATTTCCACAAGTGCGCATTGCCGTGGACAGAAAGTAGTAGTAGATAGTGATTGGGCCGGTTGGTATTTCAACCGTGAGATCCCAATTACCCATGTTCGGGGTTATGTGTGGAGATGATGATGATATCGACTAGCAGATGTAATTACATTACCACTAGTTTCACATGTTCACAACGGATTACAGTAACAATTATCACAATTGCCACCACAAATTTTTGTCAAAACATACAGACACCCCCCCCCCCCCCCCCGCACACACACACACACACACACACACACACACACACACACACACGTCACTTAATTGAGGACTTGGAAAGGTCAAAATCCTAAGACACAAAAATCAAACTATGCCATGTGATCTATAGGACAGTTGACAGGAAGTGACGTAATGAGTAAAGCCAGTTAAGGCGAAATATGCAATTCCCATCTTTATGTAAGAGGCTGACCACGTAAATGATGGACGCAGGGAATAACAGAGTCCATGGGAATATCGATACAATTACATGAAGCTCATAAGCGGGCACTCTCCCGCTATTTATACTTCACCTCGACACCGCAAGGTACAAGAGGAACATGATGAGATGAGATGTAGAGGCTACAATGTGTGGAGACCACACACTTTACACCACAGCTGTAGTAGAGTCGGTTTACATTTTAACCATTGATGCTATCTAACCATCATTTTCTTGGTCTTTCTCTAACTCAATAGCCAGATCTTGTTTGGATTTAAGGTTTTCCTGTAGTTGATCAGGATTCATATCAAAAGTCGCTGTATTAGTATTGGAAGGCCCCGGTTAACATCGGGGTTACGTTCTTGGAAAACGCGACTTTAAGTAAAACGACATATAGCGAATGTTTATTTTGATGGTTGTTTATATTTATTGGCTAGATAGAGGTGGGTTGGAGGGTGAGTGGTAGAACTATTGGGACGTAGAGGCATTAAATTCAGCCTCTTCATCTGAGGATGAAACTGTAACCTCTTCCTGCCTCTTTTCCTGGCCCTTCTCTGCTTTAACAAAAAATTTGTCCAATGTCTACTGCACAGCCTGTTTCCTTTTCTCTAAGTAAAGCTTCTTGTAACAATTGATGGTGCTTGTTACTGCTCTCGACACTTTGGAGCTCCGTTCTCTGTTGGGATCATCCACATTTATTATGTCCATTGCCACATCAATCAATTGCAAGAATTGTGACTAACGTTCAGCTGTCAACATTCAAGGTAAACCATGGACTTTGCCAATGTCAACAGCCCAATCGCCAGCCTCAAAACAACGTAACGCATCTAACTTCACCTCAAGAGTAACATTTTTTTGGGGTTTTCTTACAACCAGACACACTATCAGCACTTACTGTGCGCTTCGAACTCATAATTATGAGGGATTACACGATAATAATCGTGGGAAAACGCACTGCACAAAATGTAAAATGGTGATGTTAACACAAAACTACAACTGAGTAAGGTTCCACAGCGGTAACACCATGCGGCAGTACGTAGTTCCTCCGCAAGGGCGCGGTATAGCAACACAGGTGACGTCGTTATGGCGGAACGTAGCGACGTAAAGTGAAGTTATGTCACTTTGTGACAACGACGTTATAGCGAAACGACGTAAACTGAAGCGATGTATAGCGGGGCCTGTCAGTATTTATTATTTCTCCTGTCATAATTCATCTTGTTCATATTTTTTACATGTGAAAATAGACATTGAATAGCAGAAAAAAGGTGAAGTCTACAAACACGTTGGATTCAAACCCGGCCTACTAATTATGCAATCACTGAGTTCACATATGTTTACAGTATGTATGTTGCCTAGTGTTTCCTCTTATATCAACATATTTATATATCTTCTATAAATGTCAATCAATATCCATACTTTATTTATCACGTTATTAGGACGATTTTAAGGTTTTCGAAAACATGGTGTAATGATGCTCCTAATGGATTACAGAGGCCAATTAATAATGCAAAGATTAGTAGGAATGTAACCTACCATGCATGTCGTAAGAGTCGGCTAAGAATCAATCTAGCTACTTTATGCCGTAGACAACTTTAGCTGCACAATCCAACAGATAAGTTGGCAAGAGGCTAGGTGTAAGTTTGTTGAGGACGTATGATACATTGGGAAATGAAGAAGAAGAGGAAGAAGAAGAAATGTGGAAACATGGATTTTTGCGCTCACTCGCTTTCAACTCAAGCGTAGTCTATCCATCTACTTCAAGTATTGCTGATCTGAATTTTGTGTGTGGATTAGCTTTCCCTTTTAACAGTCTCCCTCGCCATCAGGCGAATCCACTCCTACTTCAGAGGTATTTGTAATTTACGTCCGAAAGTCAAGTACGACAGGTCAACATTTTTAGTCCAACTGTCCAGTGTAGGTGTTGAAACCCTAACCTCGGCATCAGCACACTGGATGTCTAAGAACACGCGTTCTTATCCATTTGGCCATGCTGACCTACAACATGGCCAGTGTTTATCAGAAATCCCACAAGGCAGATGGAGAAAGAAGGTTGTTGGTGAAAACCGCTGTCTTATGTGCAGTTCTAGGAACCGAATGTTCACCGCCATATGTGCACACCTCTGGCATGCCTTTTGCTTTTAGCTACAGTTAGAGAGACAACAGTGGAAGATAAACTCTATGGACCGCTGAATGAACTAAAAAAGACTGTTAGATTCATACAAGAGACAACATTGCAGTTATAAACATATTTTAGGCGAACGAAAGAAGAAGAAGAAGCTACAGTGCCACAGAGTAGTAAAGCCACGCTGGCACAGTAGTTTGCATGCTTTCCTACAGTCCCGTTGTCATGTGTACACATCTCCAAGAGACATGGATATTTGTTCATCGAACTAGACTACCAGGTCGACCCACTCTAAAAAACATTTTTTAGCATATTCTTTTACAGGATATTGCAGTCAACACCAGCAGTTTTCAGCTGCTGTTCATGTCTTGGCAAGTTTTAGGTCCCGTAGTTTGCTATTGATTTCTGAACGACCGGCTCACATACCCCCGTAAGTAACCAGCGCGACGCGATCCGATGCCGAATCTCGCGCAGCCGTGTTCCATACGTGGGTATACGGGATTACGAACAACGTCTTTAACCCTTTGGCCAGGGAGACCGGCACTCTAAAATTAGCACCCGAATATTTCCGGGGAAGTGAAGGTGACCCGAGTAACGTCGAGTACATTACCCATCGAGCGCCGGTTGTTCTCTATTATGGGGTTAGCACCATATATCCAAAAACTTCTCAGGAAATTTCAATATAAGTAAAATAGTAAGAATTTATGTCACTCACTGAAAAGATGGAAATATACTGTCAGAAGTCGAAGGCATAAATAAGGATTGCACACTACAAGATCAAAAGTGTCTAAAACATGCTGTTATAATTTAAAAGTTAGCTTCATGTCCTTTTACAGAACGTCGCTTCAACCCCATCATTTTTTTTTTTTTTTGGCTCTTTATGATTCTCTAGGCAATTTTACGTTCAGCAGTTTGCCATTATTTCTTTTTTTGAACGACGCGAGGCGATTTGCTTTAAAATATCTTGCTGCTTATGTCGAATCTTGTATGTACACTGACTGGCTAGAATAAGGACTAGGTTGACAATGTCTCATTCATGAGTTTTAGGCATTTCATTGTTAGCTGACAAAGCCAAAGTGGAGTTATTTATTACTAGTATAAATGAAAATGCAATACAATAGTTAACAATACAATCGCGGTTGTTACTTTGATAAACCTATGGTCATGTTAATATATCCTAATTAAAAAAGCGAACAAGAGGCAGACAACGATACAAGTGGGAAGATAACATCAAGAGATGGACGAACATCAATCTGACAGAATGTACAATCAAGGCGAGAGACAGTGTTGGAAATCCATTGCAGCCAACCTTCATTGCGGAAACGGCATCTGATTGATTGAGTTAAAACTCAGTTTCCACAACTTTGAATGTGCTCAGCGGTCTTACTTTGTGTAAGGGATTATGTATATTTGTCTTAGTCTGTGGGCATCAGAAAAACTCATTTTGCTTGCGTAAAATAATAAAATATTGATGGTGAACATGAACATATGAGGTTGTCGGCATGGCTCTCATTGATTGTGATAAGACTTCCGCTTCCTGTATTGCGCATGCTCTAAAGTTAGTTGATCCTTTTTTCCGGAGTACAAGTTAGGAAGAGGTTGGTAAACTGCCACGGTTGATATTTTATACAATCTGTTCTGAATCTCATGTAATATATCAAGAGTAATTGTTTATACTTACTAGATTAATTAATGTAGGGTTAACATAACCTACAGATTAAATTATATTATGCGTTCTTAAAAGTAAAAACAAATGAAAGCGTATTTTTTAACGTCTGCCTGTCGATTCGTATATTGATGTGATTATCCATTTGTGGTGAGGCCGTAGTAATTTTATGTTTGTGAAATTCTTATTTCCTAGCCATGGCTCCTAAAAGAAACAACATTGTTCCCAATGGCCATTTCCATAAGGATTGGCAGCGTATGGTCAAAACATGGTTCAACCAGCCCATGAGAAAGAAGCGGAGACACGCAGCTCGTGCCAAGAAAGCTGCGGAAATCGCACCACGACCAGTAGCCGGTCTTCTGAGACCCGTTGTTAGATGCCCGACGTTTAAATACAACACTAAAATCAGACTTGGACGTGGATTCACTTTGGATGAATTGAAGGTATGTCATTGCTTGTAAGGAATTATCATGTTTATTTCTTTCATAGTAATTACTTATATTGTGAAGTGTTATGCCATCACAGTTTCTGGCTCATAACATGTGGTTGGGTTACCATTCCCACAATAGCTTTTCCTTTCCAGAGTTCCCAGGTGTATTGAGAAATATCTTGAAAACCACTTTTTAAAGGCTGAATTGACCCCAGCCGAACTGGTCGAAGAAGAGAATAATCTACTGGGAAATGTTAGTATTTTTAATGAAATGATTCGGGTGCCACTTGTTCACAGAATGCAATGGTAAACTACTGAACGTAAACATGCCCAGAAATATCACAAACTGCCCAAAAATGTTGGGGTTGATTGCTACATCAAGTAAAGAAGATGCAACTAACTTTTTAATTGGGGAATGAACATGTCATGGCAAGCATTACACTAAGTTCTAACCATTGTATCACCACAAACCTCTCTGACGCTAGTTTCAGCTGATCATTGATTCTTCGTGGATTCAATTTAAAAAAAAAACAACTTCCCAAGTCCCAGCCTAAAATAGGTGCAGTAGATGGTTTGTGAAGTAAAGTGGCAACGTTTTACTACCGCATAACACACAAGTACTGCATCACTTAAAGTACCGCTAGGACTATTACAATTATGTGCTCAACATCTACTTAACAATGCTCCTTAAAGCATGTAAGATCTTTACTTATGGCCCATTTTTGAAGAATGGACAATAGCACTTTGGTATTGATGTATGCTCTCGTCTCCTTCAGCATGTTTTAGAATGTAGATTTATCAGAAAAGCTAGTCCGTTTCATGGTCCGAATCAAAAACTCACTGAATGGATACCGTATGCAGAATTGTCTGGTTTGTGCAGGAACGGACTGCGGCAAACAAAATGCCCAATATATTGAAGTGAGGAATCAAAGCAGCCATGAGCAGGACATTGCGATTCCCTCGGTGAGCCGAGCACCAGAGCGCTATGTATCGGCTCTGCAATTATGGAATGCCACCCAGGATTGCGGAAAATGCCATCGACTGTCCCTGCCTTCCTTTGAGCGATGACCGTGAAGTCTCCGACTGTTCCAACTTGACTAGCTGGGATGTGAACAGTACCACAAAGGTGTCTCCCAGGAATGCTAACCTGGTCAAAATTGCACGCTGAAAGTCGGATGTGTTGGCCTAAGGGTTTCCGTTGCTGACAGCCGCCATTCACAAAGACCTCGTAGAAATATATATATTTTTTAACGACATATAACACGATATAAGTGATGAACCTCCAAATATATGTAAAAATGGGTTCTGAATATCCATCTAAAATCTTATAACGGGAACGAGAACTTATATGACTACTTATTTGAATTGCTTCCCACCAGGGCCTGGGCGAAGCCAGGCCGGGTCAGCTAGTATTAAATAAACAAGCTCTAGAAAATAAATTTTTTGCCAAGTAATTCAATTGATTTAAAAGGTCACGATGATATCAACTAATCGCCATGCACGGAATATTAGGCTAACCCTTTCTGCTTAAGTCTATTGTCATGTGATATTTGAATGAAGGAATGCCATAAGCATGAATGGTCTTTACAGCAGCCATTTTGGTGACACAATGGAACAGGCTGGGGTGGCGGCATATATCAACTCCCATTTTCAGTTCGGGCTGTGGCACGATCGAATAACCTACATGTGTGTTCGTTACACACTGCATTACACACTTCTGTTCTGTAATAGCTACTTTGATAAAGTACCGAATATCTCGATCAAAAGGAGCAGACAAGTACAATAACCACATATGACAGAGGGTTAAATAGGACAATTTTATCAGTATAACTCACATTAGTTGACTTAATCATTGTCAAATCTCTCTTTTTTATCTTTATCCATGTTTCAGATTTGTGTTGCATGAAATTGGGGAATTAAAATTAGCTTGTTGTATGCAAGATAGTTTCTTTAACAGCATCACAGTTTTGTCTATCAACGTGACTTCACAAAAGCGAGCTGGTCACGTGATGTCTGTTTGACTACATTATTAATTTTGGTGGACATAGTATTGTGTCCTTGGTAGTTTAGTGGTAAGACTCTCCGCCTGTCACGTGGGAGACAGGTACGATTCCAAGGCATTTTTAAAATTTTCAGAAATTAATTAGGTGATATAATAAAAATTATTGAACTAAAATATAGAACTGAGAAAAGCTTGTGAATAAAGTGGATTTGTGGAAGCTGCCAGGGCGCATCCCCCAGACAGCGACAGAGTGATCGAGTGTCAGAATCAATGGATCCAATAGATGTCTTCTTCTTCTTTCGTTCGCTTGAAATATGTCTATAACTGCAGTGCTGTCTCGTGTATGAATTGAACTGTCTTTTTCAGTTCACACAGCGGTCCATAGAGTTATCTTCCACTGTCGTCTCTCTAGGCCAGAAGGGTTTGCCTAGATATGTTATATTTTGGGCAGTCTTGGAGTATGTGCTCTGTGCAATAGATGTCTTTCTTTAATGTTAATTTGATTTGCCAAATAAAATATCACTCAACATATTGTGTGTCCTTGTCGACAAATATCATCTTTGTGAGGTTTGAAGAAAAAGGTGTAAACAAAAGACAGACAAGAAAAGAGAATTCTGAAGCCAATCTACAGTGGTAGTAAACGTCACGTTACCAGCCGTTTGTGAATGTCAAGTATTGTTCACAAATGTTTGTTATTGTCTCGTATTATTCACAAATGTTTAATAGGGGCTCCCTTTGCATATTCCTTCCGGGCATGGGGCCTGAGTCTGTAGACAGTGAAGTGCCTAAAATCAGTGAAGGAAACAGAATTAACCCGGGTTTAATCCCAGCCAGCCTGAATGTGCTGTGCTGATTCATGGCCTGGGTACATGTTATGTAACATTATCACGAAGTTAATGAGGCTAAGCTCGTAATTCTGTGTATTCATAACGTGAATAATGTTGACATTCTCTTGGTGAAAGATTACGACTTCATTATGAGTTCATTTTGTCATCAGTGCCTACTCTTTGAATTGTAATTATTTTTATTTATCAAGCGATCATTTGTTTTAAATTTATCATATTTATCGCCCACAAATATATCTTTTAATTCAATGATTCCGTTTTCCACTATAAATTGTTGGTTTACACGTTTCATTGCATGAGGTTTTGAGTTTTTGTGTGTGTTCGGAGGTGGTAGAACATTTAAACACTGCCTCTGCTGCCTTTTATCATATTGTCATATCCCTGTTGGGGCAAATATTTGTTATTGGCAGCCTAATATGGATATTGGTAAATGTGCTGGGTGATAAAGGTGGCTGGCAAGATGACCTGACTCCATCACCCATTGCGTACCTATTGTATTGGGCACATTTTGTAGGTTTTATTACTGACATGCATTCATTTCTATCATTTCACCATACCCATGGTATTTTGTCAGACATGGAACAATTTGAGATCAATGTCTAGTATGAGTTCTTTAATATCACTGCAGGTGTCATCAGCTTGCCATAAAATAAGCAGCTCCTTGCCTTCCTGGCAAAAGCTATCTGTTTAGTAGTAGTAAGGCTCTTCCAGTCCTGTAGGACTATAGAGTTGTGCTGCTGGGGAGGCACCTGACAGCACCGCTGGTGACTGTATAGTCCAATGCGAGAGTGACAGTCACTGTCAAATTTTCCGCATTTGTAAGATGAGGCTGGTCACGCAGTAAATGACTGCATTTTATGCCTATGCCTCCTATCCCCAGTTTGTTGGATCAGATTGCGCTCAGGGAGCACCAGTTTGTTTCATACATCTCTTCTCCAGGAACATTTGTCTGTTATCTGTTTACACACTATCCAAACCAGTTAACATGAACTAGAGCATTGGAGGCAATACGTTTGTGTGTGTGTATATTGAAATGTAATAACTTTTTACTCTTCCTTCCGGGCATGGGGCCTGAGTCGGCAGACAGTGAAGTGCCTAAAATCAGTGAAGGAAACAATATTAGTCCGGGTTTAATCCCAGCCAGCCTCAATGTGCTGTGCTGATTCATGGCCTGGGTACATGTGAATGATAATACTATGCTAGTTGTAATTTTCTGTCTATAATTTCAGTAATCACAACATAATCTGAGCTTAAGTTATTCTCTGTATCACTTGGTCTAGCCCAGGTAATTTGCTTGCATTCAATGTTAGTTCATCTAATTGTGTGATTGTTTCATCTTTGTTGTATTTTTGAGAAGAGTATTTTATCTTTCAAACAATTTAGTCATTCATTATCCATTTGCAACAAAATAATCAATTATAGACATTTGCTTTACTGTAGTGTTAGGATTTCTTTGTGTCCTACAGTAGTTGCAGTTAAATGTTCCCCTTTGTCATATGTTCAAACCTCAATTTTTACTTCTTGGCCTCAGCTGCCAGGTTGACAACTTAAATACCAAAAAGTTGGCTGGGAAGTAAAGATAAATTATGGTCTTTCTCAATTAATTAGGGTCTGCGTAAATTAGTTTATTGGAAGCAATACATGTCTTAGATTCCAGTTGGAATATTCATGTTATTAACTTCTCTCCCTTCCGGGCATGGGGCCTGAGTCAGCAGACAGTGAAGTGCCTAAAATCAGTGAAGGAAACAATATTAGTCCGGGTTTAATCCCAGTCAGCCTCAATGTGCTGCGCTGATTCATGGCCTGGGTACATCTCACTTAGTTAATAATGGCATGACACCAGGCATATAGCTAGTCTGTTGTATCTATCTGTAATACAATAATAATCATATATTCCAGTTTGTCTTAACTGTTGATTGCAGGAAACTACAATTATATTTTTACACACATTTTTTTGTCTTATTCATTTGTCCTTGATATTATGCAGGTTTTGATACAAATATTCTCATTTGTAATATGGCATGTTTCACTTCGTCTTATTTACTTGCTTATGAATATGATTTTCATTTCTTGTTTCAGGCTGCAGGTGTCAACAAGAAAGTTGCACGCACCATTGGCATCTCTGTTGATTACCGCAGACGTAACCTGTCCATTGAGTCACTCCAGCAGAACGTTCAACGACTGAAGGAATACAAGACCAAACTGGTTGTCTTCCCACGCAAGGAGGGAAAACCTGGCAAGGGAGATGCATCAGTGAGTGCTGGTTCTTTTATATTTCTTCCCTTTGATTGCTAATATTGCTAATGATTTTTAATACTGTTCCCATATTTGACATCCTTCTGTGAAAGTTAGGGCTAAAATACATAATTAACATGTAAGATTTGACCAAGGCCGTGCCGGTTGGCAAAACACAATTTGATTATTTCATTATTTAATTGTGACTTAATGCTGTTGCTCAGATCTAAAGCTACAATATTGCTTGGATAGCAAATTCATTACGTGGAAAGTCCAAATCGAAAGCTCACTGTGTGGATGTCATCTGCAGACTGCATTCTTCTGGTTTCCAGAAGAACAGCCTATGGTGAACTGAAGGTCCAATATACGGAAGTGAGGCTAAGCAGCCATGTGAAGGACGTGACGATTCCTTGGGTGAGCCCAGTACCAGCTGTGTGTCGGCTCTGCAAGTATGGAAGCCTCCTTGGATGGCAGGGAATGCCCATGGTCTGCCCCTGCCTTCCCTTGAGGGCTGACCAGGATGTCTTTGGCTGTTCTGTGTGGGCCAGCTGGGATGCTGGATAACGCCACAACAGTGAGAGTCAAACGTCCTCAAATCCCTGGGAAGGTTAACCCGGCCAATAAGTGCCCGCAGAAGTCGGATGTGTCGGCCTAACGGTGCAAGAACGCAGCTCTGCTGTAAACGCAATCATGTCCGAAAAAAAAACTCTGGATGAACGCAGAATGAGAACAAGCTACAATATTAGCTCTCCCAAAGCCAGCATATGCCAAGAAATTTCTGACTCATATGAATACAAATGACAATGAGAAATTTGACTTGATGAAAGTGAGGTTAAATTGTGCACACTGAGACTATGGGGAAGTCACAATTTTCAGTTTTGGATCTATAGCTTGAAAAGCCGTAAGAAATTATTTACTTCAGCTTTGCACAGAATATTATTTTGTTTGCTTGAAATATATCAACTGAAATGTTGTCTCTTGTATGAAACTGTCTTCTAGTCATATCTCCAGGCCAGGAGGTTTGCCTAAATATGTTGTATTTTGGCAGTATTGGAGTATGTTATCTGCTGTCTGCGACACCATTCCACATGGCACATGGCTGATTCACCAATCTTGAATACACGTGGTTGCGTAATTAATATCCTGTTCTGAGGCACAGAAAGACTTCTGGTCTGTCCATAACGTACTAGTCGTCTTGAACAGGTTTTGGTGGTTTCCTGATTTGATCATTCTTTTCTTTTGGTGGTATGTAATAGGCACATCAGGCTGATCTATTTAATTTGCTCCTGCTTTAGCTAATCGATCAGCTGTCTCGTTTCCAGGTACTCGACCTTGACCATACGCTGACTGTTCAGAAAGTAGCGTCCTTGTTACTGGCAATTTCCCAGACAGAAGCGCCTCAAGTACTGATTTTGCATCTCTCAATAGCACCACAAGTTGTGTACAATAGCTAGTATTTAATCATTTCTCTTTTGCTATCTTGCCTCAATTTCATCATCATAGTTATGGCAGTATTTTCCTGTTGGTACTCTGGCCGTGTTCCTAGTATTATTTGAGTATTCTATGTACACTTCCGCTCCTCTTGCACAGAACATAACCTACAGAGTAATTGTGCAGTCTCCATATATTTATTCAAAACTATGTAAAAGTTTAAATATTTGTCAAAATATAAGATGCAATTTCCATGGAAGGATGACACCACAACATGAGTGTGGAACGCCTTACAAAACATTCTGGAGAATTACCCATCATCTGAAGATGTAAATAGACACAACACATGTACAAATGAAACATTTCAGATGAATGAACATGTAGTGTCTGTATACTCTGTTGTCTATTTTGGAGTAGTCTATACATTCCACCTATTATGTTGAAACTGCTCACAAATTGCACATTTGGACAGTTTGTAAGATTTTTTTTGTCTCTTGCAGCCTGAAGAATTGAAGCTGGTGAAACAGCTGACAGGACCCACTGTGCTGCCACTTGAGAGGAGGTTCAAACCTGAGAAGGCACGTGTACCTACTGAAGAGGAGCGCAACCACAACGCATTTGTTGCCCTGCGACAGGCAAGAATCAATGCCAAGCTGGTTGGGTTGAGAGAAAAGAAGAAGAAGGAAGTGGAGGAGAAGGACAAATAATTTCTCTGAAAGTTGATCAGAAATAAATTCATGTCATTGAACTATGTGTTGCATTTTTTTTGTCACTAAGCTGGCTAGAATTGTAGTTGTATAGTTGTAGTTTCCTCCATGGAAAACTTGGAAAATTAACAATTGAATTAAACAGAACCACATAATTATAATTTCTGGCATTAAAAGCAGAAAGTGATGGATCTTGTCTTCCTACTTTCCGCTGTTTTAGCCTCTTTCAATCAAAAGGTTAGAATACTCTGTTTGCTTAAGAAATTTACAGTATTCTTATGTAAAACATCTCTGAAGCTTCTATTTATGTATTTGTTCCTTTACTAATCTATCAAAATTGATACTGGGTATAATACGGAAATTCCCCCAAATAAATGCCACTAGCTCCCCATTAGTTCCCAGGGCCCTAGATTTCAACTGAAACCAGGTCAACCTATTTAAGGCTCTGCTCTTATACGTGTCATTTTTCCCCCTTTTATTTTCACATTTGACTTGACCCAACTGTTCAGATTCACTGCAAGTTTAATTTCCCTACTATCTGATTGAGAATTTAACCAAATTTTAAATATTGTAATCCAGATATCAACCAAGACTGGCATGATACTGACCACATCACACACTGAGGGTCTGGTAGCACCTATTGCTATGTAAATGAGTCCTTTATTATTTTATACTTTTAAATTTTACTGTTTTTTTTCCCTCTATGTGAAACCACTAAGGAAAGATGCTAAGAAAATACTGATAGGAGGAAGCAGAGTTAGTTCTAGAATGACCAAAACGTTTAGACCACCATGGTAAAGATAAGTAACATCAAGAGATAGATGAACTGGTCACCCTGTGTAGAGGGCAAGAGATGCAATGCTGCCAACCATTGTGGATATAAGGATGAATTAGCTAAATAGAAAGTTAACATGAAACTTAAAAATATTATATCCATCATGTGCCATGCCGATAAGCCTGGGTGGCCATGTTTCGCCATCTCGCTCATCACCAGCGTCTTGGATCAGCTCTGTGTTTGTCTCGACCATGCCATGTGGCCAAGCCATCCAGGTATACTTGGTCTTCCCCTGTTCTCTTTCCCTTCAACCTTGCAAGTTCTCCAATGCATTTCTTCTCCAAACAATTTTGACACCATATGTCTCTAATAAGTTTACTATCTTCATTTGTTGATTGAAAGACTTGTTCATTAGTTTGTCTGTCAATGGTATTCTTCACATTTTCCTCAGAAACCACATTTCCACAGCCATCAGCT
This sequence comes from Cepaea nemoralis, assembly GCA_014155875.1. NCBI lineage: Eukaryota > Metazoa > Mollusca > Gastropoda > Stylommatophora > Helicidae > Cepaea > Cepaea nemoralis. The sequence continues at coordinate 49,632 of JACEFZ010023592.1, forward strand.
GTTTTTTTCAGCTTGCCTGCTCATTGTCCACACCTCACATTCATACAAAAGTACAATTTCAATTGCCTTTTTGGTCAGTATGTTTTTCATTTTGCAAAAGGCTACCTTCGCAATGGTAATTCTCGTTCTAATCTCTTCAAGGCATATCCCATCTGATATTATGATTGTTCCTACATAACTACGGATTCACTTGTTTAAGAATATGCCCATCTACTAGTATATTATATTGTGATATTTCCTTCTTCCTAGTGAAGATCTAATCTTATCTTACAATTTAATTCTAATCCTAGTTCACTGTGTGCAACAACTGCATGTACTAAATGTTGCAGGTCCTGTTCATTGTCTGCAATCAAGACTATATCATCTACATATCTAATGTCCAGTGTTGATTCCTTCGATATCTTCTATATTTCTGAAAATATTTTCACTGTACAGGGAAAAAAGATCTAGAGATGTCGCACATCCCTGTCTCACACCTCTCTTAATAGGCTGATATTGACATATTTCATTATCAATTCTTATGGCAGCTTATTTCTAATATATTTTTTACAAGTCTAAGGTCTTTTCCATCAGTTTGTAGATCTTCAAGCATCCTTATGTCAACGTGTCTCACATTATCGAAAGCCTTTGTGCAGTCATTAAGCCGAGGCCTGATAGCAAGGGACACTGTTAACTTGGAAAGTTAAGTTGGGGTGGGTTTGCCCTGATGGTCGGGGACACTGTTAATAGGGAAAGCTAATCCTCACACAAAATTCAGTCCAGGCTACTAGAAGTAGTGTGTATGAACTACGCTTAAGTTCAAGGTGAGCGAGTGCAACAATAAAGTACCCTAGAAGTCGGACTGGGTTCCCCTGATGGTGAGGGACTTTGGTAATAGGGAAAACCAATCCACATGCAAAATTTCCCACTCCACTAGAGGAGGCACATGTATGGACTAATGGACTTGAGTTCAGCTTTAGTTCAGTTTAAGATTTGAGTTCAGCGAGCAAACACAAACAAAAGGGGGGCGTCTAAAAAAAATGTAGTATGTTCATGGGTGAGGTAAGGAAGGTTGCTGGCAGCAAATTAAAAGCATTTAGTTAAAAGTCGAGGTTCCAACTTCATGGCAATGGGTCATCCCCATTATGCTCCATTCCTGTGCCTGCAAATATCACACAAAATGCTCCCCTCTGTCCAGTTTGAAAAGTGGAATAGGCAGAGGAGTCTTGGCAATCCAACAAGCCCGCACAGGTACACTGCACAATAGGTTAAAAGCATTTAAAACTACTGAAGTCCTTAGAAAAAGTGAGTGAAGACTTGCTTGGATAACATTTACAATTTGTAATAAACAGCAGAGATAAAAAATACATTTCAACAATAGCGAAGATAAAAAGGTAGAACCCATAAACTATAAATTTTAATTGCCTGGCAAAAGTAGCAACCAGCTGGACAGATCAAAAATAGTAATGTTGTGTATCTTCAGTTACAAGCTCTGGGGGAAGTTAAGGACATTGTGATGAAGGAACACTACCACACCTTGTGTGCCAGCAAGATCTGGCAGTTTTACAAAATCTTGCAAGACCTGTCGAAAGCCTTAGTAACATACCATAGAAACGTAGGGGATTTCAGAGTTGGTGGTCTCTAGAGACCGTTGTGGCATTCATCAACACACCCCTGAATATGTATAAATGACGCCCATTGAATTTGTGATCTACTAACTTTGCAAATGGATTCTAATAACCCACGAATGTGATTCCTACTAAATGACAGGTTTAAAAAGTCCAAGAATGAGCATCTTACTGAATGCCACTTGGGCTGAAATGGTCACCACATCTACTAAACTGAACATTGGTGCTATGTGAAAGAACCCTGCTTCGCGTGCATGTTTCTAAAGAAAAACTCGTGAACTTCCCTGGTCTGCTACACTGCATGCCTCAAGGCATGTAGATGGCAAAAGTGTCTCAATGGCCACAAAATGAAAAATGAGTGCAGTATTATAAGGTAAGTTCAACAAAAATGTAAGACAGAGAACTCGTACCATAACTTCCCCTCTGCCGTGCGTCCACCTTGACGAGGTAGAGGGGCTTGAGCGTTCCAATGACCCCAAGAGCTATGCCGGCGGTAGCACAGCTACTGGTAGGGTCACCCATGTCGGACAGGTCAAGGGAGAGGGACCAGACGAAGTGACGCACAAACCTGCTGCCTTGTAGGTAGACTGGGGACAGTCAAAGGCTAGGGAAAGCATCCCGAACAAATGCTTGTCGAAATCGGATGTACTGAGCCACAGGCTTGACAAAGAAGTGCAACGTAACTTTATCATTTCATGATGCCACAGATGAAAATAAATCGTTATGGTGCTAATCCCGTGAAGTCCCATCAGGCGGTGATAGTGCCGGGCCCCCTGCCTCGAGGGGGTCCACCCATGACTACTGGTGGTCACCTTCCCCTGTGCTGTGGAGTCAAGGCACAGAGGAGTAGGTTAAGAGTTATTGACCAAACACCCCGGACACTCAACATACTACAATGGAATGCAGAAGGAGTTTATAACAAGAAAGCCTCCCTAACACAGCGTCTTCATAAAGATAGAATAGATGTGGCATGCATTCAAGAGACACACCTCAACGCCAATCGCACATTTTCAGTCAAGGGATATCAGGCCACACGTTTCGACCGCGAAGGACACAAAGGAGGAGTTCTAATACTTACACGAAATACAATACCTTGCAGCGAAGTATCTGTGATCTCTGACAACCAAACGGAAATTATAGGTGTTGATATAATGATAAAGGACGTGAAAATAAGAATTTACAATCTGTATAGCCCGGCAGATAAGGATCTTACACTCTCAAACATGGAAATAACTGACACAAATTGCATTGTTGTCGGAGACTTTAATAGCCGTTCAGAAAGATGGGGATACCCAGATACTGACAAAAGAGGAGATGAAGTGGAGGACTGGGAAATAGACTCAAATCTCCATCTACTCAACAAAGCGGATGACACACCGAGCTTTTACTCCAGAAGATGGATTACCACTTCTACTCCAGACTTAGCTTTCTGCACAGGAGACATCCTCCACAAAATCGATCGCCATGTGCTTGACCAATTAGCAGGTAGTGACCACAGACCAATCAAGCTTGTAATAAATATGGAGTATGTTCCACAGGAGCAAAAGCCTTTGCCCCGTTGGAATTACAAACGAGCAGATTGGGACAGATTTGCCATACTAACAGACACATATTGTGAAAACATAAATACACGATATGGCAACATGAAGCAAATGGTGGAAAGTCTAAACAGAGCAATAATACAGGCGGCCACTGAGTCTATTCCAAGAGGAGCGAGGAAAAATTACAAACCATACTGGACTGAAGAACTACAAATTTTGGAGGACAAAGTTGAAGATGCTAGGAAGACCGCAGAGAGAGAACAAACAACTGAAGCGAACATCTCTCTCAAAGCCATCTCAGCAAAATATAAAAGAACAGTAAATCAAACAACAAGAGATTGTTGGAGGAAAAAAACAGAAAACCTGAATTTTGACAGGGATGGAAACAAACTATGGAAACTAGTGAAAGCCATGAACAATGAAGGACCTAGAAACAAACAAATAACAATTAAACAAGGAAATGCCTTGCTTACAGGAAAAAAGGCTGCAAATGCACTAATGGAACACTATGCCAGTGCAAACCACATTGATATTACAGCCGAACAGAAGAATGCAATCAAAGATAAACAGATACATCATAGATATACAGAGACAGCAGCAGAATATATGATGGCAAATCTAACAATGGAAGAAATGGAACAGGCAATGAATACCCTAAAAAAGAAGACATCACCAGGAAAGGATGGAATCACAAATGAAATGCTAATAGGACTAGGCAAAAAAGAAACTACTAGCAGTCCTAAATTACAGCTGGAAGAGGGGAATAGTCCCTCAGGCATGGAAGGAAGCTATACTAATACCAGTCCCAAAGAAAGGAAAAGACCTGGAAGAACCAAATGGCTATCGACCTATCAGTCTTCTTAGCTGTGTAGGAAAATTAATGGAACGCATTATCAATGGCAGGCTAACATGGCATCTGGAAGAAAACCAACTCTTAACACCTCACCAAGCAGGATTCAGAAAGTACAGATCCACTGAAGATCAAATAACCTATATAGCTCAGGAAATAGAGGATGCCTTCCAAGAGAAAAAGCACACACTAGCGGTCTGGATAGATTTAGAAAAAGCATTTGATAAAGTATGGAAGGAAGGACTGAAAGTAAAACTACAAAAAATGCATGTCTGTGGGAAAATGTACAAATGGATCAGCCACTACCTTGAGAACAGAACTGCCAGGACAAAAGTACAAGGACAAACCAGCAAAATGATGCTGTTGGAGCAAGGTGTCCCCCAAGGAGGAGTTCTTTCACCAACATTATTCCTAGCATATATAAACGACATCACGGAAAATTTTCCAGCCAGAGTACACACATCATCCTTTGCAGATGACCTAGCCATATGGACATCTGAAGAATATATTAGTACAGCTAACAGCAAAATACAGCAAGCCCTATTAGCGCTAGAGGACTGGTCAAAATCATGGCTAGTGAAGATAAGTGAGGAGAAAACAACATGCACAGTGTTCTCCCTCTCAACTAAAACTCAGCAACCTAAGCTGGTATTGAATGGAAAAATATTGCGCCATGAAGAAAATCCAAACTATCTAGGAGTCACCTTTGATCGTCGCCTGACATGGAAGACACAGGTTGAGAAAAATCGAACAAGAGCAAGGCAAAGAATGGCAATCATGAAAAAGCTTGCTGGTACAACGTGGGGAGCAGATGAGAAAGTTCTCAAGAAGTTATATACTGGACGGGTGAGGCCAGCACTGGAATATGGCATTGCAGCTTGGGCAACAGCAGCTAAGTCAAACTTTAACAAAATAAGTAGAGTCCAAAACCAAGGAATGCGAATCATAACTGGAAGCCTGAAGACAACGCCTATTAATGAATTAGAAAAGATAACTTGTTTACAACCAATGCAGGATAGAAGAGATAGCAAAGCCCAGCAACAAGCTGAAAAATTTAGAAGATTGACAGACCACCCTATGTATAAAAGGTTTAGTGGTTTTGGAAAGGGAAGACTGAAGCGTAGCAACTTTGTAGAAACTGCAAAACGAAAGATTAGGGCAGATCCCATACTTAACATATCAACAGTCAAACCCATTTACAATGCAGACAAGTTCCCAGCTTGGAGACAGCAGCAACTGCCTGAGATGATAGAAAACATTCCTGGTATTGAGAAAAAGAACACTCAGCATGAAACAGAAAGAAGAGAAATAACCCTAAACTACATAAAAGAACATTACCCAAGCAGCAATTGGACCCATGCATATACAGATGGATCAGCCAAAAATTCAGTAGAGAATGGAGGAGCAGGAATTCTCCTAAATTTAAAAAATGGAGTGAAAAAAACACATTCAGTGGCAACTGGAAAGTTTTCAAGTAACTTCAAAGCGGAGGTAGAGGCTCTGAAAACTGCAGCAGAAATGCTTTTGATGGAGGAAAATAAAGACACGCAAATAGCTATCTTTACAGATGCAAAGTCAGCTGTCTCAATACTGAAGAGCAAAAACAGCACAGAACTAGCTGACCTAAGAGCAGCACTCCATGGTCTATGCCAGAAATCCAAAAAAGTTGTAATACAGTGGATCCCATCACATTGCAGTATACCTGGAAATGAAGAGGCTGACAGACTGGCAAAAGAGGGCGGACGACTACCACAGCCTGACACAGACATAACCTATAATGAGGCAAAGAGGTTGATAAAAAGCACTTATAGAACCAAATGGGAATCAGAGCATCCAGGCCACCAGAAGGATGATGCATATTACAAACTCGACCGAAGAGAACAAGTAGCAATCTTCAGACTCCGCACAGGACATAACAGGCTGAAATACCACTTGTTCAATAAACTAAAGATAGGAGATACCGATGAATGTAATTGTAGAACTGGAAAAATGACAGCAAAACACTTGCTGCAGGATTGCCCAACGTATGCAGAACAGAGAAAGATATTTTGGCCCACACCTGCTTCATTTGAGGACAAGCTCTATGGAGATGTCAACAAGCTCAAGTTGACCGCAGCTTACTTTAACTACATTCAGGTTGACATTTAAAGGTGCATGAAGACCCAGAGGCATGAAATGGAATATTGCTTGGATAGCAAATCCATTATGTGGAAAGTCCAAATCGAAAGCTCGCTGTGTGGGCTTCATAAAAGGTGGAAAAGTGTCCTAGTGGCACGAAATGGAATATTGCTTGGCTAGCAAATCCATTACATGGAAAGTCCGAATCGAAAGCTCACTGTGTGGATGTCATCTGCAGACTGCATACTTCTGGTTTCCGGAAGAACAGCCTATGGTGAACGGAAGGCCCAATATACGGAAGTGAGGCTAAGCAGCCATGTGCAGGACGTGACGATTCCTTGGGTGAGCCCAGTACCAGAGCGCTATGTATCGGCTCTGCAAGTATGGAAGCCTCCTTGGATGGCGGGGAATGACATGGTCTGCCCCTGCCTTCCCTTGAGGGCTGACCAGGATCTTTGGCTGTTCTATATGGGCCAGCTGGGATGGGGGATAACACCACAACAGTGAGTCAAACGTCCTAAGAAACCCCCGGGAAGGTTAACCCGGTCAACAAATGCCCGCAGAAGTCGGATGTGTCGGCCTAACGGCGCAAGAACGCAGCTCTGCTGTAAACAGGCACAACGCAATCACATCCGAAAAAAAAAAACAACTCCGGATGATCGCAGAAGAAGAAGAAGAAGTACCATAACTTTATAAAGCAGAGACATGGAAATTCTTGGCAAGCGACTTCCCTGGGGAAGTCCACAGTAGTGCTATCTTTTAGAGAACTAAGACACTGGTCACATAGTGTTCCGGGGCATGCTGGGGTGCAAGGTAAGGAGTGGGCAGATCTGTTGTCTTCAAGAGTTCATACGTTGAAACATTCATTACAGACAATGCAGATATTCACAAGACTATGAACGAGTGCTGGTTAAAGATACAACAGATGAAATAACATACAGTGGAACATGGCTTAACGAGCACCTCACATAATGCATAATGAGTAAAATAAATTGTACAAAAATATACAGCAAGCCCTATTAGCGCTAGAGGACTGGTCAAAATCATGGCTAGTGAAGATAAGTGAGGAGAAAACAACATGCACAGTATTCTCCCTCTCAACTAAAACTCAGCAACCTAAGCTGGTATTGAATGGAAAAATATTGCGCCATGAAGAGAATCCAAACTATCTAGGAGTCACCTTTGATCGTCGCCTGACATGGAAGACACAGGTTGAGAAAAATCGAACAAGAGCAAGGCAAAGAATGGCAATCATGAAAAAGCTTGCTGGTACAACGTGGGGAGCAGATGAGAAAGTTCTCAAGAAGTTATATACTGGACGGGTGAGGCCAGTACTGGAATATGGCATTGCAGCTTGGGCAACAGCAGCTAAGTCAAACTTTAACAAAATAAGTAGAGTCCAAAATCAAGGAATGCGAATCATAACTGGAAGCCTGAAGACAACGCCTATTAATGAATTAGAAAAGATCACTTGTTTACAACCAATGCAGGATAGAAGAGGTAGCAGAGCCCAGCAACAAGCTGAAAAATTTAGAAGATTGACAGACCACCCTATGTATAAAAGGTTTAGTGGTTTTGGAAAGGGAAGACTGAAGCGTAGCAACTTTGTAGAAACTGCAAAACGAAAGATTAGGGCAGATCCCATACTTAACATATCAACAGTCAAACCCATTTACAATGCAGACAAGTTCCCAGCTTGGAGACAGCAGCTACTGCCTGAGATGATAGAAAACATTCCTGGTATTGAGAAAAAGAACACTCAGCATGAAACCGAAAGAAGAGAAATAACCCTAAACTACATAAAAGAACATTACCCATGCAGCAATTGGACCCATGCATATACAGATGGATCAGCCAAAAATTCAGCAGAGAATGGAGGAGCAGGAATTCTCCTAAATTTAAAAAATGGAGTGAAAAAAACACATTCAGTGGCAACTGGAAAGTTTTCAAGTAACTTCAAAGCAGAGGTAGAGGCTCTGAAAACTGCAGCAGAAATGCTCTTGATGGAGGAAAATAAAGAGAAGCAAATAGCTATCTTTACAGATGCAAAGTCAGCTGTCTCAATACTGAAGAGCAATTACAGCACAGAACTAGCTGACCTAAGAGCAGCACTCCATGGTCTATGCCAGAAATCCAAAAAAGTTGTAATACAGTGGATACCATCACATTGCAGTATACCTGGAAATGAAGAGGCTGACAGACTGGCAAAAGAGGGCGGACGACTACCACAGCCTGACATAGACATAACCTATAACGAGGCAAAGAGGTTGATAAAAAGCACTTATAGAACCAAATGATAGATCATAATTGCTTCTGCAAATTTTAACAAGCGAGTATTTTGTGTTCTAAACAACACGCGAAATGCAGTGTCTCTGGACACAACGTGGCCACTGGCGACAATGTGTCTGACGATTGAAGACGCCGGGAGCTTCCGGTGTGTTGGCTCCTCGCGGCTAGCATCTCCTGTGTGTTGTATCTTGTTGACCCATTGAGGTATGTGTTCTGACACCGGTTTGTTAAGCTGTCTCTCCGTTCGACCAATGTAAACGGCCTGGCATCTACATGTGAATTGGTAAATACAATTGTTTGTGGCGTACAGAGGAACAGGCTCTTTGACTGTTGGTGTAGGAATGGGTACGGTTTTACATCTAATGACTGGAGTTGCCACACAGAATGTTCGACCTACTGCTGTAGTAAGCCGGTCTTGTAGACGTTGCATTACGTCATCCCCTCGAAAGGTTAGCTGGATGAATACCTTGAGTTTAGGGACTGTAGTTACGTCTGCTTTGGGTTTGGGCTGTTGGCAATGGCGCTTTATAAATCCTGTGGAGTACCCATTCAGGTTTAAGACATTCTTCAGAGTTTCAAATTCCTCTGTCAGTGTGTCCTGGGTGCATATCTTTCTAGCACGGTCAAACAAGGTCCGTACTAAGCCCCGTTTGTACTGGACAGGTGTGAAGCTCTGAAAATTTAGGTATTGGCCAGTCCATGTTTCTTTGCGATACACCGATCTTTGAATTGTGCCGTCTGCTCTACGTCTCATTAGAATATCTAGGAACGGTAACTCTTCGTTGTGTTCATGTTCCATAGATAGAGAGATGTTTTTATGCGTCTTGTTCATTGTGGCCTGAAACGATGTTGCTTGTAGCTCGTCTGTGGTGATAATTAGTATATCGTCCACATAACGCCGGTAAAAGGCTAAGTTGTTGATGTCTGAGGATCTCTTTTCTTCTAAGTGTGCCATGAAGATGTCCGCTAGAATAGGACCAAGAGGACTCCCCATGGCCACTCCGTCAATTTGGCGGTATGACTTAGTTAGAAAATTTAATTGGATGTTGGCGGTACATAGTAGTAGTAGCCTCTCCAGAATAGGTGTTGGTATGCCTAATTTTAGTTGTTTGTCTTCAATGCGTTCCCTTATTATTTTCACTGTCTCCTCTAATGGAACGTTAGTGAATAGGGAGGCTATATCCATGGATGCCATGTGTTTGTTATTTATGTCCATAGTATCCAATAATTCCACTACTACCCATTCCTACACCAACAGTCAAAGAGCCTGTTCCTCTGTACGCCACAAACAATTGTATTTACCAATTCATATGTAGATGCCAGGCCGTTTACATTGGTCGAACGGAGAGACAGCTTAACAAACGGGTGTCAGAACACATACCTCAATGGGTCAACAAGATACAACACACAGGAGATGCTAGCCACGAGGAGCCGACACACCGGAAGCTCCCGGAGTCTTCAATCGGCAGGCACATTGTCGCCAGTGGCCACGTTGTGTCCAGAGACACTGCATTTCGCGTGTTGTTTAGAACACAAAATACTCGCTTGTTAAAATTTGCAGAAGCAATTATGATCATTCAACGCAAGCCAGAATTGTGTAAACAGAAAGACATGTTAGTCAGCTTAAAATTACCGTGGTAGATAATTGACATTACTGTGCGAAATTGTGTATATTTCAACTTGAAGGATTTATCTAGTTAATTTCACGTAAGTTGTGTGATTTCTGCAGTATGTACCTGACGAGATGCAGCGAAATATGCCAGGCAATAAATCGTGCAATCTATTGTTTGTGTCTTCTTTATTCAAATTCACTACGGGAAAACATTGTTTTGAATCAGTAGGATCGATGATTCCTCCGACGCTGGAGAGTATCTGCCTGCATGGCGAGGAACCACCAGTCTGCACACCAATAAGCCAGACTTGGGACAACGGATACTCATGCAAACCTCAGGTCCGGTATGACATCACATTGATGTTGGACAACAGGATGTATTCATCCGACATACAGGACTTCACGCTGGAGTTCATACCCAGCGAACACAAGCAAGGAGGGCATATGAGAGAACAAATCTGTGTACTATCTACACCTCAAGTACGCTAAGAGAGATGGAAGATCTATAAGTTTGCCCAGCATGCTATTTTGTCAATTCTTAGAACAGTGGTTTTCAACTTTTTTTTTTGGCCCATGCACCCTTTCACCTATGTCAGAATGTCAATCTCCCTTTTCCAGCGAAAGAATTTTCCTCTTTCCAAAATTGTCAGCCTCAAAAGATGCATTTAGTTTATTTATAATATTTTATTAACACACCAAATTAATCATATTACAATAAACAAACGGCAAAGAATTGTCATTTAATAGGATATTTTGCCTGAAGCTATTTTGAGTATGCCAATCTGTGGTCTTCTTCTTCTGTGTTCATCCAGAATTTTTTTTTGGACGTGACTGCATTGTGCCTGTTTATAGCAGAGCTACGTTCTTGCGCCGTTAGGCCAGGGTTTCGTAAGACGTTTGACTCTCACTGTTGTGGTGTTATCCCCCATCCCAGCTGGCCCATTTAGAACAGTCGAAGACATAACAGTCAGCCCTCAAGGGAAGGCAGGGGCAGACCATGGGCATTCCCCGTCATCTAAGGAGGCTTCTATAATTGCAGAGCCGACACATAGCGCGCTGGTACTGGGCTCACCCAAGGAATCGTCACGCCCTGCACATGGCTGCTTAGCCTGACTTCCATATATTGGGCCTTCCATTCACCACAGGCTGTTCCTCCGGAAACCAGAAGAATACAGTCTGCAGATGACATCCACACATATGGATTTTGCTATCCAAGCAATATTCCATTTCGTGCCACTAGGACACTTTTTCCACCTTTGATGACGCCCACAGTGAGAAAATCTCCCACCGGTTGAGAACCACTGTCTTAGAGACAAATACATTATATATTTCTTTATGGCAGTCTTACCATACTTAATCTCACTCAGTTATTATTATACACAGCAGACAGGACATACATGTGAAAATAACATGCACTATATAAAAACTGAAATATTCTTTACAATTACAAAACATGAATAAGCAAAATACAGGAGAAACAAATATATGCAGAAAATAAGCAACATTAAACTATATTTACTACTGTAATAATGTTTTTATAATAAACAAAATTTGGGCAGGAATAAATCATTAAAAACAACACAAATGAAAATGATTAAAAATCTATTGATTTAAAATATGTAAAGAACCAACAGCAATATTTTGTAAGATTGCTTGGGGAATGAAATATTTGAAATGTTAACCACAGCAGAACCACTACAGATGTAGCATATCTCAACCACAGCAGAAGCTAAGATGTAGCATATGTCAATCACAGCAGAAACTACAGATGTAGCACATGTCAACCACAGCAGAAACTACAGATGTAGCACGTCTACCACAGCAGAAACTACAGATGTAGATTATGTCAACCACAGCAGAAACTACAGATGTAGATTATGTCAACCACAGCAGAAACTACAGATGTAGCATATATCAACCACAGCAGAAACTACAGATGTAGATTATGTCAACCACAATAAACACTACAAAAGTAGCATATATCAACCACAGCAGAAACTACAGATGTAGATTATGTCAACCACAGCAGAAACTGCAGATGTAGCATATGTCAACCACAGCAGAAACTACAGATGTAGATTATGTCAACCACAGCAGAAACTGCAGATGTAGCATATGTCAACCACAGCAGAAACTACAGATGTAGCATATGTCAACCACATCAGGAACATTAGAGAACATGTCTCAAACACTACAGATGTAGCATATGTCAACCACATCAGGAACATTAGAGAACATGTCTCAAACACTACAGATGGAGCCTATGTCAACCACATCAGGAACATTAGAGAACATGTCTCAAACACTACAGATGGAGCCTATGTCAACCACATCAGGAACATTAGAGAACATGTCTCAAACACTACAGATGGAGCCTATGTCAACCACATCAGGAACATTAGAGAACATGTCTCAAACACTACAGATGGAGCCTATGTCAACCACATCAGGAACATTAGAGAACATGTCTCAAACACTACAGATGGAGCCTATGTCAATCACATCAGGAACATTAGAGAACATGTCTCAAACACTACAGATGGAGCCTATGTCAATCACAGCAGGAACATTAGAGAACATGTCTCAAACACTACAGATGTAGCATATGTCAACCACATCAGGAACATTAGAGAACATGTCTCAAACACTACAGATGGAGCCTATGTCAATCACAGCAGGAACATTAGAGAACATGTCTCAAACACTACAGATGGAGCCTATGTCAACCACATCAGGAACATTAGAGAACATGTCTCAAACACTACAGATGGAGCCTATGTCAACCACATCAGGAACATTAGAGAACATGTCTCAAACACTACAGATGGAGCCTATGTCAATCACATCAGGAACATTAGAGAACATGTCTCAAACACTACAGATGGAGCCTATGTCAATCACATCAGGAACATTAGAGAACATGTCTCAAACACTACAGATGGAGCCTATGTCAACCACATCAGGAACATTAGAGAACATGTCTCAAACACTACAGATGGAGCCTATGTCAATCACAGCAGGAACATTAGAGAACATGTCTCAAACACTACAGATGGAGCCTATGTCAATCACAGCAGGAACATTAGAGAACATGTCTCAAACACTACAGATGGAGCCTATGTCAATCACAGCAGGAACATTAGAGAACATGTCTCAAACACTACAGATGGAGCCTATGTCAACCACATCAGGAACATTAGAGAACATGTCTCAAACACTACAGATGGAGCCTATGTCAACCACAGCAGGAACATTAGAGAACATGTCTCAAACACTACAGATGGAGCCTATGTCAATCACAGCAGGAACATTAGAGAACATGTCTCAAACACTACAGATGGAGCCTATGTCAATCACAGCAGGAACATTAGAGAACATGTCTCAAACACTACAGATGGAGCCTATGTCAATCACAGCAGAAACATTAAAGATGTAGCATATGTCAACTATGGTAGAAGTATACTACAGGTATAGCACATGTGAACCACAGCAGAAACATTACAGATATAGCATGTTTCAACTATGGTAGAAGTATACTACAGATATAGCACATGTCAACCACAGCAGAAACATTACAGATGTAGCATGTTTCAATCACAATGTACACTACAGATCTAGCATATGCCAGCCACAATAGAAACATTACAGATGTGGATGTGCAAGGATCATAGTTGCAACAAAACACTACATGTTTATAAACATACATGTATTGTTTGACACTCACAGAAGTAGGAGAAGGAAGTAGAGATTAGAGGAGACACTACTGTGCATCTTCTAGTCTCTACACCTATGGGCATCAAACAATACATATGTGTTTATTTATAAACTGTTTTAGTGGTCCTCTAAAAGTACTGGAGAGTTCTGGCCATCATAGACCATAACTTAAGGAAGGAAAAATCCCAACTGCACCTCCCAGTGGTAGAGGATAGGAAACACCACAGTGTGGATAACGCAGCCCTGGAAGCTGAGTATCCACTGGAATAAGTGGACAATTCTGCAGCTGAGCAGAGCAGGGCACTCACTTGTCCTGACAGTCAGAAATAGTTGTCAAAGGCAGAGGTAAACGACCACCATGTGGATGTGGAAGTCAAGGGGAAACCACCACATTATCTTTCCAAGACTTCATGGCAAAACAATTCAGAGGTAGTGAACAACATTAATGGCTGTCTTAGATCATCAGCAGAGTTGATCCAGAACACCAAAGACCAAGATCTGTGGTGAGCCACGAACGCCTATGCCACCTGCAGGGCACTTGATGATGATGATGATGTTTTAGTGGCCTCAAAGGGTTCCCCAGTTGATATTTCTGTGTACTACATTTGTATGGTGGGTCGACCAGTCATGATGGGACACACCCGTTCAATCCACTGCAAAATCAGCCCGAAAAACAACATTATACATAACATTATATGAGTAGGAGCTGCCCCAAGCTATGTTATCATACTGGTCTCTTGATTCAGGAAACGGTTTCTATACTCAGCATGACAAAGATTTCAATGAAGCAGACTGTAGTAAGCATAACAGCTAGGATACATTACAAACTGCAGTTCTCCCAGTTGTAATCAATAGCATTACTACCAAAGCCTCACTACTGACCTACACAAGAGGTCACTATGCTATACTCTGTGCATTACATATGTTAAGTCTCTGTTCCAGAAAAGACTATTTAATTGTGAGGATGTTTAAGCAAAAGTCCATGACAAAGTTTTGGAAGCTCAACCGATTTTTCCACCATGCGCGTAATCTTGGAGGATCTTCCATGGTTAGATGTGGACAGATGCTTGTTACATCTATTTTGTCAGGTAAATGTTTCAACACTGCAGGTGCCACAGTGGACGGTACGAATATGTTTATTTGGCACTTGGATTTAGATGTACGGCAGCCATTTTGTACCTGTTTCAGCGTCTGCAGAAATGTATCTAATGGTGCTCCGGCTAACTCGTATATTGAAGCTTGTGAATTGTTGGGATGCAGGAGAAGGAGGTGTCGTGGCGGAGGGTAGGTCTTGTAAAAGATGGCATGGTAGCTCTTTGACAACTGTAAAGATGGTGATGACACCTTCTGCTGGTAGATAGACAATGCTGGAATTAATGCTGCCTGGTGCATGTAGCCATATACAAGGGTCAAGAGAATATTAAATGCTGTCCACAAAGCAAAAAATGGCAGCCTTCCTGGTACCATTGCAGAAACTAATTTAGCTCCCATGACTACAAAGACTGGCAAGGCTGGGATTAGAAAGCGTGGTTCTTGATGAGGAAAAATAGATAGACTTAAAACTGGCACTAAAGCCATGAGACACAACCAAATCATGCTGTCTTTAGGGGTCTTTCTGTCTGATCGTACCAGCCGTGTTACTGCAACAACACATGATATTATAAATGGAATGTACAGTGGACCAAGAAGTAATGGCAGATTGATGATAAGATGAGTAAACCAAGGGTGAAGGCCATGATGAGCTAAGTTTCTTGAATCAGTGTTGTACTTGATAAAATTCCATGGTGTCACTACAAGAGCTGAAGCAAGCTCCCAAAGACCATTTTGTGCAGAATTCAGGGAAAAACTATCTTCAACGCAAGACTTCCATGATTCTGTAGCCACTGTTGTGAAATCTCGATTGAAATACATGGTATCTAGCAGAACAAATGTCACAAAGGTAAACAGTGCACCACAGCTGGCATAGGAAATAATGCTAACTAGAGGCACTCCATTCCATCGTCCATAATGATCATGCCTTGTTGCAGTCCACACCCAGTATGTTACTGGCACTGCTGTGAACACCACAAAAGTTGGGCGGTTGAAGAACCCAGCTGTTACTACTGCTCCAAGTAAAAAGGAAACAAGTTTTGAAATACATGCTCTTAAATGTGACAGTTCAGAATTTATGGCTGCCAATTTTGATTTAATTTCTGCTTTATCTGACTCATTTTCCTGTGTGTTTGTATCTTTGTCTTCTGATGCATGCACTGACATATCTTTTCTAGATTTGTTTTCATGTTTCGCTTCAGTTTTATGTGACATTTCTGTTGCAGCTGTTGCTTTTACTTCAGTACTCTTCTGATCAATTGGTGTTTCTTTAGAAATTACATTCTCTGTTTTTGTCCCAGGTTTTAAATGCACATCAACCTCCTCCACTTCTGTAGGTTTGGTATTTTGTCCAGATTTGACATCTTCAGAAAGTTTCACTTCATTTTTCTTTTGTTGAGCAGCTGTCTCTCCAGACAGACACAGAACGAGCAGAAGTACCGCAGCCAGCAACACAGATTCAAGTGAATTAGAGAAGGTTCTTGTGTAATATGTCCATGTGACATACGAGCTGCAGTATAAGATGCTACTTATATATCTGTCTGCATGAAAACAATCGGCTAGTCTGCCTGTGGCTATGTAACCCAGGACACTCAGAAGTGCAACTGGTAGTCTCGCTGCCATAACAACTTTAACAGCTGACACCTGCAATTCGGAAATACCTGACGAGTTAAGCCATCGTAACATGTACAATGATGGTGCTAGAACTAAGTACGGGAATACAATATTTCGTACTGCTGATGTTCCATTGAATTCCCAAGTGCGAACATGTTGAACATCGAAGACATCACCTGCAATGTAAATACACATCACTGTATTAGTGTACAGTTTTTACAAATGTTTGTGTCAAATCCATTGACGATGAACTGTGTTTTTATATGGAGGTTTTTGTGTTGGTATTCTGGCGGCGGCATTATGCACAGTGTACCTGTGCGGGCTGTTGTCTTGCCGAGACTCCTGTCTATTCCATTATTCACATAGGGCAGTGAGGAGCATTTTGTGTGATATTCACTGGCACAGGAACGGAGACTAATGGGGACGACCCGTTGCCGTGAAATTGGAACCACGACTAACTAACTAACTAACTTGTGTCAAATCTTGTGCATGGAAGATAATACAAAGTGAACTATAAAATATGAATGGTGACAATTTGGCACTTGGGTTCACGAAAGAGGTCTATGTTGTTTTAATGAAGTGTCATGGAGCTATTTATATTGACAGGTAGAGTATATCCAAAGATAGGAATGTGTTACAGTAGCAGCGGTGGATGCTCATTGTTGGCATTTATATAATTTTGTCTAGGCTTTGAAATGCAAAGTGGATGGTCTTAAACAGTATCCACATATGATTTATCCCTTTCACATCACTCTCAGACTATCTACTTGCAAAGCTTGTCGTTGCCCTCTTGCTTTATGAACTAACACAATACAAATGATCACACAAGAATGCCATAACTAATGTCTTATTTCATAATATCTTACTGTAGGTCAGCATGACAGAGTGGATAAGAACGCTTGTTCTTAAACATATGATGTGCTGATGTTGAGGTAAGGGGTTCAACCGCCACACCAGACAGTTGGACTAAAATGTTGACCTCTTGTCCTTGACTTGGGGACATTAATCACAAGTACCCCTGAAGCAGAGGTGGGTTTGTCTGATGGCGAGGGACAATGTTAATAGGTAACGTTAATCCACATGCAAATTTCAGTCCAGTACTACTAGAAGTGCCGGTCTCTCTGGCTGAGGGGTTACACCACTTTCTCCGTAATCCCGTTGATCCACGCAGGGTCTCGCAGTGAGGCGAGAATTGGAAGCGGTTCGACCCGCGCTCGTGACTTGCTGGATAATGAGCCTGCCGCTCAGAAAGCAATGGCAAACTACTGAGCGTAATCTTGCCAAGAAATCAACATACAGCTGAAAGATGCTGATGTTGGCAGCGATGTCCTGTAAAGGATATGCAAAACATTTTTTACTACTAGAAGTAGCATGTGTATGTGTGGACTACGCTTGAGTTCAAAGCAAGTGAGCACCAAAAAAAAACAACATAATAATATCTGACTGACTCATATATTGGTACAACTTCTATATTTTATTACACAACATATAACTACAACAAATATAATAGCTAATATTTGTAATTACATTTTATCTAAGACAAGGCCCTATGGGTCACCATCTATGGTCAGATCAGGATAATTTTTACTGCCAGGCACTTGCCTTCGGTTCTCTTCCCCGATGGATCCCTCTGACATGCCTCTCCACCTTGCCGTGGTAGAGAGGCTTGCGCGTTCCAATGACCCCAAGAGCTATGCCGACGGTAGTACAGCTACTGGTAGGGTCTCCCATGTCAGACAGGTCAAGGGATAGGAACCAGACCAAGAGAGACACACACCTGCTACCTTGAAGGTAGACTGGGGACATTCAAAGGCTAGGGAAAGCACCCCAAAAAATGCTTGTCAAAATCGGATGTACTGAGCCACAGGCTTGACATAGAAGTGCAAAATAACTTAATCAATTCATGATGCCACAGTTTAAAATTAATCAGTATGGTGCTAATCCTGTGAAGTCCCATCAGGCGGTGATAGTGCCAGGCCCCCTGCCTCGAGGGGGTCCACCCATTACTACTGGTGGTCACCTTACCCTGTGCTGTGGAGTCAAGGCACAGAGGAGTAGGTTAAGAGCTATTGACCAAACACCCCAGATACTCAACATACTACAGGGGAATGCTGAATGAGTTTCTAACAAGAAAGTCCCCTTAACACATCATCTTCATAAAGATAGAATAGATGTGGCATGCATTCAAGAGACACACCTCAATGCCAATCGCAAATTCTCATTCAGAGGATATCAGGCCAAATATTTCAACTGCGAAGGACGCAAAGAAGTTCTAATACTTACACGAAACACAATAACTTGCAGTGAATTATCTGTGACTTCTGACAACCAAACGGAAATTATAGGTGTTGATATAATGTTAAAGGATGTGAAAATAAGAATTTACAATCTGTAAAGCCTAGCAGATAAGGACCTTACACTTTCAAACATGAAAATAACTGACACAAACTGCATTATTGTCAGAGACTTTAATAGCAGTTCAGAAAGATGGGGATACCCAGATACTGACAACAGAGGAGATGAAGTGGAGGACTGGGAAATAGACTCAAATCTCCATCTACTCAACAAAGTGGATGACACACCGAGCTTCTACTCTAGAAGATGGTTTACCACTTCTACTCCAGACTTAGCTTTCTGCACAGGAGACATCCTCCACAAAATCGATCGCCATGTGCTTGACCAATTAGCAGGTAGTGACCACAGACCAATCAAGCTTGTAATGAATATGGAGTATGTTCCACAGGAGCAAAAGCCTTTGCCTCATTGGAATTACAAACAAGCTGATTGGGACAGATTTGCCATACTAACAGACAAATATTGTGAAGACATGGCAACATGAAACAAATGGTGGAAAGTCTAAACAAAGCAATAATACAGGCGGCCACTGAGTCCATTCCAAGAGGAGCGAAGGAAAAATTACAAACCATACTGGACTGAAGAACTACAAATTTTGGAGGACAAAGTTGAAGATGCCAGGAAGACAGCAGAGAGAGAACAAACAACTGAAGCATACATTTCTCTCAAAGCCATCTCAGCAAAATATAAAAGAACAGTAAATCAAACAACAAGAGATTGTTGGAGGGAAAAAAACAGAAAACCTGAACTTTGAAAGGGATGGAAACTAGTGAAAGCCATGAACAATGAAGGATCCAGAAACAAACAAATAACAATTAAACAAGGAAATGCCTTGCTTACAGGAAAAAAGGCTGCAAATGCACTAATGGAACACTATGTTACTGCAAACCACATTGAAATTACAACTGAACAGAAGAAAGCAATCAAAGATAAACAGACACATCATAGTAATACAGAGACAGCAGCAGAATATATGATGGCAAATTCTGAAAATGGAAGAAATGGAACAGGCAATGAATACTCTCTAAAAAAAGAAATCACCAGGAAAGGATGGAATCACAAATGAAATGCTAATAGGACTAGGCACTAAAAGCAAAAACGAAACTGCTAGCAGTCCTAAATTACAGCTGGAAGAGAGGAATAGTGCCACAGGTAAGGAAGGAAGCTATACTAATACCAGTCCGAAAGAAAGGAAAAGTCCTGGAAGAACCAAATGGCTATCGACCTATTAGTCTACTTAGCTGTGTAGGAAAATTAATGGAGTCCCGAGGTAGACCAAGAAGGCGGTGGAGAGATAATATACATACAGACCTACAAGCACTTGGAATCAACGACTGGCAAGAGAAGGTCCACCAGAGAGACAAATGGAGACAGATTGTATTTGCAGCAAAGAACCTCAATGGCTCGGAACGCTGAAGAAGAAGAAGAAGATTATCAATGGCAGGCTAACATGGCATCTGGAAGAAAACCAACTCTTAACACCACACCAAGCAGGATTCAGAAAGCACAGATCCACTGAAGATCAAATAACTTATATAGCTCAGGAAATAGAGGATGCCTTCCAAGAGAAAAAGCACAAACTAGTGGTCTGGATAGATTTAGAAAAAGCATTTGATAAAGTATGGAAGGAAGGACTGAAAGTAAAACTGCAAAAATGTATGTTTATGGGAAAATGTACAAATGGATCAGCCACTGCCTTGAGAACAGAACTGCCAGGACAAAAGTACAAGGACAAACCAGCAAAATGATGCTGTTGGAGCAAGGTGTCTCCCAAGGAGGAGTTCTTTCACCAACATTATTCCTAGCATTTATGAATGACATCATGGAAAATTTTCCAGCCAGAGTACACACATCCTCCTTTGCAGATGACCTAGCCATATGGACATCTGAAGAATATATTAGTACAGCTAACAACAGAATACAGCAAGCCTTATTAGCGCTAGAGGACTGGTCGAAATCATGGCTAGTGAAGATAAGTGAGAAGAAAACAACATGCACAGTGTTCTCCCTCTCAAATAAAACTCAGCAACCTAAGCTGGTATTGAATGGAAAAATATTGCACCATGAAGAAAATCCAAACTATCTAGGAGTTACCTTTGATCATCGCCTGACATGGAAGACACAGGTTGAGAAAAATCGAACAAGAGCAAGGCAAAGAATGGCAATCATGAAAAAGCTTGCTGGTATAACGTGTGGAGCAGATGAGAAAGTTCTCAAGAAGTTATATACTGGACGGGTGAGGCCAGTACTGGAATATAGCATTGCAGCTTGGGCAACAGCAGCTAAGTCAAACTTTAACAAAATAAGTAGAGTCCAAAACCAAGGAATGTGAATCATAACGAAGCCTGAAGACAACGCCTATTAATGAACTAGAAAAGATCACTTGTTTACAACCAATGCAGGATAGAAGAGATAGCAGAGCCCAGCAACAAGCAGAAAAATTTAGAAGATTGACAGACCACCCTATGTACAACAGATTTAATGGTTTTGGAAAGGGAAGACTGAAGCGTAGCAACTTTGTAGAAACTGCAAAACGAAGGATTAGGGCAGATCCTATACTTAACATATCAACAGTCAAGCCCATACACAATGCACACAACTTCCCAGCTTGGAGACAGCAGCAACTGCCTGAGATGATAGAAAACATTCCTGGTATTGAGAAAAAGAACACTCAGCATGAAACCGAAAGAAGAGAAATAACCCTAAACTACATAAAAGAACATTACCCAAGCAGGAATTGGACCCATGCATATACAGATGGATCAGCCAAAAATTCAATAGAGAATGGAGGAGGAGGAATTCTCCTAAATTTAAAAAATGGAGTGAAAAAAAACACATTCAATGGCAACTGGAAAATTTTCAAGTAACTTCAAAGCGGAGGTAGAGGCTTTGAAAACTGCAGCAGAAATGCTCCTGATGGAGGAAAATAAAGAGAAGCAAATAGCTATCTTCACAGATGCAAAGTCAGCTGTCTCAATACTCAAGAGCAATAACAGCACTAACTAACTGACCTAAGAGCAGCACTCCATGGTCTATGCCAGAAATCCCAAAAAGTTGTAATACAGTGGATCCCATCACATTGCAGTATACCTGGAAACGAAGAGGCTGACAGACTGGCAAAAGAGGGCGGACGACTACCACAGCCTGACATAGACATAACCTATAATGAGGCAAAGAGGTTGATAAAAAGCACTTATAGAACCAAATGGGAATCTGAGCATCCAGGCCATCAGAAGGATGATGCATATTACAAACTCGACCGAAGAGAACAAGTAGCAATCTTCAGACTCCGCACAGGACATAACAGGCTGAAATACCACTTGTTCAATAAACTAAAGATAGGAGATACTGATGAATGTAATTGTAGAACTGGAAAAATGACAGCAAAACATTTGCTGCAGGATTGCCCAATGTATGCAGAACAGAGAAAGATATTTTGGCCCACACCTGCTTCATTTGAGGACAAGCTCTATGGAGATATCAACAAGCTCAAGTTGACCGCAGCTTACTTTAACTACATACAGGTTGACATTTAAAGGTGCATGAAGACCCAGAGGCATGAAATGAAATATTGCTTGGATAGCAAATCCATTATGTGGAAAGTCCAAATCGAAAGCTCGCTGTGTGGGCTTCATAAAAGGTGGAAAAGTGTCCTAGTGGCACGAAATGGAATATTGCTTGATAGCAAATCCATTACGTGGAAAGTCCGAATCAAAAGCCCATTGTGTGGGCTTCATAAAAGGTGGAAAAGTGTCCTAGTGGCATGAAATGGAATATTGCTTGGATAGCAAATCCATTACGTGGAAAGTCCGAATCGAAAGCTCACTGTGTGGATGTCATCTGCAGACTGCATACTTCTGGTTTCCGGAAGAACAGCCTATGGTGAACGGAAGGCCCAATATACGGAAGTGAGGCTAAGCAGCCATGTGCAGGACGTGACGATTCCTTGGGTGAGCCCAGTACCAGAGCGCTATGTATCGGCTCTGCAAGTATGGAAGCCTCCTTGGATGGCGGGGAATGCCCATGGTCTGCCCCTGCCTTCCCTTGAGGGCTGACCAGGATCTTTGGCTGTTCTATATGGACCAGCTGGGATGGGGGATAACACCACAACAGTGAGAGTCAAACGTCCTAAGAAACCCCCGGGAAGGTTAACCCGGTCAACAAATGCCCGCAGAAGTCGGATGTGTCGGCCTAACGGCGCAAGAGCGCAGCTCTGCTGTAAACAGGCACAACGCAGTCACATCCGAAAAAAAAACTCCGGATGAACGAAGAAGAAGAAGAAGAAACAAGGAAATGCCTTGCTTACAGGAAAAAAGGCTGCAAATGCACTAATGGAACACTATGTTACTGCAAACCACATTGAAATTACAACTGAACAGAAGAAAGCAATCAAAGATAAACAGACACATCATAGTAATACAGAGACAGCAGCAGAATATATGATGGAAATTCTGAAAATGGAAGAAATGGAACAGGCAATGAATACTCTCTAAAAAAGAAATCACCAGGAAAGGATGGAATCACAAATGAAATGCTAATAGGACTAGGCACTAAAAGCAAAAACGAAACTGCTAGCAGTCCTAAATTACAGCTGGAAGAGAGGAATAGTGCCACAGGTAAGGAAGGAAGCTATACTAATACCAGTCCGAAAGAAAGGAAAAGTCCTGGAAGAACCAAATGGCTATCGACCTATTAGTCTACTTAGCTGTGTAGGAAAATTAATGGAGTCCCGAGGTAGACCAAGAAGGCGGTGGAGAGATAATATACATACAGACCTACAAGCACTTGGAATCAACGACTGGCAAGAGAAGGTCCACCAGAGAGACAAATGGAGACAGATTGTATTTGCAGCAAAGAACCTCAATGGCTCGGAACGCTGAAGAAGAAGAAGAAGATTATCAATGGCAGGCTAACATGGCATCTGGAAGAAAACCAACTCTTAACACCACACCAAGCAGGATTCAGAAAGCACAGATCCACTGAAGATCAAATAACTTATATAGCTCAGGAAATAGAGGATGCCTTCCAAGAGAAAAAGCACAAACTAGTGGTCTGGATAGATTTAGAAAAAGCATTTGATAAAGTATGGAAGGAAGGACTGAAAGTAAAACTGCAAAAATGTATGTTTATGGGAAAATGTACAAATGGATCAGCCACTGCCTTGAGAACAGAACTGCCAGGACAAAAGTACAAGGACAAACCAGCAAAATGATGCTGTTGGAGCAAGGTGTCTCCCAAGGAGGAGTTCTTTCACCAACATTATTCCTAGCATTTATGAATGACATCATGGAAAATTTTCCAGCCAGAGTACACACATCCTCCTTTGCAGATGACCTAGCCATATGGACATCTGAAGAATATATTAGTACAGCTAACAACAGAATACAGCAAGCCTTATTAGCGCTAGAGGACTGGTCGAAATCATGGCTAGTGAAGATAAGTGAGAAGAAAACAACATGCACAGTGTTCTCCCTCTCAAATAAAACTCAGCAACCTAAGCTGGTATTGAATGGAAAAATATTGCACCATGAAGAAAATCCAAACTATCTAGGAGTTACCTTTGATCATCGCCTGACATGGAAGACACAGGTTGAGAAAAATCGAACAAGAGCAAGGCAAAGAATGGCAATCATGAAAAAGCTTGCTGGTATAACGTGTGGAGCAGATGAGAAAGTTCTCAAGAAGTTATATACTGGACGGGTGAGGCCAGTACTGGAATATGGCATTGCAGCTTGGGCAACAGCAGCTAAGTCAAACTTTAACAAAATAAGTAGAGTCCAAAACCAAGGAATGTGAATCATAACTGGAAGCCTGAAGACAACGCCTATTAATGAACTAGAAAAGATCACTTATTTACAACCAATGCAGAATAGAAGAGATAGTAGAGCCCAACAAAAAGCAGAAAAATTTAGAAGATTGACAGACCACCACATGTATAAAAGGTTTAATGGTTTTGGAAAGGGAAGACTGAAGCGCAGCAACTTTGCAGAAACCGCAAAACGAAAGATTAGGGCAGATCCTATACTTAACATATCAACAGTCAAACCCATTTACAATGCACAAAAGTTCCCAGCTTGGAGACAGCAGCAACTGCCTGAGATGCTAGAAAACATTCTTGGTATTGAGAAAAAGAACACTCAGAATGAAACAAAAAGAAGAAAAAAAAGCCCTAAACTACATAAAAGAACATTACCCAAGTAGCAATTGGACCTATGCATATATAGATGGATCAGCCAAAAACTCAATAGAAAATGGAGGAGGAGGAATTCTCCTAAATTTAAAAAATGGAGTGAAAAAAAAAACAGTCAGTGGCATCTGGAAAATTTTCAAGTAACTTCAAAGTAGAGGTAGAGGTTTTGAAAACTGCTGCAAATAAAGAGAAGCAAATAGCTATCTTCACAGATGCAAAGTCAGCTGTCTCAATACTGAAGCACAAAAACAGCACAGAACTAGCAGACCTAAGAGCAGCATTCCATGGACTCTGCAGACATTCAAAAAAGTTGTAATACAGTGGATCCCATCACATTGCAGTATACCTGGAAATGAAGAGGTTGACAGACTAGCAAAAGAGGGTGGATGACTACCACAGCCTGACATAGACATAACCTATAATGAGGCAAAGAGGTTGATAAAAAGCACTTATAGAACCAAATGGGAATCAAAGCATCCAGGCCACCAGAAGGATGATGCATATTACAAACTTGACCGAAATGAACAAGTGTCAATCTTCAGACTCCGCACCCCCTCTGCTGTGTGTCCACCGTGACGAGGTAGAGGGGCTTGTGCGTCCCAATGACCCCAAGAGCTATGCCGACGGTAGCACAGCTACTGGTAGGGCCACCCATGTCGGACAGGTCAAGGGAGAGGGACCAGACGAAGAGACACACAAACCTGCTGCCTTGTAGGTAGACTGGGGACAGTCAAAGGCTAGGGAAAGCACCCCGAATACATGCTTGTCGAAATCGGATGTACTGAGCCACAGGCTTGACAAAGCAGTGCAACGTAAAACCTGCTGCCTTGTAGGTAGACTGGGGACAGTCAAAGGCTAGGGAAAGCATCCCGAATAAATGCTTGTCGAAATCGGATGTACTGAGCCACAGGCTTGACAAAGCAGTGCAACGTAACTTAATTCATGATGTCACAAATCAAAATTAATCGATATGGTGCTAATCCCGTGAAGTCCCATCAGGCGGCGATAGTGCCGGGCCCCCTGCCTCGAGGGGGTCCACCCATGACTACTGGTGGTCACCTTCCCCTGTGCTGTGGAGTCAAGGCACAGAGGAGTAGGTTAAGAGCTATTGACCAAATACCCCGGACACTCAACATACTACAGTGGAATGCCGAAGGAGTTTACAAGAAGAAAGACTCCCTAACACAGCGTCTTCATAAAGATAGAATAGATGTGGCATGCATTCAAGAAACACACCTCAACGCCAATCACAAATTCTCAGTCAGAGGATATCAGGCCACACGTTTCGACCGCGAAGGACACAAAGGAGGAGTTCTAATACTTACACGAAATACAATACCTTGCAGCGAAGT
Source organism: Cepaea nemoralis (assembly GCA_014155875.1). Lineage (NCBI taxonomy): Eukaryota > Metazoa > Mollusca > Gastropoda > Stylommatophora > Helicidae > Cepaea > Cepaea nemoralis. Next base: position 75,963 of record JACEFZ010023592.1, read on the forward strand.
ATCTGTGATCTCTGACAACCAAACAGAAATTATAGGTGTTGATATAATGATAAAGGACGTGAAAATAAGAATCTACAATCTGTATAGCCCTGCAGATAAGGACCTTACACTCTCAAACATGAAAATAACTGACACAAACTGCATTATTGTCGGAGACTTTAATAGCCGTTCAGAAAGATGGGGATACCCAGATACTGACAAAAGAGGAGATGAATTGGAGGACTGGGAAATAGACTCAAATCTCCATCTACTCAACAAAGCGGATGACACACCGAGCTTCTACTCCAGAAGATGGCTTACCACTTCTACTCCAGACTTAGCTTTCTGCACAGGAGACATCCTCCACAAAATCGATCGCCATGTGCTGGACCAATTAGCAGGTAGTGACCACAGACCAATCAAGCTTGTAATGAATATGGAGTATGTTCCACAGGAGCAAAAGCCCTTGCCCCGCTGGAATTACAAACGAGCAGATTGGGACAGATTTGCCATACTAACAGACAAATATTGTGAAAACATAAATACACGATATGGCAACATAAAGCAAATGGTGGAAAGTCTAAACAGAGCGATAATACAGGCAGCCACTGAGTCCATTCCTAGAGGAGCGAGGAAAAATTACAAACCATACTGGACTGAAGAACTACAAAGTTTGGAGGACAAAGTTGAAGATGCCAGGAAGACAGCAGAGAGAGAACAAACAATTGAAGCGAACATCTCTCTCAAAGCCATCTCAGCAAAATATAAAAGAACAGTAAATCAAACAACAAGAGATTGTTGGAGGGAAAAAACAGAAAACCTGAATTTTGACAGGGATGGAAACAAACTATGGAAACTAGTGAAAGCCATGAACAATGAAGGACCTAGAAACAAACAAATAACAATTAAACAAGGAAATGCCTTGCTTACAGGAAAAAAGGCTGCAAATGCACTAATGGAACACTATGCAAATGCAAACCACATTGATATTACAACTGAACAGAAGAAAGCAATCAAAGACAAACAGATACATCATAGAAATACAGAGACAGCAGCAGAATATATGATGGCAAATCTAACAATGGAAGAAATGGAACAGGCAATGAATACCCTAAAAAAGAAGAAATCACCAGGAAAGGATGGAATCACAAATGAAATGCTAATAGGACTAGGCACCAAGGCAAAGAAGAAACTACTAGCAGTCCTAAATTACAGCTGGAAGAGAGGAATAGTCCCACAGGCATGGAATGAAGCTATACTAATACCAGTATCAAAGAAAGGAAAAGATCTGGAAGAACCAAATGGCTATTGACCTATCAGTCTACTTAGCTGTGTAGGAAAATTAATGGAACGCATTATCAATGGCAGGCTAACATGGCATCTGGAAGAAAACAAACTCTTAACACCACACCAAGCAGGATTCAGAAAGCACAGATCCACTGAAGATCAAATAACCTATATAGCTCAGGAAATAGAGGATGCCTTCCAAGAGAAAAAGCACACACTAGCAGTCTGGATAGATTTAGAAAAAGCATTTGATAAAGTATGGAAGGAAGGACTGAAAGTAAAACTGCAAAACATGCATGTTTGTGGAAAAATGTATAAATGGATCAGCCACTACCTTGAGAACAGAACTGCCAGAACAAAAGTACAAGGACAAACAAGCAAAATGATGCTGCTGGAGCAAGGTGTCCCCCAAGGAGGAGTTCTTTCACCAACATTATTCCTAGCATATATAAATGACATCACAGAAAATTTTCCAGCCAGAGTACACACATCCTCCTTTGCAGATGACCTAGCCATATGGACATCTGAAGAATATATTAGTACAGCTAATAGCAGAATACAGCAAGCCTTATTAGCGCTAGAGGACTGGTCAAAATCATGGCTAGTGAAGATAAGTGAGGAGAAAACAACATGCACAGTGTTCTCCCTCTCAAATAAAACTCAGCAACCTAAGCTGGTATTGAATGGAAAAATATTGCGCCATGAAGAAAATCCAAACTATCTAGGAGTCACCTTTGATCGTCGCCTGACATGGAAGACACAGGTTGAGAAAAATCGAACAAGAGCAAGGCAGAGAATGGCAATCATGAAAAAGCTTGCTGGTACAACGTGGGGAGCAGATGAGAAAGTTCTCAAGAAGTTATATACTGGACGGGTGAGGCCAGTACTGGAATATGGCATTGCAGCTTGGGCAACAGCAGCTAAGTCAAACTTTAACAAAATAAGTAGAGTCCAAAACCAAGGAATGCGAATCATAACTGGAAGCCTGAAGACAACGCCTATTAATGAACTAGAAAAGATCACTTGTTTACAACCAATGCAGGATAGAAGAGATAGCAGAGCCCAGCAACAAGCAGAAAAATTTAGAAGATTGACAGACCACCCTATGTACAACAGATTTAATGGTTTTGGAAAGGGAAGACTGAAGCGTAGCAACTTTGTAGAAACTGCAAAACGAAGGATTAGGGCAGATCCTATACTTAACATATCAACAGTCAAGCCCATACACAATGCACACAAGTTCCCAGCTTGGAGACAGCAGCAACTGCCTGAGATGATAGAAAACATTCCTGGTATTGAGAAAAAGAACACTCAGCATGAAACCGAAAGAAGAGAAATAACCCTAAACTACATAAAAGAACATTACCCAAGCAGAAATTGGACCCATGCATATACAGATGGATCTGCCAAAAATTCAATAGAGAATGGAGGAGGAGGAATTCTCCTAAATTTAAAAAATGGAGTGAAAAAAACACATTCAATGGCAACTGGAAAATTTTCAAGTAACTTCAAAGCGGAGGTAGAGGCTCTGAAAACTGCAGCAGAAATGCTCCTGATGGAGGAAAATAAAGAGAAGCAAATAGCTATCTTCACAGATGCAAAGTCAGTTGTCTCAATACTGAAGAGCAATAACAGCACAGAACTAACTGACCTAAGAGCAGCACTCCATGGTCTATGCCAGAAATCCAAAAAAGTTGTAATACAGTGGATCCCATCACATTGCAGTATACCTGGAAACGAAGAGGCTGACAGACTGGCAAAAGAGGGCGGACGACTACCACAGCCTGACATAGACATAACCTATAATGAGGCAAAGAGGTTGATAAAAAGCACTTATAGAACCAAATGGGAATCAGAGCATCCAGGCCATCAGAAGGATGATGCATATTACAAACTCGACCGAAGAGAACAAGTAGCAATCTTCAGACTCCGCACAGGACATAACAGGCTGAAATACCACTTGTTCAATAAACTAAAGATAGGAGATACCGATGAATGTAATTGTAGAACTGGAAAAATGACAGCAAAACATTTGCTGCAGGATTGCCCAACGTATGCAGAACAGAGAAAGATATTTTGGCCCACACCTGCTTCATTTGAGGACAAGCTCTATGGAGATATCAACAAGCTCAAGTTGACCGCAGCTTACTTTAACTACATACAGGTTGACATTTAAAGGTGCATGAAGACCCAGAGGCATGAAATGGAATATTGCTTGGATAGCAAATCCATTATGTGGAAAGTCCAAATCGAAAGCTCGCTGTGTTTGCTTCATAAAAGGTGGAAAAGTGTCCTAGTGGCATGAAATGGAATATTGCTTGGATAGCAAATCCATTACGTGGAAAGTCCGAATCAAAAGCCCATTGTGTGGGCTTCATAAAAAGGTGGAAAAGTGTCCTAGTGGCATGAAATGGAATATTGCTTGGATAGCAAATCCATTACGTGGAAAGTCCGAATCAAAAGACTATCATAAAAGGTGGAAAAGTGTCCTAGTGGCACGAAATGGAATATTGCTTGGATAGCAAATCCATTACATGGAAAGTCCGTATCGAAAACTCACTGTGTGGATGTCATCTGCAGACTGCATACTTCTGGTTTCCGGAAGAACAGCCTATGGTGAGCGGAAGGCCCAATATACGGAAGTGAGGCTAAGCAGCCATGTGCAGGACGTGACGATTCCTTGGGTGAGCCCAGTACCAGAGCGCTATGTATCGGCTCTGCAAGTATGGAAGCCTCCTTGGATGGCGGGGAATGCCCATGGTCTGCCCCTGCCTTCCCTTGAGGGCTGACCAGGATCTTTGGCTGTTCTATATGGACCAGCTGGGATGGGGGATAACACCACAACAGTGAGAGTCAAACGTCCTAAGAAACCCCCGGGAAGGTTAACCCGGTCAACAAATGCCCGCAGAAGTCGGATGTGTCGGCCAACGGCGCAAGAATGCAGCTCTGCTGTAAACAGGCACAACGCAGTCACATCCGAAAAAATTACTCCGGATGAACGAAGAAGAAGAAGAAGAAGACTCCGCACAGGACAATACAGGCTGAAATATCACTTGTTCATTAAACTAAAGATAGGAGATACTGATCAATGTAACTGTAGTACTGGTAAAATGACAGCAAAACATTTGCTGCAGGATTGCCCAACGTATGCAGAACAGAGAAAGATATTTTGGCCCACACCTGCTTCATTTGAGGACATGCTCTATGGAAATATCAACAAGCTCAAGTTGACCACAGCTTACTTTAACTACATTCAGGTTGACATCTAAAGGTGCATGAAGAAGTTCTTAGATTGCCACACTTCTTACCACAGGTATGTCGGTTACAAAAGCGTCCCAGAGGCATGAAATGGAATATTGTGGCAAACAAAATGCCCAATATATGGAAGTGAGGAATTATAGCAGCCATGTGCAGGACGTGGCGATTCCTTGGGTGAGCCCAGTACCAGAGCGATGTGTATCGGCTCTGCAATTACGGAAGCCTCCTTGGATGGCGGTAAATGCTCATGGACAGCACCTGCCTTCCTTTGAGGGCTGACCGTGAAGTCTTTGACCATTCTAACTAGGCCAGCTGGGATGTGGATGACACCACAACAGTGAGAGTCCCCCTGGACGGCTAACCTGATTAAAAATGCCCACTAAAGTCGGATGTGTTGGCCTAAGGGTTTTGGTCCAAGGGTGCATAATGAGACACACCGCAATTATGTCTGAAAAAACACTCCGGATGAACACAGCAGCAGAAGAAGAAGAGGATCCCCGATGGAATGCACAGCCTCTGCAATTATTTGGCTCAACTTTTGGCACTCCTGGATCCCGTGTTCACATGGATAATGAGAAAGAAGCATTGGAAAATATTTTGACTGGAAAAATCTGTGGTAGTTAAAGCAGAGGCAGTATGGGTGAAATTGTAATGGATTGCCTAAGACGGTGGTATGGAGCAATATCATCAATGAAATTGATCCAGAACATCGGGGATGAAGATCTATGGAGAGACATGAACACCATTTGGCAGGGCAGATGATAATGGTGATGACATACCTGCAACAACTTCTGATGACTGGAAGAACTCATCTGGATGGATGTATCCGGGCTGAGGAAACAGGACTGTGATAAAGTTTGTACATAACAAGAATGCTGCTAGCTTGTTCATGTTTGCTTTACAGAAACCTGGTGGATGAAAACAAATATTATATGTAAAAAACAGAATCTCAAATACATGACAGCTTAGAAGCAATGGAGATGTGGCTGCTGAAACGATTGCCGCAAATACCTTGGACTGCCCGGGTAACTAACAATGATTGCATGAAAGAGGCTAGTGAAACTAGAACATTATTTACAATTATAAGAAAAAAACAAACAGCATTCTTTCGTCATGTGTTGAGAAGAGAGACATTGGAGAATATCATGACAAATGGAAAAGAGTGGAAAACGAGGCAGAGACAGGCCAAGAAAAATGATTCTGGATGGACTGAAACAGTGGCATGGACGAATATCATCAGAGCACGAAGGACCAAGATTGTGGAAAGACATGAATGCCTTCACCTGCTGGCAAGGCACATGATGATGAAGGTAACAACAAACAAATAAACAAACTGTCACAACTACAGCAAAATGCTGAAAACAAATAATTGAATCACCTGACACACTGAGGACAAGAATTTTGGGTTTCAAATTCTAATTAATATCAGCTGAAGGTCCTCTAAAAGTACTGGAGTGTTCCAGAAACGCCTCCTTGGTCACAAACTTAACGAAGGGGAAATCCCAACTGCATCTCCTTGTAACACACTGTGGTGTTTAAAACACAGCTCTGGGGACGGAGTATCCACCGGGATAAGTGGACACCTCTAATGTGCTCTATGCTATTAGTGAGAGTACCATACAGCAGCATACAACTTACCCTGGCAGCTACAAATGTTAACAGCCGTGAACATTGTTCATAGCCATGTGGATGTAGAACATAAGGGAAAACTACAACATTATGCATCCCAGGACACACAACATATTAAACGTCACAGTAGCTTGGAGAGAACAATGAGGGAAGGCATGAATCCTGGTAGAAGCGTCAGAGGTTGATCAGCAAGAAGACAGACACAGGCATATCCGGATGCTGACATCCAGGTGAGTGTTGCGAAGCAGGACTGAATGCTGTATACCCATTCAGCTGGGGACTCCTCTTGGCAACTTTGTACAGCAAGACCATTACAATTTTGGCGTGTATTGGAAATGGCCATCCCAAAGTGTCTCTATTCAATGTTCCCATGAGGTGGTTGTAATATCTCCTCTCATGCCCTCAAAGATAGCACTGATGTACTTAGTCAGGCTTCACTCCCAGGGATGCAATCCAGAAAGTGTCAGAAACTCATTAGTATCTGCAAGCTGAGTTCATGCTGCATTGACAATATTTACATTGTACACTGCATTCACTGCTCTTTACGCCAGGGTTTCCGGATGCATACATCCATGTGAATGATATAAAGCATGATTTCTGAATGATGTCTATCCATTCAGCACACAAGTTGGAAATATAAAAGTTCAGGCCGAATAAGCCAATGCCCAATATAACCATAAATGTATATTTATAATATGTAATTATGGTATACACACATTTTTGGATCTTCACCTGTACTATAAAGTTTGTGCAATGTACTGTGATTCTCCTTGTTTGATCTATAGGAGACTGAATCACTCATGGAGATATCTGACTGCGATGAAAGTGATCCTTGAACAAAACTAAACTAACCTCAAAACCTCAGTCTTGAATCAAGTGTGTTTTCTTGTTTCGATTATGATATGTAACCAAACCATAGAGATATCTTAGCTGCTATCTGTTTGACATCTCCTTGTTCTTTTCCCATCAATGTTACAATTGTTACTAAGTTTTCAAGTTTATTTCTCCTCTTGAGCCCCAAAATATGGTATACTTAATTTAAGAAATCTAGGGCATAGACAGAAATAGAAACAACAAACCTGTTGTTCCCACAAGATCAACCTGCTATTTCAACTATTTTTTATTGTAACGCTTACTTATTCTTATACCGGCTTTGTGGCGAAAGCAGTTACGGACGTGGTTCGTGATCCCGCATACCCGAGTTCGAAACACAGCTGTGGGCGATTTGACAGCAGACCAAGGATAACTTACGAACTACTACATCTTGATCCTTATCCAGCAGTTGCGCTGGTTTTTTACGAAATGGCGTGGTGCCGGTTGTTCAGAAAGCAATGGCAAACTACTGAACGTAAACTTGCCAAGAGATCACAGCAGCAAAAATGCTGATAATGCTGGTGTTGACTGCAATGTCCTATAAAGGAAATGAAACTAACTTTTTTACTTTTTACTTATTCTTAGTCTTACTTCGGACAAAATTATGACTTATACTTCCAAACAAACATTAATTAATTATAGTCACACGTACTTTAAAGTAATAAAGTTTATGCTTTGAAGAATGACTTACTTGACTCGAGTTTTCAAGATGTAGTAGTTCGTAGTTATCCTTTTAAATTAAAATATTATGCATGTCCAACAAACGTAAGTGATCGTAAGGCGAATGTAAGGTAGGAATTCAAGAAATTCAAGAATCAAGAATCAAATGAAAAAGGGTATACTGAAGCGTTTGTAGAAGTCAGAATTAGTATTGACAAACTGATGTGTTTGTGATATACTTATTGATATATAAACACAATTCAAATGTAATTCTTTATTGACTTTTGTGGTAACGGCATTAGTAGCCAAGCCGTTTTCATTTGAAACATGAAAATAAATTCAATAGGCACCATTTTGATAACAGTTTGATAGAAAAGAGACTATACTCTAATATTGTCTACTCCAAGACTATCCGGATTCTTTCCCTTTTATCCTAGGTCTTGTTGGAATCATAATCCTCTGATAAGTCTGTATAGACACGGCAATGGTTTGGTCATGTTATGAGAAGAAATGGATTGGAGAACTTAGTGACAACTGGCAAGATCGAAGGGAACAGACCAAGAGGAAGACCGAGAAGAAAATACCTGGATGGCTTGGCCACATGGCATGGGCGAGATAGGAACACCGAGCTGATCCACGACTCTGGTGATCGAGTGAAATGGCGAGTCATGACCGCCCACGCTTTCCGGCATGGCACATGATTGATTGATTGAATGGTTCGTCAGCTTAGAGTATTGAATCAGGTATGTCTTCTTTCGCGATTATGCCATGTGACCAGACCATGGAGACATCTATCTGTTTTACTTCTCATTGCTTTTGTATCATAGATTTTATTAGCTGTTACTAAGTTTTTAAGCGTATTTATCCTCATAATGTACCCAAAGTGGAACGCAGGGGTAAAGAAAGCGGTAAAAGACAAAATGGAAAAATATAAAAAAAGTGGTTGAAGAGCGAACAGGAATGTGATTACATAGAATAGCGAGAAGACATTTGAATAGAACAGTAAAGACGAAAAAACAAAAAGACTGGGAAGAGTATGGAGAAACCCTAATTAAAAACTATGTGTGGGGAACATAACATGAAAATTAGCACAAGCAAAACAGAGGTAATGACTATAACTAAAGAAGAACAAACAGCAACAATTCACCTAAACGAACATCCCTTGAAACAAGTAAAGAGCTTCAAGTACCTAGGAAGTATAATATCATCAAATGGCAGATCAGAAGACGAGATCGAAAATAGGTGCAATAAGGCAAATCAACTCATTGGACAAATGGCACCAATATTAAAGAACAAACATGTATCAATAACTACTAAGAAAGCACTTTACAACACAATCTTCCTACCAACTCTATGCTACCAATGCCAAACCTGGACAATGACAGAAAAAGAGAAAAGAAAAATCACAACAACAGAAATGAGGTTCCTGAGAAGAATACTCAACGTATCAAGAAGAGATAAGATCAGAAATGAAGAAATCAGGACTAAAGTGGGGGTTAAAGCTGCTCTAGATTTTATTAGAAAGCATCAAGTCAAATGGTTTGGCCATGCAAGTAGGCTACCAGTCAACAGCATGCCACAACAAGCAATGATGTACAGACCAGATGGAAACAGAGGAAGAGGCCGACCACGTAAACGTTGGACGGAGGGAATAACAGAATCCATGGGCATGTCGATATACGAAGCCCATAACCGGGCACTCTCACGAAGTTTATACTTCACCTCGACACCGCAAGGTACAAGAGGAACATGATGAGATGAGATGAGATGAGAAGGAGGCAACTAGAAACTTATACAAAAAGATAAGTGCAATGCGAACCAGAGGAGAACCCTTTGACCCAACTGACATAATTAACAGCGAAAATGGAGAACCAATAAGTGACAAAAACAAATCCTAATAAGATGGAAGCAGTATTTCGAATAACTTCTCAACATCCCATCAGATGTCACAGGAATTCAAGAGACCTATACAGATGCCACCGAAGAACTAGAACCAGACATACTAAAAGAAGAAATTATAGAAGCCATCAGATTAGCCCCATTGAACAAATAACCGGGTCAAGAGGAAATACCAAATGAACTAATTAAATATGAACGCCTGATGCGTCACAAAATGGGATAACAAGGCACTAGATAGTGATGTCACCAAAACCAGTAGTGGAATTTGGAAGTATCTAAGTTCATCGGCCAAGATATTTGTAAACAGCTTGAAAGGTCAAGCTCTGAACCCGAATTGTTTCGGTTTCCTAAAACTCTACCTCAACTTTCGTTGTTCTGTAGCTTTCTCAGGGTCGGGGAATGTCAGATGTAATGTATACTTTAGGTTCGAGCTGTCAGAAAACAACACAGGCCACATAGTTTATAGGTGCATTCGAGATCTGAAATAAACGAAGGTTGTCTAGAGACCAAAAGAGGTACCGTAGGCTGGTAGATTTATGGCAGTGGGAACGTGCTTGAGCTGAAAAATCTAATACAAGGACTATGAACTCAGAAACAAGGTCGTAGCGGGGTGGAGAGAGTTAGATTGATAATAAGATGCAAATTAAACATGCAGATCAGCCCAGCTGCGTGCTGTATGCTGATTGGGTAGCCCTTCACGACAAGGAGAGAGCATGGTCACGTGATTCCAGAAAGGCGCCAACTCGAGAAGTAATATATACTTGAGGATCCAGTCAGTAGAAAAAGAGTCGAGCAGGAGAGAGGACAGTTAATAGTGGACTCCGGGAGCGGCGGGGGCCTGAGCCCTCTTGGGGCAGCCCAAGGAACATAGTAACAGGACTTCAGAAATTGTGGCTAATCCGTGCCCAAGTCTGTATAGTATCTGTAGGAGGAGGAAGTGAAGGAAGACGGACAAGCGCCCATGCTAGAACTCGTCTGAATCACTGATAGGAGTGAGAGCGACTAAGGATCTGTGAACGGAACCTACCCAAGGCAGATAAGCCAAAGAAGGGAAAGACACGCAGAGTCCGAGGGTCGTTAAAGTGCAAGAAAGCCACTTGAGTTAAGAGGACCGCCAGCTAAGGAGACCGCTCGTTAGTTGCAGTAGATGGCTAAACGTCAGACAGGACGACCATAGCCAGGAACACTGCGGTTGGAACCACACAGGAGACTAATGTCAAATACAACTGGAAACCGGTGGTGGGATCCATGGCAAATGAGGTTGAAGAGAGCAATCGTATTTCAAATATGGGACCCAGATGATCAACTGGACGGCAGAAGTTGAATGATGTGATTCCTGCCGAAGGGAACAACCCTGGGTCCTTAATTACCCCCTATTTTCCCTTACCTCACATTTTCCACCTCCCCTCCCAACTGATCCCATAGTCAAGCTTTCCATACCTCATACCTTAGTGTGTTACTGTGTGGTTAAAGGTGTAGTTCCTGGTTCAACCTTTCACACTCATGTTTATACTTCTATTTTTGAAGTTGTGGTCTTGTTATAGTAATGCGTCCCAATCGGTTTGGGGACATGACTTTCACTGGCGGCATTAGGCACAATATTGGATTTGGTTGAGGCACAGGGGTTTGGTAATATATGGAGCTCAATCCACTGATATTCCGCTGTGTACTACAGGGATCCATAGTGTTGTGTTGTGTGTCTCAGGATGGTAAGTCCCGTCTCCGCACTGTAAGGCTCATACTCAGATTTAGAGTTGTGTTACTTTCTATTTTCCAAGTAATGGTCTCTCTGTTGTCCAGTCCTGGTCAGCCGGCTGTATAGGTATCGTAGCAGAGTCTTAGGAGTACTCTGTAGGCTCGGCCACAACAGGCAGAGGTCTGGCTATATGCGGCAGACTGCCTATATGAATGTCAGTTATGTAGAGTGTTGATTGTCTTGTCCATAAGTAACCACATTTTGTCATCCGGATAGTTATGAATATGTGCTACAGTATTGGACAAAATAAAGACTGATGCGTATTGTTTTACCTTGTTTATCTAGTCTTTGCTGTTGCATTATGTTTAGTCTTTGTTGTCCCGGTAACGTTGGTTATTGTCGGTCCCATTCATTGATATTGTTACAGTCCTACAGTGTGATCTTTTGTCTGGGGTATACAACAGTATACCCTCCGCTCAAAGAACTCCTGGAAATCTTCTGTCTAATTTTCTATCCCTTTCTTTTGTTAACTGGAGGGAATATATAAGGTGCTCTTTTTCTCTTTCTTCTTATTATCTTTTCTTCTCTGGCCTACTAAAAGTCAGTGTTGCGCTTCTTTGTCTTTGAGCACCCAAGAATAGGAAACTTATGTCCTCCTATCCTTGATATTCAATTTTCCTGTTACATAAAGTTAGTTAGTTAGTTAGTCGACAGATCATCCTCATTGCAGATCGAACCACTCAGTCCATAAGTGCTCGGATCCCCTCCTCAGCAAAGCCCGCGGCTAACGACACCAGTTCTGTGTTGGTTTATAAGTCTTCTTTGGCTTCCTGCGTAGTGTTCTTGTTTGGCCACCCCTCTTTTAATTTACTGTTCTCGCAGTCAGGCCATGGTTGTAGATTCACAGTCATCACTTGGTTCACGCAAAAGTCTTACTTCTCGTAGAGCGTTCAGAATGTCAGCCTGGTCCATGGCGCGTCCGCCCTCCACAGTAGCCTCACCTGCGAGCTTGTCAGCCCGCTCATTTCCTTGTACTTCTGCATGCCCTGGCACGAAGATGAAACTAATCTTTGTCAACCGAGACCGCTCCAGAGACAGCAACCATTCTCTTCGGAACCCCCCTCCCTATCTCTATCCTCTTGAGCATGTTCATTGAGTCGCTAAGGAAACATGCCCTAGTGAATGTCTGTGTCTCGAGCCATGTTATTGCTTTACTTACTGCCATGACTTCCATAGTCAGGCTACTTGTGGTCTCAGCAGAAGCACCAGAGTCCTCCTTCACAATTCTCCCTCCAGCCTGAGCCGTAAAGGCTCATGAACTTCTCACGCGTCGGACGACCGACCCATCTGTGTAAATGACAACATCACCGTCTACAGAATTCTTGAAAATCAACGCTTGTACTTCCGCCTCCACAGCAGCCGGATTTTCTTGTCTGCATTTTCTGTCTAGTTGGATGCAAACTGAAAAGGGCGTAAAGAAAACTGTTGGTACTTGTACTTGGTACTTGGTTCTAAGTCCTCAAGTGAACACACCTGTTGAAGAATGTCTTCGGCTTGACCCATCCACGACTTTCCTTAAAGTGGATATTGTGTGTTTGCGTTAACTCTGAGGTAGGCACGCGATCTGCAAATTTGTATTCTGTTATGTTTTAATGTTAATTTATATTTTTTATTAATTTTCATGTTAATTTATGTGTTTTACAAAATAATAACCCGATTTTTTTCACTGTGCACAATAACCCCATCTACCAAATGCTGCAGATTCTGCAATCTGCATAGATCATATTGTTCATGTTAGTCCTTCGATGGCAATCCAGCTAATTTCTTCTAAATCTATATATATAAAAGAGTATGTATGTATGTATGTATGTATGTATGTATGTATGTATGTATGTATGTATGTATGTATGTATGTATGTATGTATGTATGTATGTATGTATGTATGTATGTATGTATGTATGTATGTATGTATGTATGTATGTATGTATGTATGTATGTATGTATGTATGTATGTATGTATGTATGTATGTATGTATGTATGTATGTATGTATGTATGTATGTATGTATGTATGTATGTATGTATGTATGTATGTATGTATGTATGTATGTATGTATGTATGTATGTATGTATGTATGTATGTATGTATGTATGTATGTATGTATGTATGTATGTATGTATGTATGTATGTATGTATGTATGTATGTATGTATGTATGTATGTATGTATGTATGTATGTATGTATGTATGTATGTATGTATGTATGTATGTATGTATGTATGTATGTATGTATGTATGTATGTATGTATGTATGTATGTATGTATGTATGTATGTATGTATGTATGTATGTATGTATGTATGTATGTATGTATGTATGTATGTATGTATGTATGTATGTATGTATGTATGTATGTATGTATGTATGTATGTATGTATGTATGTATGTATGTATGTATGTATGTATGTATGTATGTATGTATGTATGTATGTATGTATGTATGTATGTATGTATGTATGTATGTATGTATGTATGTATGTATGTATGTATGTATGTATGTATGTATGTATGTATGTATGTATGTATGTATGTATGTATGTATGTATGTATGTATGTATGTATGTATGTATGTATGTATGTATGTATGTATGTATGTATGTATGTATGTATGTATGTATGTATGTATGTATGTATGTATGTATGTATGTATGTATGTATGTATGTATGTATGTATGTATGTATGTATGTATGTATGTATGTATGTATGTATGTATGTATGTATGTATGTATGTATGTATGTATGTATGTATGTATGTATGTATGTATGTATGTATGTATGTATGTATGTATGTATGTATGTATGTATGTATGTATGTATGTATGTATGTATGTATGTATGTATGTATGTATGTATGTATGTATGTATGTATGTATGTATGTATGTATGTATGTATGTATGTATGTATGTATGTATGTATGTATGGTATGTATGTATGTATGTATGTATGTATGTATGTATGTATGTATGTATGTATGTATGTATGTATGTATGTATGTATGTATGTATGTATGTATGTATGTATGTATGTATGTATGTATGTATGTATGTATGTATGTATGTATGTATGTATGTATGTATGTATGTATGTATGTATGTATGTATGTATGTATGTATGTATGTATGTATGTATGTATGTATGTATGTATGTATGTATGTATGTATGTATGTATGTATGTATGTATGTATGTATGTATGTATGTATGTATGTATGTATGTATGTATGTATGTATGTATGTATGTATGTATGTATGTATGTATGTATGTATGTATGTATGTATGTATGTATGTATGTATGTATGTATGTATGTATGTATGTATGTATGTATGTATGTATGTATGTATGTATGTATGTATGTATGTATGTATGTATGTATGTATGTATGTATGTATGTATGTATGTATGTATGTATGTATGTATGTATGTATGTATGTATGTATGTATGTATGTATGTATGTATGTATGTATGTATGTATGTATGTATGTATGTATGTATGTATGAATGTATGTATGTATGTAGTATGTATGTATGTAGTATGTATGTATGTATGTATGTATGTATGTATGTATGTATGTATGTATGTATGTATGTATGTATGTATGTATGTATGTATGTATGTATGTATGTATGTATGTATGTATGTATGTATGTATGTATGTATGTATGTATGTATGTATGTATGTATGTATGTATGTATGTATGTATGTATGTATGTATGTATGTATGTATGTATGTATGTATGTATGTATGTATGTATGTATGTATGTATGTATGTATGTATGTATGTATGTATGTATGTATGTATGTATGTATGTATGTATGTATGTATGTATGTATGTATGTATGTATGTATGTATGTATGTATGTATGTATGTATGTATGTATGTATGTATGTATGTATGTATGTATGTATGTATGTATGTATGTATGTATGTATGTATGTATGTATGTATGTATGTATGTATGTATGTATGTATGTATGTATGTATGTATGTATGTATGTATGTATGTATGTATGTATGTATGTATGTATGTATGTATGTATGTATGTATGTATGTATGTATGTATGTATGTATGTATGTATGTATGTATGTATGTATGTATGTATGTATGTATGTATGTATGTATGTATGTATGTATGTATGTATGTATGTATGTATGTATGTATGTATGTATGTATGTATGTATGTATGTATGTATGTATGTATGTATGTATGTATGTATGTATGTATGTATGTATGTATGTATGTATGTATGTATGTATGTATGTATGTATGTATGTATGTATGTATGTATGTATGTATGTATGTATGTATGTATGTATGTATGTATGTATGTATGTATGTATGTATGTATGTATGTATGTATGTATGTATGTATGTATGTATGTATGTATGTATGTATGTATGTATGTATGTATGTATGTATGTATGTATGTATGTATGTATGTATGTATGTATGTATGTATGTATGTATGTATGTATGTATGTATGTATGTATGTATGTATGTATGTATGTATGTATGTATGTATGTATGTATGTATGTATGTATGTATGTATGTATGTATGTATGTATGTATGTATGTATGTATGTATGTATGTATGTATGTATGTATGTATGTATGTATGTATGTATGTATGTATGTATGTATGTATGTATGTATGTATGTATGTATGTATGTATGTATGTATGTATGTATGTATGTATGGATGCATGCATGCATGCATGTATGTATGTATGTATGTTGTTTATGCGGTCGCGAACGGTCCATCCGATTGAGATGAAATTTTCTACACGTCTTCTTCTCATTCCAGTGCTGCCAATTGTCATAGTTTGTTAGTGTACAAACATTTATTTACTTAATAAAATTTAATATTTTAATTTACATTATAATTTATATATAGCGAGGGAACATAACCTTTAATAGCATTGCTATATATGTAAAATTGTTGCATATTTCTCAAATAGGTGGAACTTTTCGCTACAGTTATCTACAGGCATATGCATTATAATCCTCCTCCTCCTCCTCTCCCCCTCCTTCCCCTCCTAATCCTAGCATTAGCGAAATTTTCAACTGCAACCAATAAATTATTAGACAGACAGACAGACAGACAGACAGGGGGAGGGAGGAGTGAGAGAGGGAGGGAGGGACAGATAGACGGAGGGAGAGACGGAGGGAGAAACGGACGGACTGGTAGGTAGGCAGGCAGGCAGACAGATAGATAGACAAATAGATAGATAGATAGATAGATAGATAGATAGATAGATAGATAGATAGATAGATAGATAGATAGATAGATAGATAGATAGAGAGGGAGGGAGGGAGGGATAGACGGAGGGAGAGACGGACGGACGTGCAGGCAGGTAGACAGATAGATAGGTAGGTAGGTAGGTAGGTAGATAGATAGATAGATAGATAGATAGATAGATAGATAGATAGAGAGGGAGGGAGGGAGGGATAGACGGAGGGAGAGACGGACGGACGTGCAGGCAGGTAGACAGGCAGACAGATAGATAGGTAGGTAGGTAGGTAGGTAGGTAGATAGATAGATAGATAGATAGATAGATAGATAGATAGATAGATAGATAGATAGATAGATAGATAGATAGATAGATCCCCGCCAGGGACTAGGCGAAGCCGAGCCGGGTCAGCCAGTGTCTCATATTTTCACAATTTACACGATTGCTGGGAGACGCGCTATCATAGTAACCTTACGCTTGTCCACCATCTCGGTAGCCATGGGTTTGGATCCGCACTGGGGCAGATTTTTAACATCGGCCTGGCTCCCAGTCTAAATACGACCAGAAAATCACCTGGGGAATAAAGACGACCGGCGTGGTGTTGACCATATCACCCACCGAGTGTTGATTGTATTAGAATGCCCTTGGTCAAAGTTTTCACATTTCCGAAACATGATACTCTTCAAAGCAGTTTTTAATTCATTTATCTTTATTTTGTTCATCAACACAAATGAATATATTTCCCGTGTTTAAAATTATACTGTAGGCTATTAATTTATTATTGTCGTCATCATCATCATACAGTATTTCAGTCCATGGGCTAGTAGTAAAGCTTCTGATTATTTAACAACTGTCAGTCATATGACAGTCTATTTAATTCCACATATGTCTGCATTAAAAGATCCGTGCTTGCTTATTTTAAAATGGTTTTTCTTAATCAATATTTGCCCACTTTCCTTTTTGATGTCATTTTATGTCTTTGGATGTGACTAACACAAAGAGCCATCGGCTTGGATTTTATTTTCATTATTTTCAGAAGGTTACCTATTGTAGGTATTGTTCTATTTGACGAGAACTGTGGTAGGCCCCTATTAAGGCCTACTCTACTTACTACTACTACTACTACTACTGATTAGTAATTGAATTCACCACTGCAGAGGGACTTTTAAAATGCGCAACGTCCATCGCATGTTGTCTATTGTGCCCTTTAATTTCGACTTAGTTCAGTCTTTAACGAGTACATATCAATACTTGTGATTTATTTCTTATGATAATTCAATAGCCCAACAGTGCTGATCTGATAGATAATTGATTAGCACTGGAAAAAAAAACTTTCGTAATCATGTATAAATAGCCGCAGTTTGTGTCACGTGATTTCTATTATTACTTCCTCGCAAGATGGCGGTCAGTGAGAGAACTCCTTTATTGACAGGTGAAAACAATGAAGAACGTGATACCAGTCCCGAACCACCAGCTTATTCCAACTCTCCGGGTAAGCACAGTGTATCATATCATCATAGCCGACATGTTTATGTACATATGGGGATGCATGTGCTACGCTGTATCAATAAAATGGGTTTAACTTTAACTTAAACTTTAATTAACTTAATAAACTTTACTTTATTAAGTGCGATAAAAATAAAGCCTGAAAACCGTGGAATGTAAACATAAACAATTTATTTCAAAAATAAAGTCGGCAGGGTAGACTTCATTGCATCGGGTTTTATCCCATATGGCTCGGTCTCTTTCCGCAGCGCGGAAAGCGTCGCACAAAGCACGAACTCTGTAGCTCTAGCGACGACCCACAGGAGTCTCCGAAAAATTTAAATTTAACTCGTGAACCCAAGGACGCGGCCCGGAATCGAACCCACAAACGGAAGTGAGGCTAAGCAGCCATGTGCAGGACGTGACGATTCCTTGGGTGAGCCCAGTACCAGAGCACTGTGTGTCAGCTCTGCAAGTATGGCAGCCTCCTTGGATGGCGGGGAATGCCCATGGTCTGCCCCTGCCTTCCCTTGAGGGCTGACCAGGATGTCTTTGGCTGTTCTATATGGACCAGCTGGGATGGGGGATAACACCACAGCAGTGAGAGTCAAATGTCCTAAGAAACCCCCGGGAAGGTTAACCTGGTCAACAAATGCCCGCAGAAGTCGGATGTGTCGGCCTAACAGCGCAAGAACGCAGCTCTGCTGTAAACAGGCACAACGCAATAACGTCCGAAAAAACTCCGGATGGACGCAGAAGAAGAAGAAGAAGAACCCACAACCTTCGGAGCCCGAGTCAAACAACTTAACCACTTTGCCACAGAGACTCCCAAAAAGAAAATATGAAGTGAAGAGTGTAGACTAGCTTTACAAAATTAGTTTCTAAAATAGAGGACATTGCATCGACAAGCTTCATTTGCAAATAAGAACAAGAACAAACCACAACAAAGAAAATGGTACTAAAGTAACTACATTAAGGCATTTCACATTGGTGAAATAAAAATAAGCAGAAAGAAATGAAATCATAATAATAATAAATACTATTACCTATTATTAATAGTATATTAATATTGTTATTAATTATAGTGGTACTTAACTCAGAGTCTCTCAATATAAGAAAGCACAAAAAATAATATTTAGAATGTGTGGTTCTAATATATACACATTTGGACTAGGACTGTACCGGATTCAAATTTTTGAAATTTGGCCGGAGTCGGATTTGGCCGGATTTATGAAGTGAGATCCGGCCGGAGCCGGATTTACAAATAAAAAAATAAAAATAAAATAACGTACTACATCACTTGACTTAGTATAACAGTGCTGGAGACTAATGTGATGTGGTGTAAACAGAGCAAACGAGAAGTCATGGCTGTAGCTTCTTGAAATCCCACTTTATTAGTTCATTATAGTTGACATTATCAAATATAAACTGACTCTCGCTCTAGATGTTGACATCACGTCTTGCCGGCAAAAGCTATAGTTGGTAACTAACTTGTTCTCTACCCTCACGTCACAGCGTAACATAATACATAAGCACATAATGCTAATTTAGTAATTTTAATTTTTAGATTTCAGTTTCAGTTTTTAGTTTTCACATTGTTTTCAGTTTGGCAAATTGGCAGCTCAGTTACAACTCACAACAACAGTACATTGAACAGATTGAATTTATTGAAATACATTCATTCAGTAATTTCACTATTTCAGTCAGTCAGTCTTCATTATGGCTGTGAAGTTGAACTCTCAGAGTCAAGAAGGGACGAGTTGTATTTCAGGAAAATCGTCTCCACATTTTGTGGTAAAAGGCTACTACGGTGGTCAGTGATAATGTCTCCTGCAGTACTGAACAGCCTTTCCGATGGCACACTTGTAGGTGGTGGTGCAAGAAATGTCTGCGCCAGTCTAGCCATACTTGGAAATCTTTGCTTATTGGCATGCCACCATGAAACTGGATCTGACTGTCGAGTTTGAAGTGGCTCTGACAGGTACTGTGTCACCTCAGTGTTAATGCTGTTGCCTTCGGCACTTGCAGAACGATCTGTGGTGGGATTTTCCTCGACAATTGAGTCAAAACAGCTCCATAGGCTGGACTCGTACTGTGTGGCAGTGCTCACAGAAGTCAAAACACTAGTACTACTACTACTACTAGTAGCTGATGGATCCTGTGGACTGACTGTGTTTGCTGAATCAATAATGGAGTTAGCTGCTAACAGCAGATGGGCTCGTGCATCACTTCTACCACGTTCGGGGAAGAAGCACAGCTTGAATCGAGGATCCAGTAGTGTGGCACAGGTGTAAATACTGTTGGATTCAATGTCCGCAAATCTGCTGCTAACAGCTTCAAGCAGGGTTGCTTTCATAGTTTTGATCCCAGCATCACTACCTTCTTTCTGGAGGAAAGCCATGAGTGTTTTCACTAGGGCTGTACCGGATTCAAATTTTTGAAATCCGGCAGGAGCCGGATTTATGAAGTGAGATCCGGCCGGAGCCGAAGCCGGATTTGTAAAAATGGCCAGATTCCGGATTTGCCGTAGCCGAAATCCGGTACACCCCTAATTTGGACCTACACAGGTGTTACAAAGTTTGTGTACAATACAACACAACTGTTAGTTTAGTCACATTTGGAATGTCATGTTTCAAGTATTTTCTTTTTTAAATTTTGTTTCGTGTCAGTTAATTCGGTAACATTTAATTGTTATTGTTGCTACTAACTACTGTTTCTTGGCAAAGTGTTTATCTTCTAATGCAGATAAAGACATGTTCCAGACACCACAATGTATGCAAATGGATGAGCAGTGTCCACAACAACATATCTCATTAGTGAAAGTAAACACGGCAGCCACAAACAATAGGTTGCACAATTTGTTGCCTGGCATACTTTGTTGCATCATATCAGGTGGATACTGCAGAGTTGTATGAAGTGAATGGATCAATCATATTTTGGCTGAAATACACAATCCACATTCAAACAGTATCAGTGACTACGTATGTTACGACATGTGCTTTTTAATGTGCTAGTAATAAACATTTTACTAGGAAGTCCCTTAGCTGCAGGTCCGCATGGTCGAATGGGTAGGCACACATGTTCGTAAACATCCATTGTGCTGATGCCGAGGTAAGCGGTTCAACCTCTAAACTGGACAGCTGGATTAAAATGTTGACCTGTCGTCCTTGACTCGGGGATGTAAATGACAAGTACCTCTGAAGTCGGAGTGGGTTCGTCTGATGGCGAGGGATACTGTTAATAGGGAAAGCTAAAAATAGTGTGTATGAACTATGCTTGAGTTCAAAGCAAGCGAGCGCAAAAAAAAACAAACAACCGTAGCTGTGAGCAGGTAGCTGTGAGCAGGTAGCTGTGACAGTGTCACTGGACCAGAGAATCTGGCCAACAATCAGTCCTCACAGGAAAGGCCAGACCTAGACACACAAAATTACGCATAGTCATTTCCAGATAATCATTCAAATATAATCTAAATTCATCTTCAAGGTGCTGGTTTCAGTGATGCAGCCACCCTGACTGTTGGGACAGATGAGCTGCCTCCACCTTATACCCCAACTGCCCAGGGAGGTATTCCGATGATCAACTGCAAAGTCTGTCAGGCTATAATTAGTTTGGAAGGAAAGCAACACCTGTATGTGGTAAAATGCTCCGTCTGCAATGAAGCTACGGTAAATACATGTACTTTTTTACGTGCTAGTAATAAAAATTTGACTACCGGGTATTTTTAGGTTTAAATTAATTTATGTATAGAAGATCATTCATGTAAAGTGATGATGATATATTACCTTCTGCTGTGAGTAGGTAGCTTGTGACAGATTGGTTGGGTCTGCACCGCTGGGAGAGGTATTGGTGCATGATAAGGCATGACCAGGGCCCTTTGGGATCACATATATAGTGTGGAAGAACAGATAAATTATCATGGCCTGGAGAGAATGGTGCGGCAGAGTGTAATATTAGTTTTTTTTGTTTTTTTTTACCTTGGAGAGGGAAAGGAGAGCTCTGCAACAGTCTTCGTGGGTCTGGAGAAGTCTCTACACCAACCTCATTTCAATAGATGCAGGCTCTTTTAGGGACTTATACATTGAGGGGAAGTCAATAAGTAAGTCACAAATGGCTGTAGAAAAATACCTAAATATGATAATAACTTGAAACAAGTTTATTTTTATGCATACATTGTCCCTTTATTTCTCAACATAATTTCCTCCAACATTGATGCACTTATCTTGTCGTTTTATCAGTCCTCCCAAACCGGCAGCATAGAACTGCATGCTCTGTTTTCTAAACCATGTTTTCACTTCACATTCAACTTCGGCATCATTCATGAAATGTCTCCCCCAAGGTGGGTTTTCAGTGGACCAAAACGGTGGAAATCGCTAGGGGCTAATTTGGGGCTGTAAGGTGGATGTTCCAGAACAAGCCACCTTAGTTGGTTAATTTTCTCCTGAGTTAATCGAGCCATATGTGGTCTGGCATTGTCATGAAGAAGCAACACTCCTCTAGTCCTAGACGTTTTCTTCGAATTGCATCATGAAGCATCAATAGAACTTCACAGTACGATTCAGAATTAAGATAGTCACCTTTCTTCTTGAAATTGGTTAAAAGCACTCCTTGAAAATCCCAGAACACTGTCAGCATAACCTTCCCTGCTGATGGCATAACCTTGAATTTTTGGACACAAGGTGAAGAAGGATGTTTCCATTGCATTGAAGCACGCTTTGATTCGGAGTGGTAGTGATGCACCCATGATTCGTCCCTAGTAACAATCTTGTTCATATCTTCTCCTTCATCTTCGTATCGACAGAGATGATGCAAGGACAGGCCAAATCGGTTAATGTTGTGTTCCACCTTCAATTGACTGGGTACCCAGTTTGAGCACACTTTCTTAAATTTCAATCAATCATGCATTATGCTTTATGCTGAATCATGTGAGCACCCTATTGCAGATGCTACAGAGTCTATAGTTACTCGCCTGTCACCTCTAATCATCTCCTCCACCCGCTGCACAGATGCTTCTGTTGCAATCTCAACAGTACAACCAGGTAGGATTTCGTCAACAATTTTAGAGCATCCTTGAGAAACTTTTCTACCCAGCTATGCACAGCTTTATGGGACAAACTTTTGTCAGCATAAACAGCAAGTATTTCCTTATGAATGTCCTTTGCAGGCAGTCCTTTTGCCCACAAAAAACGCACAACAGCACGTTGCTCTTTAGTTGTACACTCCGTAAGTACAGTCGCTGTTTTGTTTATGCGCTGCGCATGCACATGAGACACTTAGATGAACGGGAATATAAAGTTCGATGTTGCTGTCACCTAATGACACCTGTAGAAAACACCAACTACATTTACCTGCCAAACCACAGAACTGTGTGACCTACTTATTGACTCGCCCTCGTACCTGCTCATTGGTACTTAAGAGTACAGTATTCGAGAGGATTCATAAATAACAAACATGTGTTGTAAAGTTATATATTAAAGAATCATTTTCATTTATTCTCTGCAGCCCATTCGAGCAGCACCACCTGGGAAAAAGTATATTCGTTGCCCCTGTAATCTTCTTTTGGTTTGCCGGTCTGGAGCCACCAAAATTCTATGTCCCAGAGATTCATGGTAACACATATGTATTTCTCTGTCTGTTTATCTGTTTCTCTTTCTGTCTGTTTCTGTATCTGTCTGTTTCTCTTTCTGTCTATCGCTCTGTTTATGTCTCTCTGTTGTTTGGTCTTTCCTAAGCCTAACCATAGAATGCTATTGAAAATAGGTTTGACTGCTGTTGTGCTGATACTAACTTCTTCTTTCATCCTTTATCCCCCAAGGGAGCATAATCCCTCAACCAACTCACTCACGCCGTCTTATCTTTAGCTATCCTGTGCAGCTCCACCCTTGTCCTCCCCATATTATATAGAGTGTATTTTTAATGACTGTGCAGTGTTTGAAAATATTGCCAAGTTTTGTTTTCACCCTCTGTAAAGTTATGCAACATAATAGGAAATACAAAACTTGGACCGGCAATATTTTCAAACACTGCACAGTCATTACAAATACACCCTGTACATTTCTGTCTCTACTTCTCATCTGCATGTGATTTTAGGTCTTCCTCTATTTCTTTTGCCCTGTGGATTGCAAACAAAGGTTTTTCTAGTTATGCTATTCTCTGGTTTTCTCTGTGTGTGTCCTATCCAATGTCAGCATCTTTTGTTCACCTTTTGATTGAGCGGAATCTGTTTAGTTCTCTCCATGACCTCCACATTGGTGATTCTGCCGTACCATTTTAGTCCTTGTGTATTTTGTACAGGCACCAATTCATCAATGTTTGTAGTTTATTAGCAGTCATTTTAGCCATTCTCCATATTTCTGATCCATACAGTAGTATCGATTTAACACAAGATTTGAATATTCTAAGTTTGGTGCTAAGTTTACTTTCTGTTGACTTCAACAAATTGCCTAATGTTGTGAAAGTTCTCTTGCCTTTAGTATATTTTAATATCTCTATCTGTTCTCCCATCTTTGTCTTCACTGCTACCTAAGTAGGTGTATAGAAGGTCAGCATGGCTGAATGGATAAGACTGTTCACTCTTAACCCTTTTAGGACGGAACAACATTGGGCCAAATTTAGGTTTCCCACTGAAGAAGACGGAGCCATTTTTTTGGAGTACAGAAATGACTGAAGTGACAATTTTATAAATTCAAAAAAAAATATTAGAACCCTATATAGATATATACAAGTATATATATTCTTAAAGAGGATATAGTAAAGTTTATTTCTGTGTATGATTGAAGTTGTTTTGTTCATGTTTACGCAAATTTGATAACCTCATTTGTATTTTGTGAAAAATAAAATATTTCATACCACTATGTATGAATTGGTACTAAATATTTTTAAAAAATGGTACTCACCTAAAATTTCCTCATTGAATACCTACACCACTTTAGAATAATTTTAAACACTTATGGTTAAA
Organism: Cepaea nemoralis; assembly: GCA_014155875.1. Lineage (NCBI taxonomy): Eukaryota > Metazoa > Mollusca > Gastropoda > Stylommatophora > Helicidae > Cepaea > Cepaea nemoralis. Next base: position 100,986 of record JACEFZ010023592.1, read on the forward strand.
TAAGCAACAACTATGAAGTCCCTATTGACATTTGTAATAGGTTGGCTATCAACTGGTGACATGTTTTTTGGTCCGGCCATTGCCATGAAAGGGTATAGATAAAACGATCTTTTTTATTCCCAACACACAAAACTACGGGGACACGAGGTTGAAACCCTCATGGGCACTTTCTGTATCACTAAAGTCATTATCTGACAGTCCTGAACTGACAAAATCGCTACAATCAGAGCTAGTCAATGCTAGTACGTCTTTGGGTTCAAAGCTGGCCATTTTAGAACTCAAAAATCCACGAAAAAATGGGTTACTTCGGAAAAAACTGCACAAAATAATCTCCACTTGTCTGAATCATGCTAGAAACGCCAATGTGGCGGCAAAAATGGCTGACGATTGCAAGGAAGCATTTGATTGGTCTGTACTATTAAAAGCAAACCAATCAAAGCAGTTCTTACAACGGGATCGGCCGAATCGGGTTTTTCAATACGACCGTGTGATGACGTCAGGGCCGATATTCCGGCCCCGTAGGGTTATAAGGGTTAAATTCCACTTCCTCCCCCGATGTGTCTCCACCTTGCCGTGGTGGGGGAGCTTGCGTGTCCCATCGACCCCATGAGCTTGCCGATGGGTGAAAACTACATATCGAACGGCTCGTGGGATAGGGACCAGACTAAGAGAGACACAACCTGCTGCTCTGCAGGTAAGACTGAGGATAGCAGTCAAAATCAGGCAAATGATCCCTAAATCTCAGTCCGGACATAACCTCTAAGGCTCCCATCCGAGGTGTATGGCTGAACGTCTCTAAGCCATAAACTCTAGGAAGTGAGAGCCTGGCCGACACAAACCTACATCACAATTGTGATGATGTGCTGAGAACGCTACATGCTCGGCGCAGATTCGTTCGATGGCTCTTAGCTGGGGGATATGAGGTATCCCCGGATGAAAGGGCCTGACCGTTACTCGCCCACAGACGCACGGAGGTAAGGTGCTGAGCCGGCAGCACATGTAGCCTACCTCGTGAGCGAGTACAAAAAGGTGGAAAAACACCTCGGTCGCATGTCTCGCAGACGTCCGATAGTCTGTAACCACACTCATGGAGTGAGTGTAGTCAAAGGTGGAAAATTGTCTTGTTGACACGAAATGGAACGCCTGTCTTGCGAATCCATTACGTGGCAGCCCGAAGCGAAAGCTTGCTGTGTGGAAGCCGAAACAAGAGTCTCGAAACCCGAGGAAGGCTAACCTCATTAAAAAATGCCCGCCGGAAGCCGGAAGTGTCGTCCTACGGGTGGCAAACTAAAAATTGACACTACGCAATTACGTCCGAGTGAAATGTCTCGTCCGAATGTCTCTCGTGCTAGGAACAGCTCTGACTACCTAGGTTCCGAATGCCGCTCTTGTTCGGAACAGCTCTGACTAGGTAGTTTTCCGAATGTCTGTCGTGCCTGGAACAGCTCTGACGGGCACAACGACAAGCACATGTCCGAAAACTCGCTGAGTGGATACCGTCTGCAAACCTGTCTGGTTTGTGCGGGAATGGCCCGGGGCAAACGAAATGACCAATATATTGAAGTGAGGATTTAAAGCAGCCATGAGCAGGACGTGACGATTTCCCTCGGTGAGCCCAGATCCAGGGCGTTATGTGTCGGCCCTGCAACTATGGAAGCAACCTTGGATGGCGGAAAATGCTATGGACTGTCCCTGTCTTCCTTTGAGGGATGACCGTTGTCTTCGACCGTTCTAACTTGGCCAGCATGGTTGTAGATGGCACCACAAAAGTGAGAGTCTCCCAGGAATGCTACCTGGTCAAAAAAGCACGCTAAAGTCGATGTGTTGGCCTAAGGGTTTCGGCCCAAGGGCGCATAACAGACACATCGCAATCACATCTGAAAAAACACTCCGGATGAACGAAAAGAAGAGAAGAAATTCCACTTCTAGTGATAGAACATTGTCTTGTGAAGAAGAGGTTACAAATGCAATTTGCAATCCTTCATGTCACGTTTGAAACAGCTGCGGACGATTTGGAAGCAGACAGCCTTGCGCTAGTTTTTGTACAATGGTATGGGTGCCAGCAGTTCAGAAACGTAAACTGTACAGGAAATTACAAACAGCCAAAATGCTGAGGTTGACTGCAATATCCTGTAAAGGATTTGCAATAAATGTTATAGTTAGCTACACATTAGAAATGTTTTCACCAGAGCTTATTGTGACCAGTTCCATGCTCGATTCCACAGTCCAGCAGCCATACTCTGGATGTGTCATTGAAGAGTAATGTTCAAGCAGTAGACAGATGCAAAAGTACCAATGATTTTCTCAAAACTGGCTATCTGGTCCTGGATCAAAATACATTCAAACAAATGTAAAGTAACTGTATCCAACCAGAGTCTGACAGGATAAGTTAGCATTAATACACTTCTCTATCTGGCAAGGGAGATGAAGCACCTATGGTCATGTCTCAAGTGCTGTGATATCACTTCTATTTACCAGGAACAGTTTAAATTATATGGGGAGGGAAGGGGAGAAGGGTTGGTCAGCATCATTGAGAGAGTTGATGTCTCTGCTTCAGGTTCAGAAGTTGCTTGATTTATTCCCAGCATAGGATTAATATTTTTACAAGAATCATTAGTCTCTAACATTATCACACTTCCTCCTTATATCTTTGGTAGTGAGTGTGACGAAACGTGATTATCTGTCTTGGGTCGTAAGGATCCCGCACTATTTTGGCGCGTCATCGGGGGACTTTCCCAGCTAAAAATAGACTGAGGGAAGCCGATGGAGGATTTACTATCTAGAATCTTCTCGAAACACCGGAATTCGAGTGACCCGTGAGACTGGGTATTGCTCTAAATTCTCGTGCAGAGAGATCTAGAAATTCTAGGCGGGGAATGACGGTTTCCCGAGAAAGTGTCTTTTCTCAAAAAGCACTCGCTTCTCGTGCACATTGAGTCGGCACGACGGGGGAAATTGGCTAAACCAGTCATTCACTTACTTTTGCTCGGAGAGAGCAGACGCAGGCCTGATGTGAGCCATTTTTGTGTTGCGTCTCACCTCAACCATGATTCGGCTGACTGTTATGGAAAGGAAGCTGAGAAGCCCTTGAACAGTTCTGAAGCTGACTGGAAATCTGGTTCTGAACATTCAGGTACATATTTGTTTAAATCATTTAACTTTGTACGTGTGTAGCACACGCCATTGTTCTAACCTCATTACCTATGCGGATGTCCTTGCATACTAATGAGCAAACCGATCGATAACGCAGTTGACGGCTAATCGTGGGTTTGTTTACTGTGTGCTCGCGAATCAGCTGTTAGGAACGCCGGAATGCGATGTGGGCGATCTGGGTTCAAAATATAGGTACCATATATTGCCAATCGTTGCATCTATTAGGTTGCTGTGTTAGAATAAAACATAGTTACTTGTGCCTGATAGAAACTTAGATTTATGTCAGTCAGTTGCTGAAGCCAGAAGAACGGTTAGAAAACCAGGTAAGTTGGTAGGTGGAGATTCAGACAACATTTGTGCTTAGTTACTAAGTAAAGGAAGAACTTAGTTCTGTGCCACCAGGAATGATGTAACTATTGTGTAGTAACTTAATAGTGAATTCATTGTGTGTAACACAGGATTTCTGTGGTAAGGTAAGTCTGCTTCGGTGATATATATATATATATGATGTGACATTGTGTATATATATTAGGTCATGGCATGTGATACTTCCTGGAGTAATTCCGAACGCCGAATAGCACGACGCGTGATAACAATGCGTGCCGTCGCGATATACATATGCGTTCTGAAATCTTGTCTAAGCTATCTTTTTCTTTCATACTGGCGCTAGTGCGAGTGAATGCTAAGGTGCTGGAAGTATGGAAGGATGCAAGGAGGCTGTATGAGACTGGGGAAATATATGGGGGAAGTGAAAGCAAGTTATGAAAGTATTGGTTGGTAGTCCAAACCAACGAGGAAGTTCGGTCCAAGCCAAGGCTAAACCACTTGGGAGGGCTGAACTGGAACATTACCCTTGGAACATGTGGGGAACATGTATTCTCAAGAAGGCTTCTTGACTCTAAGGCAGAGTCTGATAAGAAGAGTTTGCTATGGCGTGGGCAGGTGGTCCCACCAGCAAACAGGCTTGTGTACATATTGGATGTGATCATGTGCTATTCCTATATCCCGAGGGATGGTATATTGATCAAGATTATGTTTCTTAATGAACATTGATGATGTTAGGAACGAGTCCAGGGACTCTTTACCTATTTGTTTAGTTCGATTAAATTAGAACTATGATAACAGCCTACTATCACTACTGACGTTAGCGACGACTGGTAGATGATTAGGGATAGGTGAGACCTACGATCAGACTCGTCATTCTGATTTCTTGCTCTGTTTGACGGGCTGTTCTGTGAGGCCAGCTGACATTTGTGAACCCATGCTTTACTACTCTCCATATAGAGATAATGCTTGGGTTATATGCATAACTAAGTAGCATGACTGAGGGTTGAGTAGTTATTGGTAGGATGCATGTGGACTAATGTTTGGGCCAGTATACTCTCACCGGTCGCTCTTCCTTTTCAGGAGTTTGCCTGTTGAGGAACCAGTCAACTATAATTGTCGTTGGCAGGAAACCACTTCGTGTGACACAGCGAAGGGTTCAGTTCTTTACTTATCACGCCCGACTCAACCACACCATGTACCCAAGGTGATTCACCATGTGTGAAGGTTTGCATCAAGAAATCCAAGTGCCCTGAAGGTGCACGTGTGGGAAGTGATGGTTTGTGATGGTTTTCTATAGTAGAAGATACTCTGTTTCAGCCAGGAACATTTCAGCATTTTGAGTAATCATGCTCAACGAAAGGAAACACCTGACCGTATACTATTACGGTGGTTCTGCCTAAACGCGGAAGCAAATGAACTTTAGACACTTGAATGGTTCTTTGGACAGCTATAGTGGCAGGTCTTGAGAAGAACTACACCAGCTATGAACTTGTGGCAAGTGTTACCAGGTGAAGGGACAATTGATTAAAGTCCAACCTGAATTGTTTCCGTGAAATAGATGTCTGATTCTAATAATGTACTGTCTCAGTATGAAGATTATAAACTGTGTTCGAGTAGGACTCAGTGACATTTCAGTTGCCATATCTGATGCTACCAGCAGTGTGACTGTGAGAGACCATTGAATTGGTCATTGACATATTCTTCCATCAGGGTTACTGTGATGTGAGGAAGGGACCATTGAATTGGTCATGGACATATCCTTCCATCCGTGTTACTGTGATGTGATGAAGGGACCAGTGAATTGGTCATTGACATATTCGTTCAACAGTGTGACTGTGCTATGATTGACAGACCATTCGATTGGTCAGTGACTACTTAGGTTCATCGACGTCACGAATACTTGGAGTTAAGTCCAGGAGGATTGTCTCCCAGCCCGTGTTGTTAGAGAACTGTATTAACCGTGACTCCATGGGAGTGATACAGATGCAGTTGGTCCAGTGAAGTGAGGTCCAGCAGTGACTCTATTGTTGTGGATCCACGCTCTGGAGACGGAGTGGTCTCCAAGGTTCTAGTCATCTCACTGGAAGGAAGCCGGGTGAGTGGCGGACCGACTAGACGGGACATCTGCATCCAATCTACTTCTCAACTCGATGAAGACAACTATATCTCTGATTCTGTCTCTACTCTATCCTCTATTTGTGTAAATAGATTATTCTATCAGGATGTTCATTTCAGTTCTATATTCTCAAGGGTAGAATAAACTTTATGTAAGTTGACTTGCTCTTTGTATAATGATTGAGTGTGGTCTCGGACGATGCCTAAGTGTTCATTGTTCCACAAGTGTAGGTAGTTAGTGGGGGTCTAGAATCTGGAGGGGCTTGTAGACATAATTAACTAATATGAGATCAACCACAGAGTAAAAATGTGTATCTGCCTGTTCAACCCCTGGGGCTAGAATACACGGGAGTGCCAGAGACACCTCGGGTGTGGTTCACTCTCACTACCCAAGGTGAACTCGTTACAGTGAGGCAAGACATATAGCTTTCTCAGATGAGAATAAATGCAGGGGGCCCAGTGTTTAAATGTACATGCTACAAATCCCACATCATTTTAAATGTGCAAAGAGTAGACAATTATACCATTGCCCTGGCAAATTGTTATGGGCAAAACTAAGGATACAGGGCCTTCCTAGAGAGGTGCATCATTAGATATTTGCCTATACGGAAAAGAATAAATAGAAGTAAGGAAGAAGAAGTGTACATGCCATTAAGGTATTCTTGGGAAATGGTTCTGCATGAGAGCTTCTTCTTCTTCTTCTTTCGTTCGCTTGAAATATGTCTATAACTGCAATGTTGTCTCTTGTATGAATTTAACTGTCTTTTTTAGTTCACTCGGCGGTCCATAGAGTTTATCTTACACTGTTGTCTCTCTAGGCCAGAAGGTTTTCCTAGATATGTTGTATTTTGGGCAGTCTTGGAGTATGTGTTCTGCTGTCTGAGACGCCAATCCACATGTGCACATGGCTGATTCACCAATCTTTAATTGTGTATACATGTGGTTGCGTAATCTATTGTGTCCTGGTTTGAGGCGCAGAACAATGATTTGTTCTGGTCTGTCCATAACAAGGTAGTCATCTTGAGCAGGTTTTGGTGGCTTTCTGACTGATTTGATCATTCTTTTCGTTTGGTGATATGTAATGGGCACATAAGGCTGTTTTTCTTTTGCTCCTTCCTTAGCCAATCGATCAGCTCTGTCATTTCCGGGTACTTCCAAAATGGGATGGTATTCACTGTATGGTGACCTTAAGCTGTCTGCTAAGTTCAGAAAGTTGTGTCCTTAGTACTGGCAATTTCCCAGACAGGAGCGCCTCAAGTACAGATTTTGCATCTGTCAATAGCACCACTGGTTGTGTACCATGCCTGATATTTAGTAATTTCTCTGAAGCTATCTTGATTGCCTCAATTTCAGCATCATAGTTATGGCAGTACTTTCCTGTTGGTACTCTGGCCGTGTCCCCAGTATTATTTGGGTATTCTATGTACACTCCCGCTCCTCCATTTCAAACAGCATTTTGTGCTGACCCATCTGTGTAGACTCGGATCCAGAGGTCCTGTGGGTATTCTTCTTCAAGGAAGCTGAGAGTGGCTGTTCTGCGCTGTACACTGTTCTGTTCTTCCTTGTCAAATATTCCTCTCACTTTTGTCTGGATTTGTAGTGATAGTCTATGCTCATCTTTCCATGGAGTTCGCTCTGGAATAGTTTCCAGGGGGATACCAACTGTGGGCAGATTGGTGGTTTCTCTGCAGAGTCGTTAGGCCTGGTGGATAAAGCTGCTTCTTTTCAACCGCCCCTAGCTAAGTTTTCAGATCTGTTCTTCATAGGGTGGCCTGGCAAGCTGAGGAACTTTTCTGCTTGTATTAGCGTTTTCATATCTCTGCGCTCTCTCAGTGCTTGTGTCCTCCCCATTTTCTCCATTGCTACTATAGGGGTTGATCTCATCTCTCCTGTGGTGACTCTAAGTGCTTGATTTTGGACCTTGTCCAGCTCTTGTAGTGTGGTTATTGATGCTGAAAACCACACAATTGGTCCGTATTCGAGGTGTGGTCATATGCTCTGTTGCATGAGAGCTAATATGTCCTTTTATTTTTCCAAAAACGTCTCTAGTATCCATTGTGTATGGGTCAGAAACAGATAAAATATTACAACAGATCAAAATATGGAGTTATTTATTCCTACTGGTGTGTGCTGCTGCCTTGTTTTACTTTCGTAACAGTTGAAAATGATTGGTTTCATATCCCCAGCAAAAGGGTCATCTCCCTGCCTAGTCCAACAACAGATTTGTATCACCTGCCTCTGGTATCCCGGTATATGTGTGCTTATTGTCACCAGGTGTTTATGGTAAGTGCAGTCGCTATATACATGACCGTTATGTGCTTATATGTCATTGGAGTTGATGATGGCTTTGTTATGTTTCTTCTTTGTTAAGTCAATCCTTTGTTATATCTGTTCCTTGTTATGTTATCTCCTTTGTCATATAACTTAATATATATGTTATATCACTTGGATTTTCCTCCCAGAACGTACTGGTGTGGTGGGAAACGATCAGGCAGACAGATTGGCTGGATCTGCATCACTTGGTGGGATATTGGTACATGATAATGCAGATAGGTTGGGGCCCTCTGGAATCATGTTTATAGTGCAAAAGAACAGTTAGATCATCAAGGCTTGCAGAGAATAGTGCTGCAGGAGTGACCAGAAGATCTGGCTGACACTCAGAAAAACCAGTGAGCATGACCTTCAAGAGGCAAATGAAAACAGTAAACTGATTAGAGAAATTAGATGTAGACAGTCAAACTTTTTTGGGCACATTATAAGAAGAAATAAACTAAAGAACTTGGTGACAACTGGCAAGATTGAGGGGAAAAGAACAAGGGGAAGGCAGAGAAGTAAATATCTGGATGGCTTGATCACATGGCATGGTCGGGACAAGAACATAAAGCTGATCCACGACTGGTGATTGCGTAAGATGGCAAAACCTGATCATCCATGCCTGCCGGCACATCATGATGATGAATTTATTAGTAACAATTATAGTTGTTCTATATCCATTTATGTTACTTCCTTGTTATGCCACACCTGTGTTATATAATTTCCTTGTTATGTTACTTTCTAATTATGATGCTCCTGTGTTATGCAAGTTCTTTGTTATGTCACACCTATATGTTACTTTGAAATTATGTCACTCCTTTGGTATATCACTTCCTTGTTATGTCACCCATTTGCTATGTCACTTCCTAATGTCATGTCTTTATTATGTTACTTCCTTACATCACTTCCTTATTATGTCACTCCTTTGTTATGTCACTGCCTTGTTATGTTAGTCTTTTTGTTATGTTACTTCCATTATTGTGTCACTTCTTTAGTATGTATCAATAATATGCAACTTCTTTGTTCTGTCACTCGTTTATGTAATTTGCTTGTTATGCCATTCCTGTGGATGTTACTTCCATATTATATCACTTACATTATGTTTAACATAAGTATCTTATTTATTTCATTGATTATGTGTTACTTTGACTACATTGTTCTTCTGACACACAGTTGTTTCATTTTTAATTCACAGCTACGAGTGGTCACCAAATTTGTTCGCTGTCCTCATTGTAGAAAATTGTAAGTATTGCAAATTACGAATTCCCTCAGCACTTAGTTGTATTGGTAGTAACAGTGGTGGTAGAAGTAGTTATTTTTGTGTAGTTGTAATACCAGTGATAGTACTAATAATTGTAATACCAGTGGTAGTAATGATAGTAATAACAGAAGTAGCAATAGTTGTAGTAGTAATAGTTGTTAATTAGTTGCACATCCTTTACAGGACCTCGCTGTCAACACCAGCATTTTTTGCTGTTGTGATCTCTTGGAAAGTTTACGTTCAGTAGTTTGCCCTTGCTTTCTGAACGACCGGCACCTATACCATTTCGTAAAACACCAACGCGAGGCGGCTTGCTGCCAAATCATCCGCAGCTGTGTTTCGAACGTGGGTATGTGGGATTACGAATTGTGTCGGTAACCCCTTTGCCACGGAGCCAGCTGTTAATGTAGTGCTGGTTGTAAAAAAAAACAAAACAAAATGTAAAGTAAAAAACCCTACTCCACTTCAAGACATGTATTGGGTATATTGTGCAAGCCCTATATTTGTATTTATATATAGAACAGTTGGCACTTAATGGGTAAATCATTATATGTATATTATTATTTAAGACATTTCCTGGTACCCAAGCCAGGCTGGGCCAGCCTGGGAGCCCAAGTCAATAACAAAAACCTGTGCCTTTATGGGGCTTCGAACATATGCCCACCAGGCTGGCAGACTAGTGTGCTAGCGACTGCATGACCACAACTCCCTTAGTGCTAATTAAGTAGTTGTGTGATTATTGTAGTTTGGATAGAAGTAATGGTGTTGTAGTCATTGAAGAAGAGGGAGAGGAGGAAGAACAGAAGAAAGAGAAAAAGAAGTTGGAAGAGCAGGAGGAGGAGGAAAAGAAGAGATAGGAGGAGAAAGAAGTAGAAGATCAAAGAGAAAACAAAAAGAGGTGGGAGAATGTAGGTGCACTATCATCATGTAGCTAGTCCTTTGCAGACCATGGCCCTAATCGCAACATGCCAAAAGATTCTCAATAGACTGCACACCATGTGTTAAAAAACTGGTTGGTTATTAAATAAAAATGATTTCATCGATGTGCTAAGTATATTAATTAAAATCTGATTTATTTAGGTCGTCAGCTGGATGTAACTATGCTCATCTTCGGGGCCACATTTACCTTGCTGCCAGTTTGTTCATGATTGGAGCTGCCATTGGTGTCACTGTATGTATTTTAATATTTCTTGTCTCATGGATGGTTATTTATGCTAGCATTAACTTCTTCTGCTGCCATTTTATCCTGTAATGGAACATAGGTCCTCAACCAACTCGAACCAAGCCCTCCTTTTGTTATGTCCTGCAGCTTCCATGATGCCCTCATAATATTAATTTCTGACTCTAATTCAGGTCTCCCTCTATTTCTTTTGCCCTGTGGAATATAGAGAATATTCATAGGTTTTTCTCTCTATGTGGCCTACTCAGCATTAGTATCTTTTCCCCACCTCTTTTTTATTGAAGGGTGTTTAGTTGTCTCCATAGGCTCTTCTGCATTAGTAATACAGAAATACCAATCGTCCTATTCTTTACAGGCAGTGTTAATATATGTTTGTAGTTTATTGTACTGGAAAGAGTCATTATTTATACCTATCTTTAAGAAAGGAGACAAGTTCCAGTGTGAAAATTATAGAGGAATATCACTACTGTCCACAAGCTATAAGATACTATCCGCAGTACTACTAAATAGACTAAAACCATATTCAGAATACATATTAGGTGACTACCAGGCGGGTTTTAGACAAAACAGATCAACAATAGATCAGATATTTATCTTACGACAAATAGCCAAGAAAAATTGGGAATATAAAAGAGATCTCCATAACATTTTTGTGGATTTTAAAAAGGCTTATGATAGTGTCCATAGGAATAGTCTATGGAATGCTATGCAGGAATTTGGAATACCAAGGAAGTTAATCAACATGACCAGACTATTCATGGAAGATACTTATAATATAGTAACATATAAAGGCAGGAAATCAGACCCTTTCCAAATAACATCTGGCTTGATACAGGGTGATGCACTATCGCCGCTACTCTTCAATCTGGCTCTAGAGAAAGTTGTAAGGAGGGTAAAGGAGGAATGTGATATTGGAGGAACATCCAAGCTGCTTGGTTATGCAGATGATATAGATATTATAGGGGAAAATGAACAAAAGACATTGGAAATATTGACTCACTTAAAGGAAAAAGCACAACAGATGGGGCTGGTTATCAACCAAGATAAGACAGAATATATGGTAATTTCAAGAGAAGGAATGGCTAAAAACTCTGGCCACATACAAATAGATAATATGACCATTAAAATAACGGAAACATACAAATACCTGGGTACAATCTTCAACTGCTCCAACATCATAAGGGAAGAAATACAAACTAGAATCAATTCTGGAAATAAGATATACTATGCACTACAACATCTACTAAAATCAAAGGCGCTATCTCGTAACACCAAGATCACAGTATACAAAACACTGATCAGACCAGTTGTGCTGTATGGCTCTGAAACCTGGAGTACAACGAAAGGAGACGAAGCCTTGTTACAAACCTTTGAGAACAAAGTTTTAAGACGCATCTTTGGACCCATTAGGGATACACAAAGTGGAGAGTGGAAAAGAAGAAGTAACAAAGACATTTATGATCTGTTTAAGTCCCCGCTAATCACTGGTATCATGAAGGCTAATAGACTACAATGGCTGGGGCATATAGAAAGAATGGAAGATAATAACAAAACTCGCTTACACTCAGGAAATAAATGACCGTAGACTCCGAGGTAGACCAAGAAGACGGTGGAGGGATAATACATATACAGACCTACAAGCATTTGGAATCAACGACTGGCAAGAGAGGATCAACCAGAGAGACGAATGGGGACGGATTGTATCTGCAGCAAAGAACCTCAATGGCTCGGAACGCTGAAGAAGAAGAAGAAGAAGAAGATGTCCAAAAAATGTTGACTGTCTGCGTCTAATTTCTCTAATCAATTTACGATTTTCATTTGTTTCTTGTAGGATTTGGTCATTGGTTTTTCTGTCTGTCCATGGTATTCTTTGCATTCTCCTCAGACACCACATTTCCACAGCCATCAGATGTTTTTCAGCTTGACTGCTCATTGTCCAAGCTTCACATTCATATAAAAGTATAGGTTCTTCATCTTCTTCTGCATTCATCTAGAGAGTTTTTTTTTCCCGGATGTGATTGTGTTGTGCCTGTTTACAGCAGAGCTGTGTTCTTGCACCGTTAGGCCGACACATCCAACTTCTGCTGGCATTTGTTGACCGGGTTAACCTTCCCGGGGATTTCTTAGGATGTTTGACTCTCACTGTTGTGGTGTTATCCCCCATCTCAGCCTGCCCATTTAGAACAGTCAAAGACATAACGGTCAGCCCTCAAGGGAATGCAGGGGCCGACCATGGGCATTCCCCACCATCCAAGGAAGCTTCCATAATTGCAGAGCCGACTCATTGCGCTCTGGTACTGGGCTCACCCAAGGAATCGTCATGTCCTGAACATGGCTGCTTAGCCTCACTTCCGTATATTGGGCCTTCCGTTCACCATAGGCTGTTCTTCCGGAAACCAGAAGAATGCAGTCTGCAGATGAAATCCACACAGTGAGCTTTCAATTCGGACTTTCCACAAAATGGATTCGCTATCCAAGCAATATTCCATTTCGTGCCACTAGGACACTTTTTCCACCTTTGATGAAGACCACATAGTGAGCTTTTGATTCAGACTTTCCACGTAATGGATTTGCTATCCAAGCAATATTCCATTTCGTGCCACTGGCACGCTTTTTCCATCTTTGATGACGCCCACACAATGAGCTTTTGATTCGGACTTTCCACGTAATGGATTTGCTAGCCAAGCAATATTCCATTTCATGCCTCTGGGATGCTTTTGCTACCGACATACCTGTGGTATGAAGTGTGGCAGTCTAAATACTTCTTCATGCACCTTTAGATGTCAACCTGAATGTAGTTAAAGTAAGCTGCGGTCAACTTGAGCTTGTTGATATCTCCATAGAGCTTGTCCTCAAATGAAGCAGGTGTGGGCCAAAATATCTTTCTCTGTTCTGCATATATTGGGCACTCCTGCAGCAAATGTTTAGCTGTCATTTTACCAGTTCCACAATTACATTCATCAGTATCTCCTATCTTTAGTTTATTGAACAAGTGGTATTTCAGCCTGTTATGTCCTGTGCGGAGTCTGAAGATTGCTACTTGTTCTCTTCGGTCGAGTTTGTAATATGCATCATCTTTCTGGTGGCCTGGATGCTCTGATTCCCATTTGGTTCTATAAGTGCTTTTTATAAACCTCTTTGCCTCATTATAGGTAATGTCTATGTCAGGCTGAGGTAGTCGTCCGCCCTCTTTTGCCAGTCTGTCAGCCTCTTCATTTCCAGGTATACTGCAATGTGATTGGATCAACTGTATTACAACTTTTTTGGATTTCTGACATAGCCTATGGAGAGCTGCTCTTAGGTCTGCTAGTTCTGTGCTGTTTTTGCTCTTCAGTATTGAGACAGCTGACTTTGCATCTGTGAAGATAGCTATTTGCTTCTCTTTATTTTCCTCCATCAAGAGCATTTCTGCTGCAGTTTTCAAAGCTTCTACCTCTGCTTTGAAGTTACTTGAAAATTTTCCAGTTGCCACTGACTTTTTTCACTCCATTTTTTAAATTTAGGAGAATTCCTCCTCCTCCATTTTCTATTGAATTTTTGGCTGATCCATCTGTATATGCATGGGTCCAATTGCTACTTGGGTAATGTTCTTTTATGTAGTTTAGAGCTATTTTTCTTCTTTCTGTTTCATTCTGAGTGTTCTTTTTCTCAATACCAGGAATGTTTTCTATCATCTCAGGCAGTTGCTGCTGTCTCCAAGCTGGGAACTTGTGTGCATTGTAAATGGGTTTGACTGTTGATATGTTAAGTATAGGATCTGCCCTAATCTTTTGTTTTGCGGTTTCTACAAAGTTGCTATGCTTCAGTCTTCCCTTTCCAAAACCATTAAACCTGTTATACAAAGGGTGGTCTGTCAATCTTCTAAATTTTTCTGCTTGTTGCTGGGCTCTGCTATCTCTTCTATCCTGCATTGGTTGTAAACAAGTGATCTTTTCTAGTTCGTTAATAGGCGTTGTCTTCAGGCTTCCAGTTATGATCCGCATTCCTTGATTTTGGACTCTACTTATTTTGTTAAAGTTTGACTTAGCTGCTGTTGCCCAAGCTGCGATGCCATATTCCAGTACTGGCTTCACCTGTCCATTATATAACTTCTTGATAACTTTCTCATCTGCTCCCCACGTTGTACCAGCAAGCTTTTTCATGATTGCCATTCTTTGCCTTGCTCTTGTTCGATTTTTCTCAACCTGTGTATTCCATGTCAGGCGACTATCAAATGTGACTCCTAGATAGTTTGGATTTTCTTCATGGTGCAATATTTTCCCATTCAATACCAGCTTAGGGTGCTGAGTTTTATTTGAGAGGGAGAACACTGTGTATGTTGTTTTCTCCTCACTTATCTTCACTAGCCATGATTTTGACCAGTCCTCTAGCGCTAATAAGGCTTGCTGTATTCTGCTGTTAGCTGTACTAATATATTCTTCAGATGTCCATATGGCTAGGTCAGCTGCAAAGGAGGATGTGTGTACTCTGGCTGGAAAATTTTCCGTGATGTCATTTATATATGCTAGGAATAATGTTGGTGAAAGAACTCCTCCTTGGGGGACACCTTGCTCCAACAGCATCATTTTGCTGGTTTGTCCTTGTACTTTTGTCCTGGCAGTTCTGTTCTCAAGGTAGTGGCTGATCCATTTGTATATTTTCCCACAAACATGCATTTTTTGCAGTTTTACTTTCAGTCCTTCCTTCCATACTTTATCAAATGCTTTTTCTAAATCTATCCAGACAGCTAGTGTGTGCTTTTTCTCTTGGAAGGCATCCTCTATTTCCTGAGCTATATAGGTTATTTGATCTTCAGTGGATCTGTACTTTCTGAATCCTGCTTGGTGTGGTGTTAAGAGTTGGTTTTCTTCCAGATGCCATGTTAGCCTTCCATTGGTAATGTGCTCCATTAATTTTCCTACACAGCTAAGTAGACTGACAGGTCGATAGCCATTTGGTTCTTCCAGGTCTTTTCCTTTTTTTTGGGACTGGTTTAGTATAGCTTCCTTCCATGCCTGTTGGAACTATTCCTCTCTTCCAGCTGTAATTTAGGACTGCTAGTAGTTTCTTTTTTGCCCTAGTGCTTAGTCCTGTTAGCATTTCATTTGTGATTCCATCCTTTCCTGGTGATTTTTTTTCTTTTTTAGGGTATTCATTGCCTGTTCCATTTTTTCCATTGTTAGATTTGCCATTATATATTCTGCTGCTGTCTCTGTATTACTATGATGTATCTGTTTATCTTTGATTGCTTTCTTCTGTTTGGTTGTAATATCAATGTGGTTTGCACTGGCATAGTGTTCCATTAGTGCATTTGCAGCCTTTTTTCCTGTAAGCAAGGCATTTCCTTGTTTAATTGTTGTTTGTTTGTTTCTGGGTCCTTCATTGTTCATGGCTTTCACTAGTTTTCATAGTTTGTTTCCATCCCTGTCAAAGTTCAGGTTTTCTGTTTTTTCCCTCCAACAATCTCTTGTTGTTTGATTTACTGTTCTTTTATATTTTGCTGAGATGGCTTTGAGAGAGATGTTCACTTCAGTTGTTTGTTCTCTCTCTGCTGTCTTCCTGGCATCTTCAACTTTGTCCTCCAAAATTTGTAGTTCTTCAGTTCAGAATGGTTTGTAATTTTTTCCTCGCTCCTCTAGTGTTGGTTGAATGTTCTCTGTTTCCATCTGGGCACAAGCCTGTAACATTGTTTTAATGATCTCTGTTTTTAGCTGCACACATGCTTATAATATTGGTTGAATATTCCCTCTCCCCAGTTGGGCACACACCTATAATATTTTTTGAATGTTCTGTTTCCAGGTGAGCACAATTGAGGCTGCAGAACAACATGGAGGCATTTACGTGGCTTGGATTGGTATGTTATCTGTTTATCATAATCTGACCTGACCATCATTTAAGAACTAAAGTGAACATACTGTCACATAATTTATTTATATTTTTCAATGGGTCTCAGATGTAGCAGGACCAGGACATATACAGTGATGCTGTCTATCCTTGCTGTAATGCTGGTGTCCTTTAAATTACACTCGTTGTCTGTTCCAACTATTAGAACAGCTTTGACGAGAACCGCAATTCAACAATTCAATGTCAATACAAATGACGGCAGCAACAATGATGATCCACATCATATTTCCTTCAATACTGTCTGGTAGTCAGACATGGCGGTTCGCATATGGCTGGGAGGATCCGTCAGAACATGATAATTAAATAATGATTGCAACATACCGTGTTGTCCAACAAATCACATCTCATTACCTTAGTAATTAACAGAGAAATATTTGATCGTGGTCATTCACTAACCGCAGATATTTAAGTTCCTTTGACTGACGTGCTAACTCTGTGACTTTTTTTCCTACAAGCTGATCGGCCAGTTGAGATGCCAAATATTCTCTCCATTTCCTCAGCGCCACATATTCATTCTTGGCCGTCCTTCATAATCTCCATTGTACCGTTGTTCTTCATCTTGAGTAACCATGCTGTGTCATACCTATGATGCCATTTCAGTTGAATCTTCTCAATATCGTGATGTTGTCCTTGTGTTTGCTTTCCTCCATTCCTGTTGGTAAACGCTTCTCCATCTATAGTAACCTAAAGTAGTCCCCGTGACGTCATCTAGTGACCATGTATTCTTATGCTGTACGGTGATTTACTTTTATTTGTCTGCCACTATTTTCTTATCCAATCTAAATATTGACTTATGCCTCACCCGCTACGTGGCAATCCTGTTCGGCCAATGTTAAAATAATCACATTTCTCAAAGGTAAAAAAAGAATAAAACAATCCCAACAATACACAGAAGTGAGATACCCCTATAGTTGTTACAGTCGCTCCGATCACCCTTGTTCTTGTACAATGTTATGATGCTTGAGTCTTTGAAATCCTGTGGGACTTGTCCTTCTTGCCAGCATAGCTCTATTAGCTGGTGGATCTGTAGAGTGAGTGTGTCTTGCCCACTCCTGATAACCTCTATTGAAATCCCATCCTTACTTGGAGCCTTGCCAGATGCAAGTTCATTTATAGCACATTTAACTTCTGTTATAGTGGGAAGTGTGTCCAGGTGGTCAAGAGTTTGGCAGGGCCTCGAATCAGACTATCGATAAGGAAATCACAATAGGATATATTTGCTGTAAGTTTAAAGTATCATGAATAATACATCTGTGATCATGCTGTTGTGGATCCATCTTTCCTGAATTCATCCAATGAAATCACAATAAAACATATCTGTTGTAAGTTCAAATGGCTTCATATACAGTACATCTGTGATCATGCTGTTGTGGATCTTTACTGGATTCATCCAGAGAAATCACAAATTGCTGTAGGTTTAAAGGCCCCATAAACAGTAATCTGTGATCATGCTGCAGTGGATGTATCTTTTCCTGGATTCATCCAATGAAATCATACAAATTAAGGCATACATGCTGTAGGTTTAATGGTCATATGAACATTACACATCTGTATAATGCTTTAGTGGATCCATCTTCAGGGAATAAAAAAGCAATACTTTTCCATCAAATCATAATATAAAAAGTGATACCTTTATTTCAATTCAACAAATGGTAAGTGATGCCAAAAATATATTTTTGTGGCATATAAATGTGGAAAAGTTGGAATTGGTTTGAGCATTTCTTTCCACTGACGCATTCATTGCTGAATAGTGGTAGGGAAGAAAAAGACATTATTGTTACTATGCAGTGAAATTTACAGCATTCAAGTCAGGCACTGAGGAATATTTCAGAAAACAAACTTTTTGAAAATGTAATTGGCTGTCTCTTAGCAGAAATCTAGCTGTTCTTGTGTCTACATTTAAAATAGACCAAATTTCTCTAGTTGGCCTTATTTTCAGGACTAGTTTTTGTTGGGGGGGGGGGGGGGGGGTAATATTATCTTGTTAGTTGGATACAGTATAGTAATGTAGTAGTTTATGCACTGTTTTGCTAAACCAGTGGTCTGGGTTCAAACCCAGTTGTTGCAGGATTTCCCACCACCAGTACAGCTTTGGAGTCGACTCAGTGTCATAACATGGGTACTGGATCATTTGTAGAATGTACAAAAATGTAACAAAAATCAGCCATACAAACTGCTTATCAAGTGAAAAAAGGACCCTTTTCTGACCTTAAGACATTGGATTATGATGCTGACTCGTATTTGTGTAGACCTGTGGGCACTGAGTGGAGGATATGGTCTGCTTAATGCCAACCCCCTGTTACTTCCTGTAACACTTCCTGGTACATGTTTTAAACCGGGTAGACCTGAAGGCCCAGGTCTATTAAAAAAATCACTGCTTTGATGCAGATTACAACAAATGACTGGCAGGCATGCTGGCCACTGCACTAGCTCCCAAACTGCATTTTCAAGTTAGTTGCATGTTCTGTACAGGAAGTTGCATTCAACCTCAGTATTTAATTGGCTGTTTGTGATTTACTAGGCAATGTTAGTTATGTAGTTTGCCATTGCTTTCTGAAAGGCCAGAGCCTGATACCATTATAATCAATGCAAAGCAGTCTGCTTCCAGATAGCCCGCAGCTGATGTGAACCCTAGACTCGGTATGATGGGAAATTATGAAAGCATCTCACTATAACCTAAGCCACAGCGCCACTATTGGGTGTATACAAGTAAAATTTAAAATAATATCTGTACAGCTTTTCAACATAGGATGACAGATACATGTAGTTATGTCTTGGTGTGTTAACTAAATAAGCTGAATCTAAATGATTAAAAGTTAATTCTCATCCACAGGTGGATTCTTGGTGGGTTTAATCCTTCTGGTGCGAGCAATCTACTACTACACAGTCAAGACTAGTCATTTAGTCCAATCAAATGTCAACACTTAAAGTGAATGATAGCTCATTGATTCCTGGTCAAAGTGACGAAGTTTATACAGAATGAGGAAAACTTGGCCATTGGGATTATGGGGAAAAGAGACATTGAAATCGGCAGGAAATGAAAATAAATATTGATTTGAATTTACTTGTCAGAAACATTGCACACAACTAGTTATAATTATTATGTTTTTTGTTTTTTAGTTCACTGCCTTGTTTTCAGGATTGACTCCAGTTGTCTTGTCTTCTGGATGCATCTCTGCCTGAAGCTGTTTTTGTTGTGAAAAGATGAATGAAAGCCTGCAGTCTATGTTGATTTGTAGCCACACACCTCATCTTCATGTTTGTGTATGACCATTCCATTGAAATGTTTTTTTAAAACTGTTTCATTGTATAAGTTCTGTAGTTTAGCAGTCATCATATAGCAGGTCTTTTGAAAAATGTCGCTCTTATTACGACCTGCCTAAAAGTTTCTCAATCTCTGGCTGTTTCTCCGACCTCAAGACCCTCATGTCCAATGTGTCTGCAATTTTCTGTATCCATCTTGCTGGTCGACCCCTTCTCTTCACCCAGGAACCATGGCTTCCATCACTGCTCCTTCCAAGCTACTGTGACATTTAATATGGCCAAGTATTTTAGTTTCCAAGTCACAGACAGTACTGTTTATGTGTCAGTGTTCTTGTATTAAGATCTTGTATTTTTGTTTTCTTTTTCAGTGATGTGAAAAGGTCCATGATCTTATATTTTGTTTTTGGTAATTGGAATCACCAATTTAGTGAATCAGCTGGTAATCAGATAAGCTGTTTGAATTATATAGAGAATTTGTTGGATGATCAGAGAATCCATTATGTAATAAGATAATCCAGTGGGATCATGCAGAGAATCTGTTGGGTTATTAGATAATCCATGGTAAACAACTAGGGACACTGAATGGGGCTTCTTGTAAATCTTAGCATTTCTTTTCTATACTGGAAAAGAAACCTTACTTAAGTTAGATAGTTTTAAATGTAGACTTTAGAGTCATAATATCAGTGCGTACATAATCTATACACCCTATTGTTTGCTTAGTTCTGGATTGATATGTATCAACACAAGTGCATGTGTTACTGTTGAAGTGTTTGATGGAAAAGGTGTTGTGTATGCATACTGGCAGTGAACAAGTAATTGATGTGATCACAAATAACATGTGGTTATCACAAATCTATCATCTGATCACAAATGACATGTGATTATCACAAATCTATCATCTGATCACAAACAGTGAACAAGTGATTGATATGATCACAAATGACACGCGATTATCACAAATCTATCATCTGATCACAAATTACACTTGACAAGATAATATGATCACAAATGACATCTGATAAATTTACATTTGTTTGTTCTGTGAAGTGCCGTGCAAAGACTTATTTTTAACATTTCTGACACATGATTTGAGATAGATAGTTCAGATGTGAATTTTAGCCTGTTGCACCCAGATAAGCTGTGATATCAGATGAATTTTATGGCAATTTCAGTGTGGCGAATAGAAGAACTGTGGAAGAGCCCTGATCAACAATTAGTTTTATAGTAAATTTCTAGTATCTTCCTAATGGAAGGTTTCTGAGCTAAGATGAGTTTTATAGCAAATTCTTGTCTGTTCAAATTGAAGAATTCTGATCTAAAATTAGTTTTATAGCAAATTTCTAGTAGCGTTTTCATGGAAGAGTTCTGAGCCATGAGTTTTATAGCATATTCTTATCTCTTCAAATGGAAGAGTTCTGATCTAAAATTAGTTGTATAACAAATTTTTAATCTTTTCTTAATAGAGCAAAAACGAGTGTTATAATGTATTGTAGTTTTAAAGGAAAGGTTGATGTTGAATGGTCAAATGGTGGAAGTCTTGAGATACCTCCGGACTAGTCTGTAAAGATTGAAGTTTAGGAAAAAGATGATAATACTGAAGCTGGCCTCGTCTGCCATGACAAGACTCATTGTAATCTGGAAAAACAAGGACAATTAACATGAAACTCAAATGGCAAATCTCTGGTGATTTCTGTTCTCTTGTATGTGCCACAAATTTGCAACCCAGAATCCAACCTTTCAAATTTACAGAGTTAAAGACTTTAAGCATGCTATATTTGAAAACTTTGTGACAACTGGCAAACTTGAGAGACAAGAGGAAGACAAAGAGATAAATACTTACATGGCTTGGCTGAATGGTATAATCGGAACAAGAACATAGACCTGATTTGAGACCCTGCTCGTGCGAGGTGATTGTCCAGACTTATTGGCATGGTGTATCTTGATGATTGGAGTTATAATAGCATAGAGGCTAGAAGCTCGCTTGCCAGCTCATTGGCCATGAGTTCGAATCTGCAACAGGGCACATTATCCCCAGGTCAACCCAACATAAAACTGGTACCAGGAAATGTCTTGGAGAGTAAAGGTGGCCGACATGGTGCTGACCACATTACCCATTAAATACCGATTGGTCTATACAAATATGCTTTTGGCACCATATACCCAGAATGCCTAGAGGCACGTGAAAGGATTCTTTACTTACATGTGGATGATGACTCAAAAATGCAGATAAAAGAAAGATTCTGGGCAATCTACCGCACTGCTGCAAATATACATAATGCCAAAGATAAGCAACAATAAGTAAACATTACTGTGAATCCGGGAGCGGCTGTAGCTAGCACTCCAGCCTGATTCTCTGACACTCATGGGTTCATATTTGCATTCAGCGGATTTTAAAAACTGATATGGGTTTCCCGATGGGCCCAGCTTAAAATGTGTAACCGGAAATTTATCGGGATGTAAAGGTGGTGGCATGATATTGACCGCATGACAAGTGCCAATTGGTAAAAAAAATATGGGGTTAGCACCATATGCCCACTACAGCCCAAGGTGTGTAGAAGGGTCCTTGACTTGACACAGCCATGGTGGCACACTTTTCGTCTACAGATGGCATTCAGAGATAGAAGACGAACATACATCTTTATGTATATAACTGATGTTGTCATTGTTATTTACATGGATGTGATTTTGATAAATGTTTATGTTATAAATATTTCAGTTTATATTTCTTTTACACTGTCATCGTGGTATAAACATATTAAGTTTCTCTTATACTGTGAATGGCATACATTATATGCATATTGTCTATCTCATTGTCAGATTATATATGTGTATAAACTATATTTACATAATTCTATTCTCTGTCAACATTATGTGTATATAATTTCTATTCTCAAATTTTTATAAATGTGATTTTTGTATAATTTATTATACTCGTATTACCAGTTTGAGTACATTATTGTAATTATTATTATAACACATGTTGATATTGTGTTGTACTTTTAGTAGTTCAATTTTCACAAATTATATATGACATATATGTATATTAGTCAGGATTGTTTTCATCACAAATTATACACAACCTATTTGTATGGCTGTCAGAGACAATGTTTTTATGATGTGATCACAAATTAAGTCTTATTTGCCAGCATGTCATTTTAAAACATTATGTTAAGCACAAATTACAAACATGTTTTGAAGCAGTTTTCTGCTATAGGTCTGTGATGTGTTAAAGCCATCACATTTTGTAGGCCAGAATACATAGAGAAATAGGTGGCCAGTCTTTCCATCTGTCAGTGGATGAGGAACGCATCGAACCTGCAGCTGACCAGAATCATGACATCAGCTTGGGTCGTCGACTACACTAATGCACCCACCATCACAAATTATATATATCCTATTTGCATGGCTGCCCCACCCAGAATTTCTCTTATTTCTCATCTTCTGTTAATATGCCCCATAAATTTCATGTGTATTTTTCTTATCCTAGTCACATACACACTAATATGCACAAATGACTGGACAGCATTGCAGCACAAGGCCTCTTGTGCTAACTTGAAAATTATTAAATTTCATGTCCCTCAAAATAGTGAGCAATTATTCGGAAATAATACACGTTACCCAAAAACAGTTGTAATAAAAGCACGTCAGAAAGGGTGATTTTTTTCAGCTGTACAATGCCATTGTCTTTTTGACAGGAATGGACAATTTAATGTATTTAGATTAGATTCAAAACAGGATGCAAAAAAGTCACTAGCCACATGTACACACAGCTAAAAAATATGGTCTACAGCAGTGTTACATGCTTAGATTACTTATGTTGGTGGCATTTTTAACATCCTTCTGTCACACACTTTCTTTCTTAATCTGTGGAGGAACCTTCCCGCTGCTGGTAGAGGTGCTGTGGTGCTCCTAAAGTTACAAGTTAGTTGCACATCCTGTTCAGGACGTTGCAGTCAACTTCAGCATTTTTTCGGCTGTTTGTGATTTCTAGACAAGTATACATTCAGTAGTTTGCCATTGCTTTCTGAACGACCAGCACTCATACCACTGTATGAAAACCAAAGCAAGGCTGTCTTTCCAAATCACCTTCAGCTGTGTTTTAAATGCGGTATGCAGGATTGCAAATTGCGCTCGTAACCATTCATCACAGCACCGGCTGCCCCTAAATGTATGTTAATCATGCCCTGGATTTATTTGTGGAAGTGTTTGGATGTTTCCAAAAAGGTCTGTAAGCACATATAAAAGTTATTGTTTGCATCAAATTATCTTATATTGTGTGTCTCAAAGGAATTAACAAACAAAACTGTGATGTGATGACATTTTGGGGTTGACTTTTCAAGTCTGCCTGCCATTATGGATGACATGCCGTGTACTGGCCAGATTTTTATACATTACCTTTCAAACATAAAAACCATGACCTTATTGAGTTTTAAAATCTGTCTAAAAAATTTAGGACACTTTTATGTTAACATTTGTATATTGTTTTTGTAATACTGTCAGCTATAGTAAATTGGTTGGTTGGTGAGTCTCAAGATTTTAGAACATCTTCAATTTTGTGTTAACCTTTGTACATTGTTTCTATAATACTGTCATCTATAGTAGATTTGTTGATTGGTGAATCTTCTAGAATACTGAGGTTTAACTCTTAAGTCCGACGTATTGGCTTTCAGGTTCTTTAAGACATGTAAAAGACTAGCTATTGGAGTAAGGTTGGTGTCAAGACTTTCCTCCCAACCCAGTACCAGAACACCAAGAGACTGTTGCAGAGTTCTACTTCCCCTTTCCAAGCCCCAGAAATCAGTGTGATGCCCAAGACGGCACTGAAACTTCACACCTGGGAGAGGCATATTAAGATATAACCAGGTTATGATGCAACACAACACATACAGACTAGTTGGCATTAGGCTTAGGTTAGTCATGTTTCCTCCATAAGGTTTAGGTATTTCATTGTCAGTAGACTCCAACCCAGTGAACACTGTCAGTTACAACAACATATTGAATGTATAATTTATTGTATTATTACTTACATCACAACAACAGAAATGAGGTTCCTGAGAAGAATACTCAACGTATCAAGAAGAGATAAGATCAGAAATGAAGAAATCAGGACTAAAGTGGGGGTTAAAGCAGCACTAGATTTTATTAGAAAGCAGCAAGTCAAATGGTTTGGCCATGCAAGAAGGTTACCAGTCAACAGCATACCACAAGCAATGATGTACAGACCAGATGGAAACGGAGGAAGAGGCCGACCACGTAAATTTTGGATGGAGGGAATAGCAGAGTCCATGGGAATATCGATATATGAAGCCCATAATCAGGCCCTCTCACGATGTTTATACTTCACCTCGACACCGCAAGGTACAAGAGGAACATGATGAGATGAGATTACTTATGTACATTTTATTAACATATAATTTTGTTCACTGTCAGTATTATAAATAAGAACAAATATACATTGTTTTTCTGATGTTGATATACATGTTTGCATTTCTTCTTCTTCGTTTGTCTTTCGAATCATGTCTAATTAAGCACCTCAGAGGTCAATATATCCAACTTTGGCATGAATTTTGTGTCAGGTTTGTTTACTTTAAACAGATACCATTTAAAGTCATGAATTCTGTCTACCAGTGGGTAGGTTTTTTCACTCAACAATTTTGCCAGGGCAAGCAGCCTACAGCCTTCTCTTTGCTAACTCCAGCTGTCATAGTATTTTTATATGCACAAGCTCTTGTTTTTCTCCCTTATCCAAGGAGGCCAGGAATCCAGTCTCACTATAAAGAGATCAGGAGGGACATGTGATATCATTAGATAACTAGTGGTTCTTGGAAACAATCCCAGTTCTTTGCTGAGATCAAAGTACTTTCTGAACCTGAGCTGGACACCGTAACTTCTCAGCCATGGCTTTCACACTGACAGTTGATCAGCTTGTCTAGCTGTGTCTGGCCAGGTGCGAGTGATTGTTTTTGATGGAATTAATGTATTTTTAAAAAATGTTGCATGTCCTTTGCAGGATGTTGTGATCAACCACAACACCCGGTTGATTTTCTATTCAGTGTTATGTTCAGTAGTTTGCTATTGTTTTCTGAATGAAAAGTGAACACTGAAGTCCAACTGACCGATGTATGGGTTGAACCCCTTACCCCACCGTCAGTGCTCCAGAGGTTTAAAAGCAAGCGCATTAATCCTCTTAGCCATGAAGACCTTTGATTATACTTTATTGACATGATTAAACTTGGGGGAACTGATTGTGTTGTGAAATTGATTACACTGAGTGTGAAGTCATGTATTTTAAACATTGATTGTACTGTGGGGAATTTTTTTGGATTTTAGGAATTAGTTTGATCCGATTTTATTTAACACATTGG
This sequence comes from Cepaea nemoralis, assembly GCA_014155875.1. Taxonomy (NCBI): domain Eukaryota; kingdom Metazoa; phylum Mollusca; class Gastropoda; order Stylommatophora; family Helicidae; genus Cepaea; species Cepaea nemoralis. The sequence goes on from JACEFZ010023592.1 coordinate 126,847, forward strand.
AATATATTGTGATGTGGTATTTGAATGTCTCAGTAGGCATAATTGCACATAGTGGAAGGGATTAATTGTGCTTTGAAAAGTTATTCAACTCACTTGAAATGCTTTAGACACTGAAAATAGACTGGATTGCTTGAGGCACTCCACTCTGGGAAATTGCCAGTACTGTGGACACTACTATCTGAACTAGGCAGCCAGTGTAAGGTCACCTTACAGTGGATGCCATCTCACTGTGGAGTGCCCGGAAATGAGAGAGCTGAAGGAGCAACAGAAGAGCAATCTAATGTAACGGTCACATACCACCAACAGAAAAGAATCATAAAATCAAGCAGAATTTCACCAACATCGGCACAAGATAATTACAATTTTATAATTGGCACCTCGCTGTCTTGACAGAGGATAGTTTGGTACAATGTGCTTCAAAAAGGCTTCAACTACAAGCCATGGCGGTGGCGAATATGGCTGATAAGGCCAATTCTCGCTGTAAACATTCGTCCACAGTAAGTGCATGTGGAAACATGGTCATTTCCACCATCATGTACCATCTTACGTCTCTCACACTCTGTGTGTGCTTTATCTGCAATCATTTTCTCCTGTCTTTATTCCATTTCTGGTAGTTGCCCTCCATGCAACACGTTTGGCGGCGACTTTCTCCCAACATACATTATCAATGCCTGTATCAATCATGTCCTGCTTACACACATCTTTGTATCGTAGTAGAGGCCGACCCTGAGATCTCCTACCCACCTGTAATTCACCAAAAAAGATGTCCTTTGGTATTCTACCATCATCCATCCTCCTAACGTGTCCTATCCATCTAAGTCTACGGAGACTGAGCATGGAACACACCGTCACACAACCTGATCTTTCCAATACTTCAGTATTTGTGATTTTGTCTTGCCACTTAATACCAAGTATTCTTCGCAGACACCGCATATGAAAGCTGTTTAAACGTTTCTCTTGGTGTGAGTAAGTTGACCAGGTTTCACTGCCATAAAGAAGAGTACTAAGGACACAGGCTTGGTAGACAAGGACTTTTGTTTTGGCAGTAAGCTTCCTGTTCTCCCAGACTCTTTTTCTTAACCTGTTATTGTTGTTGCTGCCTTACCAATCCTAATGTTGATTTCCTGATCTAGGGATAATTTGCTATTTACCTCTGATCCTAGATATGTAAAATGGTATACTATCTCCAGTTCGGCGTCTTCAATAAAAATTGATAGTACACCGTGTGCACCTTGTGACATAATCTGTGTCTTCTGTTTGTTAATTGTTAAACCAAATTCAGAACAAGCATTGGAGAATGCAGATAGTAGACGTAATTCTTCCTCAGAGTGGGTCGTAATTGCAGCATGATCTGCAAAAAGCAACTCTCTGATCAGTACCCTCCTAATTTTGGTCTTGGCCTTCAATCTCTGAGCATTATAGAGGCCGCCATCTGAGCGTGAGTGAATGTATATACCGGCATCCTGATCACGAAAGGCATATTTCAGTAGAAGTGAAAAGTATATTCCAAACAGGGTTGGGGCTAGAACACAACCTTGCTTAACTCCACTCTTGATTTCAAACTTTTCTGAAGTTGCACCATCAGACTTAATTATACCCTTCATGCCTGTGTGGAACGATTCCACAATGGACAGAAGAGTTGGTGGGCAGCCAATCTTCTTTAGTGCCTTGAACAGACCCTCACGACTGACCAAATCAAATGCCTTTGTGAGGTCGATGAAGGCAATAAACAGTGGTTGATTTTGTTCACGGCATTTTTCTTGCATTTGTCGCAATGAGAATATCATATCAATGGTAGACCGGTTCTGTCGGAAGCCACACTGTGATTCGGGGTAGACTTGATCTCCCAGGACTTGAAGTCTGCGCAGAACAATTCTGGCAAATACTTTCCCAACAATACACAGAAGTGAGATACCCCTATAGTTGTTACAGTCGCTTCGATCGCCCTTGTTCTTGTACAGTGTTATGATGCTTGAATCTTTGAAATCCTGTGGGACTTGTCCTTCTCGCCAGCATAGCTCTATTAGCTGGTGGATCTGTAGAGTGAGTGTGTCTTGCCCACTCCTGATAACCTCTATTGGAATCCCATCCTTACCTGCAGCCTTGCCAGATGCAAGTTCATTTATAGCACACATAACTTCTGTTATGGTGGGAAGTGTGTCCAGGTGGTCAACAGTTGGCAGGGCCTCTATGGCGTTGAGGGCATCATCCGCTAGTTTGGTCTCACTTGAGTAAAGCTCCACATAGTGCTCTACCCATCTGCTGGTTCTTATCAGTGATAATTTCTCCAGTCAAGGTTTTCAGTGGTGCACTTCTTTTGATCACTGGACCACAGGCTTTCTTTATCCCTTCATACATGCTTCTGATGTTTCCCTTATCACTTGCATTTTAAATGGACTCGCATAATGTGATCCAATAGTCATTTGAACACTGCCTGGCAGCCTTTTGCACATCCTTCCTAGCTTGCTTCAGCTCACTGAGTGTTATGCGTTGTTCTTTCCTTGTTTTTTAAGAGAGCTATCTTCTTTTTATCAATCAAGGGTTGCAGTGTCTGGCTGTTTGCCACAAACCAGTCCTGCCTCTTATGATCCACAGTGCCGTAAACCCCTACCGCTGTTTTATAAAGAGTTTCCTTAAGTTTACCCCACTTTTCACTTACTGTAAAATTTTTTGATGTATCAGTGAAAGCATCTTCAAGTTGCTGTTGGAACTCAAAGCACTTATCAAGCTCGTGGGTGTTAATAACATTAACCCTGGGGCTAGATTTGTGTTTAGCTGTGTAGATTCTCTTTGGTCTCAGTCCAATCCTTGCAACAACCAAAGAATGATCTGTATCACACTGTGGTAACTTCGAGTCAATGATGTATGGTTCAGATGTTGTGTGATGATGAAGTCCACCTGATGCCAATGGCCGGATCTTGGATGTTTCCATGTGACCTTATGCAGCTCTTCTGTTTTAAAAAAGGAGTTTGTAATACATAGGTCATTTCTGGTGCAATGCTCTAGCAGCCTTTGCCCATATTCATTCATGCGACCGATGTTGCATTTTCCAAGGCACACTGGCCATGAACTCGAGTCCCTGCCCACACGAGCATTGAAATCATCGAGCATAAAAATGTAGTCGGAATTTGGAACTGCCTTGATCACAGTCTAACTCCTCATCATCCAAGGAAGCGAGTGTCGGTGCATATGCAGTAATAATGGTGGCAAAACCACAAGAGGTTGCCAAGCGTAGGGATAATTGTCTTTCATTACCTCCAGCTGGAATTTCCATAATTCCCAGTAACAAATTCTTCACTGCAAAGCCCACACCATGTTGCCTTTTTTTCTCCCTGCTCTCTACCCTTCCAAAAATAAGGTGTAAGTGTTTTACCTGAGTGACCCTTCCTCAGCAAGGCGAGTCTCCTGCAGGCCAGCAATATCAATGTTAAAACGATTGAGTTCGGTATCAATCACAGTCATTTTTCTCATATCGTCAATATTCGTCAGGTCAATGGAAAATCCTGGACACATGGTTCTTACGTTCCAGGTTGTAAGCCGTAGCTTGAGGTTTCTATTTTTCTTTTTAGTAATACCTGGTGCATTGGTTTTACAACCTGCGATTAAGATTTTGTCCTAGCCCCAAGCACCCATTGAAGTAGGTAGGCTTTGGCGGATCCGCACCAAACTGGCTGGGGGCTGCCCAGCTTAAGGCGGGCGGTAGCTGATCAGTGACACCTATAGGTGTCTCCCACCGTCAGAGGCAACCCGTGGTGACTGATGTTTACGCCAATTGACAAGGACTTATAATCCGTAATTGTTACCTGTTGCATTGATTCCGAGACCGGTTAAGACCAGGGATGGAGTTATTGCCTCTCCATAGCACAAAGCCTGGGCTAAAATATAGAGACCATGTGTTGCCCATGCAGCACGATCCCTCTCTCGGCCTGCCTAGTTCACTCCAGAGGAAAGGTAAACCTATACATCTGGAACAAGACAAGCTGCAGAAGCTGCCGAATCAGCAAGGCAATGCTCTGTCTGCCTGTCGGAGCTTCAATCCTCGACCAGCTGCCAACCAAGGCTTAGGGCCTGGTCTGCCCTGCCATGACATTTTGTCTTTAGGGTGCATTTCCTCGCACCAGGGTAAGGCTTGTACCCTCCCATCTATCCATCTGCTGGTTCTTATCAGTGATAATTTCTCCAGTCAAGGTTTTCAGTGGTGCACTTCTTTTGATCCACCCGAAGCCGTTGGCACAATGTGGGGTGTCTGGCTTAGTAAGCGCCGCCCAACATTCGGCGCCAACAGAAAGCAGGTAGTACCGTCTACTGTCATACGGTAGCTCAGTCATATCTAAGACCTGACTATATTACCATTTTATAAGCAGACCAGAACAAATAATTATTCTGCGACTCATAACAGGACAAAATAGATTATGCAACCACATGTATACATAATTCATATTGGTGACTCAGCCATGTGCACATGTGGATTGGCGCCACAGACAGCAGATCACATACTCCAATACTGCCCCAAATACGACACATCTAGGCAAGCCTTCTGGCATAGAGAAACAAGAAAGGAAGATAAACTTTATGGATGACTAAAAAAGACAGGTAAATTCATACAGGAGACAATATTGCAGTTATTGACAATTTCAAGTGATTGAAAGAAGACTAGATGGAATTGATTTCATGGTGTTTACTAGGCACACTGGAATTGATCGAGATTAGTGCAATTGATCATAGTACAAGAATTTATTCTATTATAAGAATTGAGTGTACACTGTGGAATTGTTTGTACCTTTTCGGTTGATTGGGCTCGATGAAAATAATTTGAACTAGAATATATTTGGCTCAGTGGAACAGAAAAAGACACTAAAGAAAACTTAAAGTACTTCTACACCCCACGGTGAACTAAACAAGGCTGTGTGCCTCTTACACTCTAGAGCAGAGGTGGCCAACACGAGGCCCGCGGGCCGCATGCGGCCCGCCGGTGGTCATGTTGCGGCCCACGGAGTGGGAAACGACGATGTGGTCGAAGCTGTAGCACACTTGCTTGTTTACTTTAATTTATCAAAAAAAATTAGTTGCGTGGCCCAGCAGGAAATATTATTTCTGAAATTTGGCCCGCCTGCTGAAAAGGTTGGCCACCCCTGCTCTAGAGTGACAGAGGAGAGGCTAAATGAAACATGAGGAACCTTTACCCTTCAGAATAAAGAGGAAAGACTTCACAAAACCTTGGGTAGAAGAGGAAAGAATACTAATGAATGATTGATGTAACAATGTAATTATTTGGGAAAAACACTGATAATACAGGGCATTGTGATAGTATTTATTTTATTGTATATAGCAGTTTGAATAATGTTGTTGATTGTTTGTTGTCCTTCGATGTTTTTAATAACTGTTTTCAGACATTTGTAATAGTAAACAAAGTACAGATATCTGCTTACTGAAAATGTGTGTGTGGTTTGTTCTTCTGTATGGATGCGAATGGTGGACAACCAGTAATGAAATAGTGAAGAAGCAGGAGATAGTGGAGATGTGGCTTCCATGAAGAATGTTGAGAATATCATAGATAGAAAATGCTGTGGTATTGAGAGCTGTTGGTGTTACAAGATCACTCATTAAAACCATAAGGAAAAGACAAAATTTATTGGGAGTATCAGCAGAAGAGGTGGAATAGAGAAATTAGCTTTATATAGGAAAAATACTAGGCAAGAGAGGCTGAGTAAGATGGAGAATGATTGCATGTGGAAAGCTTTAACTGCTGGGCAACAAATAATAATATAAGCAAACCAACTTTATTAAAATATCAGATGACACAGAGGATTGGAGAGCATTGCCAATGTATGCTCCAGACCAGCAACTTATTTTGATTAAAAACAATAATATATGCAATCTGGTTATAAATTTATAAAAACATTAATTGAGAAACTTGGTGTAAAAATACAAATGAGTCAACTGGATTTAAAAAAAAAAAAAAAAAAGCAACGTTTGAAACATCTGTCAACAAATGCAAACACATCAAAAACAAATTTATAAGAAAATCTGGCCTGTCCTGACACACTGAAATTTTAACCAAAAATAGTTTCATTGTGACATAAATAGATAAATTTTTCCAATAAATATATAATGAAATATTTAACAACCAACACAAATATCATTTAAATCATATGACATGATGGATTTTGCAAATGATTATGTTCCTCGGCAACCATCTGTTTTCTATGTCCTTGGTTAGTTAAAACTGCTGATCACCTTCTGCCAACCCATCTAGCATTTACTTCTCATACTGGATTCACATTTTTAAAACTGATCTGGGCCCCAGGTCGAGCCAGCCTAAAATGGGTACCAGGAAATGTCTTAGGAAGTAAGGGCAGCTGGCATGACACTGACTCTGTCATCTACTGAGTGCCAATTGCTCCATAAAACTATGGGTCTAGCACCAAAGGTCGACTGCAGCTTAAGGAATGTAAAAGGGTCTTTACTGTACTCTTTCACTACCTCTTTCTCTAGTACGCCCAATTTTCCTGGTTTTCACATGATTTTTCAGACCTTCTGTTATCCAAACCAAAATTGATTGATTGATCTAGGAACCGACATCACAGCATTCTTGGCATTCCCGTAAGCACTCCGTCCCCATCCTCAGCAGCCAGCGAAGAGTCCCAACACCAATAGTACCAGTAGCAATCTGATTATATGTCCGTCTCGCCTTTCCTCTGAGTGTCGAGCGTTGGCCAGATCCCCTCATCATTCCTCGCTGTCTCATTCTTGCCAGACCATGATAATCCATTTGCTCCTCCGAGGTGTACATGTGCTCCCACAAAGCTACTAATCTGGGCAGTTAACTTCTTTGTGAACTGGCCTCATGCAGTACTTGGATATTGGTCTCCTGAACTATTTATGGGGATTCAAATCATTTTATAAAGAAACCAAATATCTATTAAGAAACCACATCTCTGTGAAGGTCTCTAGCACCCTCAATCTTCCTGGTTGTCTCACAATTCTTCAGACCTTCTCCTCTTACTGTGACTAATAAATGATGACTGTCATGCCTTAGTCTGGGTAATCAACTTCTTTGTGAACTGGCCGCTCATGAAGTGTTTAGATATTTGTCTTCTTGGCCATTTGTGGGATTTTTAGCATTCTACAAAGAAGCCACTTCTCTTTGAAGAAACAACATCTCTGTGAAGAAACCGTACAACACAATAAAACACCAACTGTGATGTGGTGACTTTAATCACAATTAGGCATGGGAAAGCCCATTGTGATGTGGATAAAGGGATATCCTGTACCACACCTTGGGTGCCAGTGGACTCTGTGTTGGTTTTGCAGAAACCCATGCAAGAATTCTACCATATGTCCTTACCATTCAACAAGGATAAATGACCATTATAGGAGACCTCAGGGGGTGAGAAGATACAGGAACGGGGAAATACCCATGGTCTGCCCCTGCCATTCTTTGATGACCACCAGTATGCATGTGGCTGTTCTGAATGAGAGCCTGTTGGAGGGAAATCACCTGTGGATGAAAGGGTCTGATGAATTCATGACTTTGAGGCCATGAAATGTCCAACGAAACTACCCAGGAAGGCTAACCTGATTAACAAATGCCTGGAAGAAGTCAGATGTGTGTCAGTTGAAAGGCACAAATATCGAAGCTCTGCTGTAAATAGGCACCACATAATTACACCCAACACAAACAAAAAATATATAATATGAATGAAGGAGAAACACCAACTTCTCGCACATATTGAAACACAAGACAGTACAACACAAATTATTGAAGCCTTGTTGTTGCCTTATCTAATCCTGCTTGTAGATCTTCATCCAAGAACCGCTCCACCAGGCTATTGAACTCTTTATGAAACCTCAAGTGTAGATTGTGTTTGCCCTCTGGAAAATCAACCACCCTGTGACAAGAAACAACATATGCTATAATGATTTCAAGTGTTTGCTACTGACATGATGAATCGGTGGTTCAATGCTGGTGGTTTACCTTTGCTGTTCCTCTTTTGACACCGGGCTGGAGTCAGCAAAGCACCTAAAACTCATGGAGAAAACCAATCTAGGCTTAATTCCAACCATTCTGTATGTGTTGTGCTGAATCATGACCTGGTTATATCCTAATATACCTCTCCACAGATGTGAAGTACCAGTACCAGTCATACATATCCCACTGGTTTCTGAACTTGGAGAGGGGAATGAGAACTCTGCAACACAGCCCTTGTGTCGACAGTAATTCAGTATTAGGAATTGAAGGGAAAAAAGTCTCTACCCCAACTACATTCCAAAAGATGCAAGCCCGTTTCAGGACTGAAATGATTTGATCACCAATGCAATGGGCTTAAATACTCAGTGCTCCAGAGGTTTCACCAACCAGTCTTTGCTGTTTATAATTCTTGTTTTATATTCATCATCATTCAGTGCTTTCTCCACAATGAAGGTTTTCTGTAATGGATCTTCAGCAATGTGTCTGAAGCCTTCATTAGGCTGTAGACCCTTTAAGGTACATAGGGCATATGGTGCTAGACACACATCTTTATAGATGAATCAACTCTTGGTGAGTGATGTTAGTATCATGCCAACTGCCTTTACTTTCTAATACATTTCCTGGTATCCATTTTAGCCTGTATCAACCTGAGAGCTCGGGTCAATTGTAAAAATCCTCCCCAATGCGAATTGGAACCCATGACACCGGACTGGCAAACAAACATCTAGCCACTACACTACTGCAGCTCCCAAAAACGTACTGGTTGGAAAAAAATAAACCTGCCTTTGCTGGGGATTGAACCCAGATCACTGCCTTGGTTGGCAAGCCCCAACACCACTATGTCACTGTGGCTCCTAGTTACATATATTTTTTGCATATCCTTTTATAGGACATCGCTGTCAACACCAACATTTTACCACTGTTGTTGGTGTCTTGGCAAGTTTACGTTTCAGTAGTTTGCAGAGGCTTTCTGAGCAATTGGCTCCCATACCATTTCATATAAAAACCAGCGCGACATGGTCTGCTGCCAAATTGGTCGCAACTGTGTTTCGAACGCAGGTCAGTGGGCTCACGAATCGCGTCCGCAAGCCCTTAGCCACGAAGACCAGCTGTTACAAATCACTCAGAAAGCCACTGTTCCACAATAAGATGACTATTATCTAGAAGGCAGGACTAGAAAGTTATTTTTAGATTCAGATCAGGACAAAGACTTAAAAATTATATGTACACAAGGCTAAAGATGGGTTCTACAGCAATGTGTTTGTGCGGGCACGCGCCACAAACCGCAGAACATACACTGTACCAAATACAGCTCAAAAAGGTCTACTCTGTGGTTAGATGGAACAACCCCAGATGTAAACCTCAATGGAAGTCTGCAGAAGACAGGGCAATTCATGTTAGTTAATGTTAGCGCCATGTCCTTCACAGGATGGCACAATCAACCACAGCATCTTTTGGCTGTTTGTGATTTACTAGGCAAGTTTGTGATTTACCAGGCAAGTTTGTGATTTACTAGGCAAGTTTGTGATTTACCAGGCAAGTTTGTGTTCAGTAGTTTGCCTTTGCTTTATGAACGACCGACACTGATACCATTGTTAAAAATCAACACAAAGTGGTCTGATTCCAAATCGCCTGCAGCTGATTTCGAACGTGCGGATTACGAATCATGTTCACTACCCTTTTGCCACAGAGACTGCAATTCTCCTAGAAAACAAAATTGCAGATATAGGCCGATTCCAAACAAATGACAAAAAGAAGAAGAAAAAGTACAAACATTTATAAACTCTAAGAGTTAATATGAAATCAAGTACCTGGAGTTTGCAATGTGTTTACATAGAAAGGCTGGGTGCTCCTGGGATAACATGGCATCTTTCACTCCATTCACAATCAAGGTTGGACACTTGACATTAGGCAAACTGTCAATACAGATATCTCCTGAAAGAGATTGTACATTAGGATGAATCCCCTGGGCTTTAGACTGGAGTCTGTTATCAATGAAATATCTGAAACTGTGGAAGAAACATGACCAACCTTGATCTAGTCCCAGCCCGTCTATATATATGTGATGTGTGGAATCATGATCTGGTTATATCCTAATATGCCATTCCACAGATGTGAAGTTCAGTGTCAGTCTTGTACACATCGCGAGCTTCTGGGGTGTTTTTAAAAAAAAACCTATGCTGGTTTAATATACAATTCTGAGATCTATGGTGTTATTTCAATGAGTAGATACGATATCTTCCATAATTCCATAGTTATGGGTTCAGGTGAATGATAGACCTGGCTAATGAAAACACATTTTCAGTTGGCCATGGGTCAAAGTACACTTGTTCCTGCAGCAAGATGTAATAATTTGGAGATGACAAGTTCAAAACCCGGTTGATGATAGCTTTCAATTTTTATGTTTTCTAGTCTGTCCTCTAGTCTCTATTTATTTCTTCCACTTCTTTGAGTGTCAAACAATGATTTGAAACTCAAAAAAAGTTTTTTTTGATGATGACATAGTGGATTGTTTAATTAAAAATGTAAACAAATATGCAGAAAAGATCTTGATGCAGAACACTCCTAAAAGAAAACATTCTAGTCTGTTATGCTGGACCCCACTCACGAAGCATGAATGGCTGAAGTTTACGTCTGTCATTATTGCTATGGGACTTGATCCAAGACCATCTATCAAAGACTATTGGTGTACAAGTGCACATTTATATACTCCTTGGTATGCCACTATGTTTCCCAGGAACAGATTTGAATCTATTTTTCACACCATGTTTCACGTATGTGAACCAGAAGCATCAGGTGAAAAAAAAATTGATCCTCTTGTTGACATGATCCTGAAGAAATTCCAGGAAGCATTTTACCCATTTGAAAATGTGTCCATTGATGAAATGATTATTGGATGGAAGGGCAGATTTCAGCACAGACAATACAATGCAACAAAACCTCACAAGTACCACATCAAAACATTTGGCCTTTGTGATTCTGCGACTGGCTATGTGGTGAATTAAAAAATTTACTATGGACGAAACACCGAATACAGTCCAGATTTAGATCTCACAACTGCTCATGCAGTGAAAGTGTTTGCCACACTACTGAATGTTCTCGGAGCTGGCCATCACATCTTTGCTGACAGATTCTACACTTCGAAAGCTCTGATTGATTATCTGCATTCCAACAATTTCAATTATACAGGGACACTGAATGTCAACCGAGTAGGCTTCCCTCCTGAGTTGAAGCATTTGCGACTTCAGCATCAAGAGATGAAGTGGTTTCTTGAAGGAGAAAGAATATTGTGTGTGGCATGGAGAGATAAAAAAGCTAAAAAACCATGCATTGTTGTCTCTACCAAGTCTGTAGTTGGAACTGTTGAGAGTGGATTGCGAAAACCGCAAAGCAAGCCGAAGATGATCCATGAATATAACATGGCGATGAATGGCTGCGACAGAATGGACCAAATGGTTGGATATTATAATATCCATGATAGGAAAACCATTAAGTGGTGGAAGAAAATCTACTACTGGATCTTTGAAATTGCACAGATCAATGCTCACATCCTACATTCTATATGCCAAACAGAGAAAGGAGGAAAAAAACTGTCATTGAAGGATTTCAAGCAAAGTTTACTGGAAAGTGCTCATTGCGAAGCAGCTCAGAGTATTCCTGAAAGTTTGACACTCTGCCTGCCCAAGAATTTCAAAAAGTCAGTTGCAGGAAATTATGTCGAAAGAGTCACAGGAGCCAAGCATTTAATAGAATTTGTCGGTGTCCGTAGAGAATGTGTTCTTTGCAGCACTCGAACTAAACGACACAGATCTTCTTTTGTTTGCTCCGGCTGCACTAATAGACCACACTTGTGCGCCAAAGTTTGCTTTGCAGCCTATCAGAAATAGACTGCCACATATAGTAAATAAAAACAAACAGACATGTGTAAATATTCATTGTAATTAAATGTAAATCTGCCAAGTGTTTTCCTAATTTTTGTCTGAAAAATAAAATACATGATTCAGAATCTGCGGCAAAACTTCTTTTCGGATGGTTGATTGGGAGCAATGGTGTTTATAGTTTAGAAAAGTGTTGTTTGTTCAGTAAATTCAACAGGATTAGCAGTGATCAGGATATTGGATAACAACGCCCCCTTGGTAAGTACAATGTTTACATTATTTTTACCTCTTTTTAACAAATTATTTTAGAAGTTATATTATTATTTTTATTTTATTTACAACATACAACAAAAATTCTCCTACCAACATATTCCTTGTGCAATCCCCTTTATTTTGATATATAATACAACATTTCTGCTACAATTTTAACCATTTTCATAACTTTACTGTGACAGACCCCACCTTCAAGATTTCAGCCATTATTTTTTGTCATTTTTTGTGAAAAATACATGGTTCAGAATATGCACCAAAACTTCTTTTTGGGTTACTTTAATGAGCAATACTGTTTATATTCTTGAAGACAAGTGGTGTTTGTTTGATTATTCAGTAAATTAAACATGATTAGCAGTATAGGAGTGTAGAAAACACCTTACAAGTGCAGTTTTTAAAATAATTTTTACCTCTTTAATTTCAGTTGTTATTATTAAACCTCTCATTATTGTCATAATATTTGTAACCTATCAATTAATTATTAACACTGTCATGTTCCTTGTGCAATCCTCTTTAATTTGATATGTAATACAATAGATCTGCTACCATCTTAACCATTTTAAAAGCATTATTGTAACACACCCCTAGTTCCAATTTTCTGCCATAAATTTCTGTTTGGTCACAGCCCAGTTTTTGTTTGGTAGTGAAAGAGTTAATGCACCCCTGTGGAGATGGTAAGATGGTATTTGGTATCAGGTAAGGAGGAAAGTCAGCCTCACCCAAATATACATAAGCCATTTGTAGGTCTTATGTGATTTGAATGTCAACACATCAGACTCAAGAGATAGGTGTCAGTCTTCCAATCAACTTACTTCATTGAAACACAGGAAGTATAATACTGCTTTTGTTATTAATTGCAGGATGATGTGATCAACCCCGGGCTGATTTTCTAGGCAATGTTATGTTCAGTAGTCTGCTATTGCTTTCTGAATGATAAATCAACACTTAATTCCAAGTGACCATTGTATGGAATGAACCCACTACCCCACCATCTGCACAAAGCATGTTTCAGACAGAATGCTCTTAACCTTTTGGCCACCCTAACCCCTGCCTTCAAAGTTACTGTAACTAAATAGACCATATTTCTTGTTGTTTGTCCATCAAGAATGATGATGACCATTCACTTCATCCAGTGGGGTTGAAAGTATGGAGCCGTGAGTTCTAAGATGGCTGGTAAGACATATTTTGGCTCGAAATGTTCTTTGACAATGTGAGCAAAGAATGCTTGATGTTCCAGAAGGAGGATCTCCTGCAGTGGTTTTTCTGTCGATCCTTTTTTTCACGGCTCTTGCAGTTCTGTCTGCTTCACAAGTGACAGCACCCTTGCGTAATGATGTATGCCACGAATTTCGGTCTTTGGCAGCAGTCTCCCAAGTGTCGTGATGAATTCCGAAATCTTTTACTGAGATCTTCAGTGTCTTTAAAGCGTTTCCTCTGACAGCCTTTTGAGTATTCACCACATCGCAGCTCGCCATAAAAAATTTGTTTAGGGAGCCTGTGATTTGCATGCGAGTCAGGTGACCAGCCCATATTTCTTACATCTCCATAAAACAATTTCAACTCACACCTTTTTTGTGTGTGTGTGTTTTTTTTTTTGGTGCTCGCTCGCTTTAAACTCAAGCGTAGTCCATACACACTATTTATAGTAGTAATGGTCTGAATTTTGCGTGTGGATTAGCTTTCCCTATTAACAGTCTCCTTTGCCGTAAGGCGAACCCACTCTGACTTCAGAGGTACTTGTAATTTACGTCCCCAAGTCAAGGACGACAGGTCAACATTTTGATGCAGCTGTCCGATGTAGGGGTTGAACCCCTTACCTCGGCATCAGTATACTGGATGTTTAATAACGCGCGTTCTTATCCATTCTGCCAATCATCACCTCTAAATTAATAGGTTAAACAGGGCAAACATTAGAAAAAAGAAGAAACACAGAACAGTGTTTGTTGTTACCCAGAGGATGATGTTGGAGATTTGTTGTTTGTTTGTTGCGTTCACTTGCTTTGAACTCAAGCATTGTCTACACACGTGATACAGCTTCTAATGCACTGGACTAATATTTTGCTTGTGGATTAACTTTTCCTATTACCAGTGTCCCTCGTATTCAGGTGAACTCACTCTGATTTCTGAGGTACTTTACACCCCCAAGTCAAGGACGAGAAGTCCACACTTTAGTCCAACTGACCCGTGCAGGGGTTGAACCTGCTACCACGGGATCAGCACACAGGATGCTTAAGAATGAATGTTCTTATCCATTTGGCCATACTGACCTCCTTGCTGGAGATGAATGACAATTTCTTTCCTTGGGATGGCCTTAAAAGGTGACACTGTTAGCTAAAATAGGTTACACAAGAGTGTTCTTACTCTAAAAGGCAGGGTGGGAATCAGGGTGGCATGTATAGGGGCAGCGTTTTGAGGCAGAATTTAATAAGCATTTTAATGACTGAAGTAAACTGAATATTAAGGGTACAAAAAGCTTAACAGGAGAATGACATCATGACACAAGTCGCACACACCCCTCCTAAATTGTCAATATAATAGAGCCAGAACATTTGTGCAAAGGGAGGGGCTACATCTGATGATCAGAAGCCTCCTATTGTGTATGCTCTAGTGGTGAATTTTCCTACTAATTTCTGCCATTCAATGACTACAGAGAAGAACAAGAAATTGTCCCGGTATGTTAAAATACAGACCACTCACCATTTCGTTGGGTGGTATAAACTTTTACGGCATTAGACCAAGCTTCCCACTGCTTGCGGAAGTATTCCTCACCGTAGACATCTATGAAGGGCTGTTTCATGTTCTTGCTCCAATCATTGATGTTTTGTACCTCTGGTAAGGACATTGAAAACAGTTAGGAAACCTCTTAGAACATTCACTGGTAATTTAGAAGAAAAAAAAAGAACCTCACCTCAAGGGGGGTTTCAAACAATGCCCACTGGGTCAACACGCCATTTTCAGGACTCAAAACAACTTCAACATCAATGCATTGGACTTATGAGTTAGAACTTTGCTTACTAAAGGATTTACAACCAACCAAAAAACTACACTTAAGATGCCAAATTACGCCTGCTGATTTTCAGCTTCAAATAATGTTCAACTACTGGCAGCTCAGGAGCTGCGGTAGCTGTGGCTAAATGCCCAACTGGCTCTCCTGGTTGTCAAGGGCTCTATCCGCACCAAGTGGCAGATTCAAATTTAAAAAATTTACCTTTGCTCTCAGGTCAAACCAGCCTACAATTGGTACCAAGAAATGTCTTGGAAAATAAAGGCAGCAAGTGCACTAATGACAACATCACCCACCGAGTGCCAACTGGTCTATAAAAAATATGGAGCTAGAACCATAAGCCCAAAGTGTCTTAAGGTGTGGGAAGGGGTCCCTATGTAACAAGTCCTTTACAGAAAGTTGCTCTTATGCTGCCTGGCCGAAAGACTCAATCCACTCTTGCTTCTGTAATGTACTATCTTGTAATGGCAGAATGATTTGGGTATATATTTATCATGTAACAAGTCCTTTACAGAAAGTTGCTCTTATTCTGCCTGGCCGAAAGACTCAATCCACTCTTGCTTCTGTAATGTACTATTTTGTAATGCCCGAATGGTTTGGGTACATATTTATCATGTAACAAGTCCTTTACAGAAATTTGCGTTTATCCAGTCTGGCCAAAAGACTCAATCCACCGCCAGTTCTGTTATCTCGTGTATTTTCTTGACCATGGTATGTGACCCCCAAATAGAAAAAAAAACACAATAAAAGAGAATAGAAATCATTATAACAAACTAAGTACTTCTGTACAACTCCAGGTCGACATCTGAAACATATGCATTTGAGCCCCAGATTACAAGACGCTGTACACTTGCAGGGTTAGAAGCAGCAAGTATCAGTCCCACAATTCCCCCATCACTCCAGCCAAGCACTGAATAACGAGGAATGTCTAGTGCCTGCAAATAAACAAGGTTATATATTTCTGTCTGTAGAATGGTATTAACTTTCCAATAACTTTTT
The DNA here is from genome assembly GCA_014155875.1 of Cepaea nemoralis. NCBI lineage: Eukaryota > Metazoa > Mollusca > Gastropoda > Stylommatophora > Helicidae > Cepaea > Cepaea nemoralis. The sequence goes on from JACEFZ010023592.1 coordinate 142,970, forward strand.
CTTCTTATAGTCCGTGTTTGTGGCATTGGTGATCATTTCTGTCTAGGGTCTTCTGTCTCATATACTGCCAATAATTTCTGATATTGATGTTCCTCCATGGCATGACAAACTGTCCAACATCTTCTCTCTTGGTCTTTCCCTGCCTCTCCTCCCCTCCAGCTTTCCTACTGTGACAAGATACTTCACATTTCCCCTTCTCATGACATGCCTAAAGAATGTGGTCTGTCTTTTTCTGATGTGAGAAACCAGTTCTCTTTGTGAAAAGCTTCTACAGGCAATACACAAAACAGGAGACAAAAATACCAAATAAAAAGTTCTTATAAGGACTGCAACCAGTCAAGCCAGACAAGCCAGGAGCCTTCACTAACAAAAGAAACTACCATAGGAGACGGGCACAAAAGACAGCCGCCGACCCCCCCAAGTTGTCATCACAGATACAAAAGCCGATATAAAGTCTGGGTCAGGACCAACTCATAAGAGCGCATAAGACAGAAATAGGGCTAAAAACCCACAAAAACCATGGATCTCAACAATAACAATCGCTGAGGAAGCAGGTTGAATGAGACCGAATTTGGAACTTTTTTTATTTGAAAATTGGAATTGGAATTTGTGGGTTAACTTCTTTCAAAATATCCTCTGTGGGTTAACTTCTTTTAAAATATCTTAACTGCCCTTTCTATCTGTCAATGGCAAACTACTGAACATAAAATTGCCCGGGAATTACAAACAGCCAAAAAATGCTGGGGTTGGCTGCTACGTCCTGTAAAGAATGTACAACTAACTTTATTATTATCTGTCCATGGTGTTCTCATCATTCTTCTGCAAAACCACATCTCCGCAGCTTCCACATAACTCCCCACTTGTCTACTACCTGTCCATGATTCACTTCCATACATCAGGAATGGCACAATATAGTTCTTATATAACTCTTTTCCTCACTTGACAGACATAGATATAGTGCAGAAAATATTCTTCATGAGAAATGCTGCTTGTGCTTGGGCTATTCTATATGTTCCAAGAACAGAAAGCCATTATTTGGAGGTCAGGATTTCCAAGTGCTTGTGACTGTAAGCAAGTGTTAATGACAAGTCATTTATATGCAATGTGTTGTTTCATTGTGTTCTGGTCATAATTTTTCATTATATCTTTTATAACATTGATATAGTTAAATTTTGACATAGTTATACCCAGAAGCCACACTTTAACTCATGCTCTAGACAACTAGACAACTGTTACATTCACCCGCTCAGCCACACTTTAACTCATGCCATAAACGATTGTTACATTAACTCACTCAGCTACTTTAACTCATGCATGTGATAATTTTTATATTAACCAACTCAGAAACACACTTTAACACATGCTCAAGAATTGTTACATTAACCCACTCAGCCACACTTTAACTCATGCCAAAGACAATTGTTACATTAACCCACTCAGCCACACTTTAACTAATGCATGTGATAATTTTTATATTAACCCACTCAGCCACACTTTAACACATACCTGAGACAATTGTTACATTAACCCACTCAGCCACACTTTAACTCATGCATGTGATAATTTTTATTTTAACCCTCTCAGCCACATACTTTACCACATGTCTAAGAATTATTACATTAACCTATTCAGCCACACACTTTAACACATGCCAGAGAATTGTTACAATAACCAACTCAGCTACACTTTAACTCATGTCATAAACAATTGTTACATTAACCCATTCAGCCACTTTAACTAATGCATGTGATAATTTTTATATTAACCCACTCAGCCACACTTTAACACATGCTCAAGACAATTCTTACATTAACCCACTCAGCTACACTTTAACTCATGCATGTGATAATTGTTATATTAACTCACTCAGCCATACTTTAACACATGCACGAGACAACTGTTACATTAAACCACTCAGCCACACTTTAACTCATGCTAGAAACAATTGTTATATTAACTCAATCATCATCATCATCAAGTGCCGTGCCGGCTGGCGTAGGCGTTCATGGCTCTCCATAGATCTCGGTCTTTAGTTTTCTGGATCAACTCTGCTGCTGATATTCCTCCATGCCACCGTCTCAATCCATCCAGCATCACTTCTCTTGGTCTACCTCTGCCTCTCTTCCCCTCGATCTTTCCAGTTGTTACGATGTTCTCCAATGCCTCTCTTCTCATCACATGACCGAGGAAAGCTGTTTGTCTCTGTTTTATTGTTGTATATAATGTTTTAGTTTCATTAGCCTGTTTCAGGCAGTCGTCGTTAGTTACTCTGGCAATCCAAGGAATTCGCAACATTCGTCTCAGGAACCACATCTCTGTTGCTTCTAATTTCTTCTTAATTTGTTCATTTACATTCCAAGATTCACTGCCATACAGCAAAACTGGTTCTACATAGCATTTCAGCACTCTCTTTCTTACATTCAGTGATAGTGACTTATTGCATAAGATACTCTTCATTTTCTGAAATGCGGCTTTTGCCTGCCCTATTCTGCTCCTAATCTCTGTGGTACATCTTCCATCTGATGTTATAAATGCCCCTAGGTATCTAAAATTATCAACTTGGTTAAGGATTTTCCCTTCTATTTCTATGTCACATTTTGGTGTCACCATTTTCTTTGATATTACCATTGTTACTGTTTTCTTGATATTCAAGGAGAGTCCTTTCCTTGCACTCTCTGTTACTACAACGTCTAATAATTGTTGTAGGTCTGTTGAATTATCCGCCACCAATACTGTGTCATCTGCATAGCGTATATTATTTATATTATAACCTCCAACTAGTATTCCTGGCATCTCTTTGATCTCTCTCATTATTACTTCGCTATACAGGGAGAAAAGATCTGGTGACAAGACACACCCTTGTCGTACTCCTAGCTTTATCTGTTTGTAACTACCCTCTTTATTTCCCATTTTAATTGCTGCTACTTGGTTCCAGTAAATATTCTTTATTATTCTTAAATCTTTTCCATCAGTGTTGATATCTTCCAACATTTTAATCAGTTCATCATGTTTTACTTTATCAAATGCCTTAGTATAATCTATGAAGCACAAATATATGTCTCTCTGTTTCTCTATTGACCTTTCTATTAGTGTCCGTAATGTATAAATTGCATTGTTTGTGCCCTTTCCTTCCATAAATCCATACTGTTCTTCACTAATTTCCATTTTTATTTTCTTTTTGGTTCTTCTCATTATGATTCTGAGTAGAAGCTTAGTGATATGGTTTATAAGGTTAATTGTACGAAAATCTTCACAATCAATTGCTCCTGGTCTTTTTGGTATAGCTATAAATACAGATTTCAGCATATCACTGGGTAAATATCCACTGCTGTAAATATCATTCAACATTTTGGTTAATATATCTACTCCAAATTCTCCCAATACTTCTAATTCTTCTATTGTGATTTCATCTGGCCCAGCTGTTTTTCCTTTCTTCATACGTTTCATAGCGTCAGCGACTTCTTCTTTCAGAATAGGTGGACCTTCTAAGTTACTATCTTCTGTTAATTCGTCCCTTTCTCCTTCATATAATTCTCTTATATACTCATTCCACCTCTTCATTATAGCATCTTCCTCTAATATTATCTTTCCTGTTTTTGATTTCAAACACCCTGTATTTATTCTTATTTTTCTTCCTGTAAGCTCACTGATTTGTCTGTGCATATTTTTTGTATCTTTAATGGAATTTAATTCAATTTTTTTTGCATTGCTCGTTTAACCAACTTTCTTTAGCCTTCCCACATTTATCTTTTATTTCTTTATTTATCTTAGCGTATTCTTGTTTGTCATTTTTACTCTGTTTTCTTTTGTCCATCAGTTTTAAGATATCTTCATTCATCCATTTTTTCTTAGCTATTTTGCCTCTCTCCGGTAATACTTCTTTGCTAGTTTGATGAATGGAGTCCCTTAACATTTCCCATTGTTCATCTATACTCTGTATTTTAGTTATTGCATTGTACCTATTTTTCACAGTCACTCTGTATTGTTCTTGAATTTCTTTATCTATTTTCAGAACCTCTTTATTAAGTCTCATGTTCTTAACCATTTTTTTCCCTCTCTTTAATCTTACTTTTATTTGTCCACATAGTGGTACATGATCACTATTACAGTCAGCACCAGGCATTGTCTTTACATTAATTAAAGCATTTCTAAATCTTTTATTAATTAGTATGTAGTCAATTTGGTTGCGTATTTTCTTATCAGGGCTTATCCATGTGTACAGTCGTCTTTTATGGTGTTTAAACCATGTGTTTCCAATTATCATATCATTGATATTTGCCCATTCTATTAGCTTTTCCCCTCTTTCATTTCTTGTACCTAAACCATAATTCCCCACTACATCCTCCATTTTTCCCTTTCCTACTTTTGCATTAAAATCACCAAGTATTATCTTTATTTCTTGTGATCCAATTTGAGCCATCGCCATTTCTATTTCGTCGTAAAAGTGTTGTATTTCTTCATCACTACTGCTTGCTGTTGGTGCATATACTTGTATAATATTTATGTCTATTGGTTTGCCTTTGATTTTTACCATAATAACTCTATCTGAAATACACCAGTATCCATTAATTGACTTGGCTGTTTTTTCGTCTAATATTATTCCTACACCTTTTTCATGTGTATCCCCTCCAGAATAAATTATTGTGTGATTGTCAGCTATAATTTTGCCCGATCCCTTCCATCTCATCTCACTAACGCCTAGTATATTCATTTTCATGCTATCCATCTCTCTTAGAACATTGGTCAACTTTCCTAGCTCATTTAATGTCCTAACATTCCATGTTCCTACTCTAAATTTATTTATTTTAGTTAAGATTTTGCCATCAGTAGCTGGATGACGGTCTGGTGTCACCTGTGGCTCATGACTGTCCCTACCGGACGAGGATGCCCTAAGACAGCCATTAACGTCCTTCACTAACTTTGATATATGTTTTGCCATGAAGTCTTGGGAAGATAATGTGGTGGTTTCCCCTTGCCTTCCACATTCACATGGTGGTCTTTTTACCTCTGCCTTTGACAGCCATTTCCGACTGTAAGGACAAGTGAGTGCCCTGCTCTGCTCAGCTGCAGAGTTGTCCACTTATTCCGGTGGATACTCGGTCCCCAGAGCTGTGTTAGCCACGCCGTAGTGTGTTTCCATCCTCTACCGCGGGGAGGTGCAGTTGGGATTTTCCCTTCATAAAGTTATGGTCTCTGACCAAAACTCTCCAGTACTTTTAGAGGACTCAATCAGAACTCAATCAGCTACACTTTAACTCATACCAGAGACAATTGTTACATTAACCCACTCAGCAACACTTTTATTCATGTCCCAGTCAATTACATTAACCTATTCTGCCACATTTTAATTCATGACTCAGACAATTGTAAGAATAACCCATGTAGTGACACTTTAACTCATGGTCTAGACTTTTGTTATATTAATCCACCCATCAGTTCTTTAACCAGTCAATTATTACTTTATCCCACACAGCCACAGTTTAACTCATGCCTCAGTTATAGTTACACTGACCCTCTGACTCACCCATTAACTCATGCCCCAAACATTTATTACATTAACCCATTATGTCCCATATTTTGCTTTATTATTAAACATCTATTATTTTAACTCCTTATAAAGCAGCCATCTGCCAAACTAAAGTAGCAAATACCTGGGAGAATAAGAGTTAAGTTTGTTCTCAAGAAAAGTTTTGTCCCTGTCTACTATTCAGTATTTTTATAAATGCAACTGACAGCTAAACAGCAAAGACAATAAGCCACAATAATAATTTAGTTCATACTTTCATAAAGGCGGCAGCATCATCAGCATCCCTCTCATAAAACAATGGAGGCCAGTCTCTGTCTGGAGGTCTGCTTTTACCATAACCTCTAGGATCAAGGGCAACTATTCTGTATTTGCTAACACTGAGACCCGTCAACTGTGGTAGGAAATCTGTACGAGTGCTACCTGGATGACCATCAAAGAACAATCAAAACAGAGAGATGTCCATAAAAGATTAATAAAACAATGAATATGAAAACTAAATGGCTATTTATATGATCACCAAATCAACATTCTCGTGAAATCTGAACAAAGTAGACACAAACTGATTGCACAATTTAATACAAGGCACGAGGTCACCACAGATGAATGGATAAGATGGCTCACTCTTAAATTTTCAATATGCTGATGCCAAGGTAGGGATCAACCCCATCACTAGTGGGATGGACTAAAATGTTTACTGCTCATCCTTGATTTGGGGACTTAAATTACAAGTACCTAGAAGTGGAAGTGGGTTTGCTTGATGGCAAAGGACACTGGGAATAAGGAAAGTTAATCCACATGCAGAAATCAGTCCAGTGCACTAAGATAGTAGCACATGTATGGACTACACTTGAGTAGTTCATAGCGTGCGACAGCACACACACAAATTCATGGCATATTCCACTGGGGAGTCATAGTAGTGTAGTAGCCAGTTGCTTGCCCACTGACCCAGTGGTCAGAGGTTCACATTTGCATCAAGCTGGATTCAGAAAGCACACCTGGGCTCCAAAGTCAACCCAGCTTAAAATGGGCACCAGGACATATCTTGGGAAGTGAGGGCGGCTAGTGGCCCTGGGGTAAGGCCCCTGGCATGCCATTTGGTCTATGAAAATATTGGTCTATTACCACACACCCACAAAGACTTCAGATGTTAAAAGAGTCCTATACTTGTGACTTATATTTCACTGCACATCCTCAGGTGCAACCTACATAAATAAATATGATATGAAGTGAACAGATTAATCCTTTTTTGGCTGAAATACACAACACACATTGTCACTGATGCCACTGCAATTTACATGCACATGTTACCAAGGTAGTCATAGATTCAGTGTCATGTCTTTCTGCTTTCTGTTAAAGATTCATCTATTCATTAGAGGTCAGCATGGCGGAATGGATAAGAGCGTGTGTTCTTAAACATCCAGTGTGATGATGCTGAGATAAGAGTTCAACCCTTACACCGGACAGTTGGATTAAAATGTTGACCTCTTGCCCTTGACTTGGGGACATAAATTACAAGTACCTCTGAAGTTGGAGTGGGTTTGGCTGATGGCGAGTGACACTGTTAATAGGGAAAGCTAATCCACATGCAAAATTCATTCCAACACTACTAGAAGTAGTGTGTATAGACTACGCGTGAGTTCAAAGCGAGTGAGTACCCAAAAAAATAAAATATATTCACTACATGTGCTATTTATTTATTTAGAGTGCACATGACGAGTTATAGAAACATATGCTAGGCAATAAACTGTGCAATATGTTGTTTGTGTCTTCTTTGTTCAGATGGGAAAACACTGTTTTGAAATTCTCATGAAAACCAATCAATCAATCATGTGCATACTGTACAATAACACTTGGCTCCAATGGAACTCCTACACTCTCTATCTTTCACTCTGGTGATACACTCTGACAAACTCCCATCTGTCCATCTCTTGTTGTTATCTTGCCACTTGTTGAGATGAGTTGAGTCAAGAACTGACATCACACTTGGGACATTCCCATATGTGCTCTGTCCTCATCTTCAACAGCAAGAGAAGAGTCAAAATACTAATGGTACCAGTTGTAGTAAGATTATGTCCTTTCCTTGGAGTACTGATTGTCCGCCAGATCCTCTGGTAACTCCCTGTCATGAACAACAGATTATATCCAGAAAAAAAGCAGGTCAGCATGGTCGAATGGGTAAGAATGTGTGTTCTTAAACATCTGTTGTGCTGATGTCAAGGTTAGGGGTTCAGTCCCTAAACCGGACAGCTGGACTAAAATGTTGACCTGTCATTCTTGACTTGGGGACATAAATTACAAGTACCTCTGAAGTCGGAGTGGGTTCACCTGTTGGCGAGGGACACTGTTAATAGGTAAAGCTAATCCATACGCAAAATTCAATCCATCACTAATATAAATAGTGTGTATGGACTACGCTTGAGTTCAAAGCAAGCGAGCGAGCGCAAAAAAAAAATATCCAGAAAATATATTTTGAAGTCTGAGGCTCACAATCGTAGAATGTGAAAGAAGAAGAAGAATGAGGAGGAGAAGGTGGTGGAGATGGAGGACGTGGTAAAGATGGAGGAGGAAGGAGATAAAGAAGAAGCTACAGTTATTAACTTTTCATTTTAGTGTACACTAAGAACGCAGATACAAAACAAAAGGTACATTTAGATTCTTTGGATCATGTGGAGAAACAATAAATACAAACACATGCAGATAGATACCTTTTTAGCACCTCAGTCCAGATAAACCGAAAAAGAATCACAGTGGGAAAATGGATGAAAATAATATAATAATTACTAAGACAATATTGTAATATCCTGCTGTTGTTAAGATTTTTTAAATCTGTTCAGAACAATGCACATTAGGATAGTTGCCTTACCCAAAGCTCCTGGCAGAAGAAGCACTGTGTGTTTACCAGTACCTGTCTGCTCATAGTGAAAATCAATCCCATTTACTCGCTGTTTTGCCAAAGTGATTACCCTGGATAAACAGACAATAAATTTAAAAACATTGCAGGATATCTTCTCCTTCCTCATGTTACCCCTCCTTCTTTTCCTTCCATGAGATCACTCTGTTCTTCTCAAGGAGCTAAGAAAATCCCCGTGGGCAGCTACTGTTTGGCATAATGTATGGCATCATCATCATGTGTATGCCAGTAAGCATAGGCATGAATGCTTCACTATCTTGTGCAATCACCAGATTTTCGAGTCAGGTCTGTGTTGTTGTCCCGACTTTGCCATTCGGCCAAGCCATCAATCTTTTTATCTTCCCCTTGCTCTTTTCCCATCATGTTTGCCAGTTTTCACAAAGTTTCCAAGTTTATTTCTCTTTACAACAAGCCAAAAACATATTGACTGTCTACCATGTACACTGTAGCAGCATAGAGGCGTGTGTCCCATCCTTTCTTTTTCCCATTACCCCTACCAAATTCAACCTCAAAAGTTTTAGTTAGGGCCCATCCCAGCCTCAGAATATTAATTCGAAAGGGATTATAGTTCATAGGGATCTTTAACATCAAGTATTATGTGTCCCAATGACTCCAAAGATCATGATGAATGAATGAGCTTTATTTTCAATCGGTTACAAATTGAGCTGGCAACAATCTCCCCCTACAGTTGATTCGACAGAAGTACAGCTACTGGCAGGGTACCCCTTGGACAGAACCCTTGAGGCCACTAAGATAGTACATAAACAAACTCACAAGTATTGACTGGTGCTCACAGAAGTAGTTCTACTTCTTTCTTCTATACCTATGAGTGCCATTAAATTCTTGTGAGTCTGTTAATGTACTTCCTTATTGGACAGCTTGACAGGTAGATATCAGACTAAATAAGACACAACAATTTCCTGCCTTGCAAATAAAATAAAAGTAAAGCTTGACCCATGGAAAATACTATCACTGGAGTGTAAAGTGTTAGGTTTTCACATATCCTATTCCATAGAATAATAACTGTGGGTGGCCAGTTCCTTTCCTCACCATCCTTTCTTCCCAGGCAATTCCCAGAATATTCTGAAAATTATACTTTACCTATAGGTCAGCAAGGCCGAATGGATAAGAACGCGCATTCTTATACATCCGGTGTGTTGATGCCAAGGTAAGGGGTTCAACCCCTACACTGGATAGTTGGACTAAAATGCTGACCTATCATCCTTAACTTGGGGGCGTTAATTACAAGTACCTCTGAAGTCAGAGTGGTTTTGTGTTGTTGTTTGTCCATCAAGAATGATGATGACCATTCATTTCATCCAGTGGGGTTGAAAGTATGGAGCCGTGAGTTCTAAGATGGCTGATAAGGCCTATTTTGGCTCGAAATGTTCTTTGACAATATGGACAAAGAATGCTTGACATTTCTGGAGGAGGATTTCCTGCAGTGGTTTTTCTGTTCTGTCCTTTCTTCACAGCTCTTGCAGTCCTGGTTGCCTCACAAATGACTGCACCCTTGCGTAATGATGCACGCCACGAATTTCGGTCTCTGGCTGCAGTCTCCCAGGTGTCATGATGAATTCCAAAAGCATTCAGTGAGATTTTCAGAGTGTCTTTAAAGCGTTTCCTCTGGCTGCCTTGGGAGCGTTTACCACAACGCAATTTGCCATAAAATATTCGTTTGGGAAGCCTATGATCTGGCATGCGAGTCAAGTGACCAGCCAGCGAATCTGATTCTTCATTAGTAGAGTGTGGATACTGGGCATGGACGCTCTTTCTAGGACTTCAGTGTCTGGGATCTTGTCTTGCCATTTAATCTTCAGTAACTTCCTAAGGCAGACTGTGTGGAAGTGGTTTAATTTCCTAGCGTGTCGCTGATAAACAGTCCAGGTTTCACAAGCATATAGCAGTGTGGATAATACAACTGCTTTGTAGACTTTCAGCTTTGTTTGCAGGCTTATTCCATTTCTGTCCCATACATTCTTGTACAGTCTGCCAAAGGCCGCGCTGGCCTTGGAGATTCTTGCATTCACTTCATCATCAATTGTGGCAGCTTGTGACACAGTGCTACCAAGATAGGTGAATTTGTCCACAACACTTAGACTAAGACCATTCACTTTGATATTCGGCACAGTGTGATTATTCCCTGGAACTGGCTGGTACATAACTACAGTCTTCTCCAAATTGATATTGAGCCCAAAGTTGGCACAGGCATGTGAGAAAGCTGAAACATTATGATGCATGTCCGCCTCTGAGTTGGCGTATAGAGCGCAGTCATCAGCAAACAGGAGCTCTCTGACGGTGTCGCTGTTAATTTTGGTTTTAGCTTTCAGCCTTCTGAGATTGAATAACTTTCCATCCATGCAGTAGTTGATGTCTATTCCAATGTCGTTGTTCTCGAAGGCATTCGTCAACATAGCTGAAAACATGAGGCTGAACAGTGTTGGTGCCAGGACACATCCTTGCTTCACTCCGTTGGTGACAGGAAAGGGCTCAGACAGTTCACCATTTTCCTGTACTTTTGCCTGCATACCATCATGAAATAGCCACATTATTTGGACAAACTTTCGTGGACAGCCATATTTTGCCATAATCTTCCACAGTCCTTCTCTGCTGACTGTATCAAAAGCCTTGGTAAGGTCAATGAAAGTGGAGAACATTTTGCAGTTATGTTCCTGACATTTCTCTTGCAGCTGCCTTGCAGCGAAAATCATGTCAACAGTTCCACATTCTTTTCTGAAGCCACATTGACTCTCGGGAAGAAGACTTTGATCGAGATGGGCCGTGAGGCGATTGAGAAGAATTCTGGCAAGTATCTTCCCTGCAATTGAAAGCAAGGAGATGCCTCGGTGGTTGTCACAGGATTGGCGGTTTCCTTTTCGTTTGTAAAGGTGGACTATTGACGCGTCCTTGAAATCTTGTGGCATGGTCTCGTTCACCCATGTTTGTAAAGACTTGGTGAAGATATGACGTTGGATGAAGAATGACTTGCGCGATGAATTGGATTAAAGTGAGGAAGAGTTGCGCAATTCGTCGACCTCACTCTCTCGCCTGAGTCCATCTGAGTCCAGTGGCAAGACAAGTCAAGACGACTGGAGACGTATATAGGTGCAGTGGATGACAAGGGCGCTCTACATGCCTTGCCGTGCTCATTACGTTCCACAACACTTTGCAGGTAAACACCGTCTTGCCCGTTGAATCAGGAATGATTTCTTCCGTGCAGTCTGCCGGATCCTGTCTTCACATGCTGGGTAGGCATACCCTAGTTCACCGCTTGGTTTGACACCAAATCGGCTACCCACGCCTGGTTTAGCCAGCCTCTCACAGCTGTTGCCCAGGGGGTGGCCGCTGTCGCATGCTGACAACTACTAGGAGCCACAGGCGTGAGCTGGGTGTCAGGCTTGGACCAGTGGGGGATGGGTCCTGAAAAGGGCATGAGAGTCATCCTTACCAAAGGTGCCAATGCTTGACACCCCGTACCCCCTTTTACATGAAGACAAGGGACACTGTTAATAGGGAAAGCTAATCCACACACAAAATTCACTCCAGCACTACTGGAAGTTGTGTGTATGGACTATGTTTGAGTTCAAAGTGAACGAGCGTCAAAACAAAAAAAAAGCCTATCCATTTTTATGAGGGTGGCTCAAACCCAGAATCTCCCCGGGAAGGTTAACCCGGTCAACAAATGCCCGCAGAAGTCGGATGTGTCGGCCTAACGGCGCAAGAACGCAGCTCTGCTGTAAACAGGCACAACGCAATCACGTCCGGAAAAAAACACTCCGGATGAACGAAGAAGAAGAAGAAACCCAGAATCTTACTGGTTGGAAAAAGGAATCCTGTTACTGCTGGGGATTGAACCCAGACTACACTCTTGGCAAGCTAGCACTCTAAGGAGGACTGGCAACAGTCAAAGAATAGGGAAGACAAACCTGACAGAAATGCTTGTAGAAATTAGATGAACTGGGCCAAACCCTTGATAAGTATACTTCATTTCATGATGACACATGATCATAAAAATAAATGCCATGGCCCACAAAACATGGGCTTAGACATAATATTATAGTGTTCTTGTTGACGTGCTAGTTGGATTAGCACGGTATCCTCATGTTGTCAGGACACAATATAGTATTGTTGTGAATGGCTGGTTAAAATGTTAAAATGTTATCAGTCAGGATACAGATAGTTGTGTTGGGACGATGATTCCTCACGTGGTCCAGATTATAGTATGACTTGTTGTTGAACAGATTGAGTCTTGGTGTGAGTGGACTAAGCCACAATATTATATTAAAACTACACTGTCAGTGAAGCCACAAAATATCTAAGAACTCCTGATACAACATAACGCCATGCTGTTTTACATCATCTATTCTCACGTCTCTACTTCACATAATCACATAGTCACATTATTACTCTTCGTGCTCCGAAGGTCGTGGGTTCGATTCCGGGCCGCGTCCTTCGGTTTATGAGTTAAATGTTTCGGAGACTCCTGTGGGTCATCGCTAAAAGCTACGGAGTTCGTGCTTTGTGCGACGCTTTCCGTGTTGCGGAAAGAGACCGCACCATATGGGATAAAACCCGGTGCAATGAAGTCGACCATGTCGACTTTTAAGCGACTTAAACGATACTATGAATATAAAACACTTGCTAATACTTGCTAACAATCTACAATTGGCGGCCATATAAATGGTGCCATTGCCACAACGAACGAGTATCGACCGGTCTGTTTTCAATCACGGTCAAATGTTGACTTCTCGTCCTTGCTTTGGGGATGTAAATTACAAGTACGCCAGAAGTCAGAGTGGGTTCGCCTGATGACGAGGGACACTGGAATAGGAAAGATAATCCACGCAAAAATAAATCAGTCCAGTGTACTAGAAGTAGTAGCATGAGTATGGACTACGCTTGAGTTCAAAGCCAGAAAATAAATATTTAAAAAAAACACTAGGGATATTCCCATATGAACTTCCATCCTCATCTCCAACAGCCAGTGAAGAGTCCAAATATTATTGGTACTAGTAGCAGTCTCATTATGTGTCCGTCTGCTATGGGTCTATGAAGTGATAGGGTCATTACATTTTGTAGGCCTGAACGCACAGAGGAATAGGTGGTCAGTCTTTCCCCAACTTAGCAAGACGATGAACACTGGCATCGAATCTTCATCCGATTATGCTCATGAAATTATAAGTGTAGCTATCAACTATGATAACATGCTCACCAATTAATCATGCATAAAGAAAACAGCCTGAACATTACAGTGACCTTCATTAGTGGGATTTTAGTATAGATTTGAAGTTTTGGTAGTGAAGTAGCTATCACACACTCGCTTCTTCTAGTCAGGTGTCTTGTATCCAAATTCTCATTGAGGGGATTTTCTTTAAAATTTATCAGGTCTCCCACGTTGACCCAGCCTAAAATGGGTACCATATGTTCTGGAAAGCAAAGGCGACCAGCATAATAATATAATATTATTATTAACTACAACAACTATGGAATACGATTGGTCTACAAAAATATGGGACTATATTGATCAGAGCGTTTGTTCTTATACTTCTGCAGTAGCTGATCCTGAGGTAAGGGGTTCGTCCTCTACACAAATCAGTTGGACTAAAATGATGATTTCTCGTCCTTGACTTTGGGGTGTAAATTACAAGCACCTCTGAAGTCGTAGTGGGGTCGCCTTATGGCGAGGTACACTGGTAGTTCAAAGGGAGCGAGCACAAAATAAAAATAAAAATCAAGGCGTGTAAAGAAGAGTAATTAATAAAGAAGTAAGAAGTGACGAGGCAGTAAGAAAGACTAGTCCTTATCTTTGAACTCATGATCGTGTGAAATGGGAGAGGAGGGCGCATGACCGCCGACGCTTATAAGTTAAGTAATAATATATTAGTACTACTACTACTACTACTACTTATATCGGCATGGCACGTGATGATAAACAAAATATTGTATTTGTCAGCACTACCTACCGATCCTTAGTAGTTGAGCATTCACGTGAAGTAACTGAAGCAACGTTTTCCCCTGACATTACAGCAGATAAAGACGAGGAGGCCTGGGCAAAACCAATGTTTCTCAAAACACAACCAAGCCTCCTATTGTGCGCCATGATCGTCTGCTTTCAATAGCAGAAGGCAACTTGACCTTTGCACCATGAATGTTTTATGTTTTCACAAAGTAAGAGATCTGGCAATTGATGCCAAGCGTGAAAGAAAATAATGACTCCTACCCAAGATAAATCTATATCTATAAAACAGAGTGTATGTGGTTTTGTGTGTTTGTGGGTAGTTTTGTATTGGATGCGTTCGATAACGGTACATCCGATTGAGATGAAATTTTCTACACGTCTTCCTTTCATTCCTGTGCAACCGACTATAATAGTTTCATAGTGTAAAATCTTATACTTATTTAATAACATTTACTTTTTCATTTTTTCATTATATAAGTTCTATATAGCAGGAGGACTTCACTCTAGAAAAGTTATTTCAAGGGGCATAACTTTTAATAACATTTCTATATACTTTATAGTCATATTGTTGGACTTACTTGCACTATTGTTAAACTCTTTGTCTATAGTTATTTTCAGGCATATGAGTTATAATAAATAATGATATAATCTTTAAGGCATTTTCAAAGTTTGCATAAAAATAATGCATAATGCATAACATTGTAACCCATCTTTTTCTGCTTACAGAACTTATCAACTGTCATGTCGGTGATTAAAAACAGTTTTCATTAAAAATAATGAATGGTGTGTGGAAGGACATTCTTTTAAGTTACTGTGCGCCAGGAGCTGGGCGAAACCACGCCGGGTCAGATAGATAGACAGACAGACAGATAGTCGGGAACGGAAGCTTATTTGACTACTTATATGAATTAAATGACATGCTCCCCACCAGGGACTGGGTGAAGCCGGGCCGGGACAGACAGACAGACAGATAGACAGACAAACAGATAGTCGGGAACGGGAGAGCTTATATGACTACGTATATGAATTAAATGAGATGCTCCCCACCAGGGACTGGGTGAAGCCGGGCCCGGTCAGACAGACAGACAGACAGACAGACAGACAGACAGATAGTCGGGAACGGGAGAGCTTATATGACTACTTATATGAATTAAATGAGATGCTCCCCACCAGGGACTGGGTGAAGCCGGGCCGGGTCAGCCAGACAGACAGACAGACAAACAAGCAGACAGACAGACTGATAGATAGATAGATCCCCTCCAGGGCCTGGGCGAAGCCGAGCCGGGTCAGCTAGTAAAGAAATAAAAGATAAATGTGGGAAGGCTAAAGAAAGTTGGTTAAACGAGCAATGCAAAAAAATTGAATTAAATTCTAATAAAGATACAAAAAATATGCACAGATAAATCAGTGAGCTTACAGGAAGAAAAATAAGAATAAATACAGGGTGCTTGAAATCAAAAACAGGAAAGATATTATTAGAGGAAGGTGCTATAATGAAGAGGTGGAATGAGTATATTAGAGAATTATATGACGGAGAAAGGGAAGAATTAACAGAAGATAGGAACTTAGAAGGTCCACCTATTCTAAAAGAAGAAGTCGCTGACGCTATGAAATATATGAAGAAAGGAAAAACGGCTGGGCCAGATGAAATCACAATAGAAGAATTAGAAGTATTGGGAGAATTTGGAGTAGATATATTAACCAAAATGTTGAATGATATTTACAGTAGTGGATATTTACCCAGTGATATGCTGACATCTGTATTTATAGCTATACCAAAAAGACCAGGAGCAATTGATTGTGAAGATTTTCGTACAATTAACCTTATAAACCATATCACAAAGCTTCTACTCAGAATCATAATGAGAAGAACCAAAAATAAAATAAAAATGGAAATTAGTGAAGAACAGTATGGATTTGTGGAAGGAAAGGGCACAAACAATGCAATTTATACACTACGGACACTAATAGAAAGGTCAATAGAGAAACAGAGAGACATATATTTGTGCTTCATAGATTATATTAAGGCATTTGATAAAGTAAAACATGATGAACTGATTAAAATGTTGGAAGATATCAACATTGATGGAAAAGATTTAACAATAATAAAGAATGTTTATTGGAACCAAGTAGCAGCAATTAAAATAGGAAATAAAGAGGGTAGTTACGAACAGATAAAGCTAGGAGTACGACTGGGGTGTGTCTTGTCACCAGATCTTTTCTCCCTGTATAGCGAAGTAATAATGAGAGAGATCAAAGAGATGCCAGGAATACTAGTTGGAGGTCATAATATAAATAATATACGCTATGCAGATGACACAGTATTGGTGGCGGATAATTCAACAGACCTACAACAATTATTAGACGTTGTAGTAACAGAGAGTGCAAGGAAAGGACTCTCCTTGAATATCAAGAAAACAGTAACAATGGTAATATCAAAGAAAATGGTGACACCAAAATGTGACATAGAAATAGAAGGAAAAATCCTTAACCAAGTGGATAATTGTAGATACCTAGGGGCATTTATAACATCAGATGGAAGATGTACAACAGAGATTAGGAGCAGAATAGGGCAGGCAAAGGCCGCATTTCAGAAAATGAAGAGTATCTTATGCAATAAGTCACTATCACTGAATGTAAGAAAGAGAGTGCTGAAATGCTATGTAGAACCAGTTTTGCCGTATGGCAGTGAATCCTGGAATGTAAATGAACAAATTAAGAAGAAATTAGAAGCAACAGAGATGTGGTTCCTGAGACGAATGTTGCGAATTCCTTGGACTGCCAGAGTAACTAACGACGACTGCCTGAAACAGGCTAATGAAACTAGAACATTATATACAACAATAAGACAGAGACAAACATCTTTCTTCGGTCACGTGATGAGAAGAGAGGCATTGGAGAACATCGTAACAACTGGAAAGATCGAGGGGAAGAGAGGCAGAGGCAGACCAAGAGAAATGATGCTGGATGGATTGAGACGGTGGCATGGAGGAATATCAGCAGCAGAGTTGATCCAGAAAACCAAAGACCGAGATCTGTGGAGAGCCATGAACGCCTACGCCAGCCGGCACGGCACTTGATGATGATGACCCAAGAAAGGACAAAAATCAATATATACAAGATTGCTGTACCAGAATAGAGCAATATTATAAGACTGGAAGAGATTACGAAATGTTCAAAGAAATGAAGTTTTGACAAGAAATGTTCAACCTCAATTGAATGTTATCTGTGACAAGATGGGAAATACCTTAACAGAATCTAGACAAATTCTAGAAAGATGGCAGGAGTACTGCAGTGGAATGTATGATATGAATATGAGTGACAGTGAGGATATGAATGAGATACATGAGCCAACGACAGCAGAGACAGAACCTGAACCCTCATTAGATTAAATTGCATGGGCATTAAAGAACCTGAAGAATGGTAAATCACCTGGATGTGATGAGATACCAGCTAAGCTAATTAAGGCGGGAGGAGAAGAAAGCATACAAATCTATCACGAATTATGTAAACAGATATGGAAATATGGTATATGGCCAAAAGACTGGAAGAGAACTATCTTCATTCCAATACCAAAAAGGACAACCTGAAATTATGCACCAACTATAGAACTGTTGCCCTGATCAGTCATGCAAGTAAAATTCTACTGAAAATCATAATAGGAAGACTTCGTAAGAAAATGGGAGAAAAAATTAACATAGTTCAAGCTGGATTTAGACAAGGAAGAGGAACAAGAGATCACATTCTCAATATGCGTTTAATAATAGAGAAGTGCAGAGAATTTAATGTAAACCTATTTTCATGTTTTGTGGATTATTCAAAGGCATTTGACTGTGTACAATATCAGAAACTTTGGGAAATCATGAGGAATATGTGTTTTCCATCACATGTAATACAACTCATAAAAATGCTCTATCTAGACCAACAAGCAGCGGTTAGAATAGATGGCCAGACATCAGATTGGTTTGACATCAAGCAAGGAGTCCATCAGGGATGTGTGCTGTCCCCCTATTTGTTTAACCTGTATGCCGAAAATATAATGAGAAATGTAAGAGATTATATAAACAGGGAGCTATATGATGCCCTAAATATCGGTGGTCATGACATACCAGAGATTCGGTATGCTGATGATACAGTATTGCTATACTATCCACAACACAGACTGGTATAGAAAATCTAATAGCCTCAACCCATACACAACTTGTATTTCAACATTGCAAAAACAAAGATAATGCATACAGATAAAACCACTATGGAGAAAGAAATATATATTAATGAGGAAAAATTGGAGGTGGTGGAAAATTTTGAATATCTTGGGTCATTGATTACCAACAACGGTGACACAATGAAAGAAATTAAACGACGACTATCAATTGCTCTTCAAAGACTAAAACAACTGAATAAATTATGGAATGGGACAGACATAACTACAAAAGTTAGATTTTTAAGAGCATGCATCTTTCCCATTGCAACATACGCCTGTGAGACCTGGACACTTACTAAACAAGCTGAACAGCGCATAAATGCCTTTGAATATAAATGTTATAGACGAGTTCTAAGAATATCTTGGGTAAAGAAAAGAACAAATGCATCCATACTTCAAGAGCTGAATATTGAAGAAGGTTGGCTATTAAAGACGATAAAACAAAGAAAATTGAAATATTTTGGTCACTTGAAACGCCATGAAAATTTGGAGAGAACAATAATGGAGGGGTATATGCCTGGGAAGAGAGGAAGAGGAAGGCCAAAGAGAAGATGGGTGCAGGATGTGGCGGATGATCTCCAGATGGGTGTATCGGATGCGGAACATCTTGCTTATGATCGAGAGGTTTTCCGGAAGGTTGTTATGGGAGCGAGGTTCTGCAAAGGACATGCTACTGAATGAATGAATGAACCCAATAGAAAAAGACAGGTTAAAAGAGGTTAAAGGCAATAGGATCACCTTCATTGCACCGTGTTACATCCCTTATCACTCTGTCTTCTTTAAGCAATACGGCCTGCTGTAAGCGTAGCAAAGAACACGAACTCCTGAGCTCCAGTGGGGCCAGAAGCTGAAAAAAATAAAATTGCATTCGTGTACATGACTCGCGAACACAATAATGAGTAACACACTCATACACAACCACACACACACACACGCACGCACGCACGCACGCACACACTCACACAGAGTGGTACCTCGGGTTACGAATGACTCAGGCCACGAGCAATTCGTGTTAGGAACAATAACTTGGAATTTTTTTTTCTCGGGTAACGAACAATGCCTCGGGTTCCGAACAAAGGCGAGAGAGAGAGAGAGAGAGAGAGAGAGAGAGAGAGAGAGAGAGAGAGAGAGAGAGAGAGAGAGAGAGAGAGAGAGAGAGAGAGAGAGAGAGAAAGAGCACGATTTAACGTTGGAGACAAACGATCGCGTACAGTACAAACGAAGGCCACGCAGTACTAACATCGCTTAGCGCTAGCCTAGTAGCCTAGTTTTGCACGCGTGCGCAGCCTCGATTTCATTGGCCTTACTACACAGCAGTCAAAGATTTCTTAGCAGTGGCACTGTGTTCAGTTGATCTCTTTCATTGTTTTCCTTGTTAATCCCACAAGTTATGGGTTCGAAGAACGGTAGTGGTGCTGCTAGGAAGCAAAAAAAAGAATAACAGTGGAGGTAAAAAAGGAAATAATTATGAAACATGAAAATGGCGTTCGTGTGTGTGACATCGCTTATGAGTACAGCATGGCAAAATAAGCTATCTCCACCATCATAAAGAACAAAGAGTTACTCAAATCAATCGATGTGGCTAAAGGCGTAACTAAGCTGTGGAAGCAAAGACCTCAAATGTTAGAGAAAGTTGAAAATCTTCTCTTGATCTGGATCAATGAAAAGCAACTTGCAGGAGACGGTGTTAGTGAGGCAATAATATGTGAAAAGGCGAAGCTGTTGGACAGTGATTTATTGTCAACATTGCTTGGTACAAGTGCTGAGACTGACGATTTTAAAGCCAACAGAGGCTGGTTTGAAAAGTTCAACAACAACAAAAGTGTAATTAGGAACGGAGAGGCTGCAAGTTCTAACGAGAAAGAAGCAGAAGTGTTCAACGTGGAATTTGATAATATCATCAAAGAGGAAGACTACGTTCCACAACAAGTCTTTAATTGCGATGAACGGGCCTCTTCTGGAAGAAAATGCCAAAGAGGACCTTTATCACCCAGGAGGAAAAAAGCTCTGCCGGGGTGTCACAAAATAAAACCGTGTGTTTAACCAGTTGATTATTATAAGGCTTTCTGATAAACCGGACTATCTGCTAAGCATCAAGTGTTTCAACTAATACAGAGAAAACATTCATAGTTGTGGCTGCACGTGTTTCCAAAACAGGTCGGGCATAAATAACAGCTGTACTTGTACATCTGGTTGACGGATTGGCCACACTCGGAAGTGCGGGAGACGAATCCCGACAACGCCTTGACAGTTTGTCAACATTTGAATACAAATGGAAGCCGTGAGATCATGGGGACAAAACGGATGTTGGCCATCACCTGTCGGACAAAAATTAACAGTGGCGGAAGTATAGAGGAAGTGAGTGCGCTTAATCATACATCACGTTGACATATTATAAACATATCAGAGGGGAAATGGAAGTACTAAGCTCGGAAGAAAACAGTACATCTGTCAAGTCTTAGTTCTGGAACATCAAGAAGATTGACGGCTGGTTACTGGCAACTGTGTTGGGAGTATACAGGAACTCGCTGGCTTGTTTTGGGAATCTAAACAAGTGATGACAACTTTGACAATGACTAGACAGGAGAAAATCGATTCTTGACAATGGCTGATATGCAAAATAACACTTGCAGGACATCAACCATGTCACTGTGACCATTTTAGAGGTTTTGCCATAAACCATGATTGGGAGAAACAGAGTTGACCAAAACCGTGGATTATGATGGACGTGTTTGTGGGAGAGCTCTACAGTGCTAGATAAATTTAACATTAACTAGCATGTGTCGTTATGGCAAAGTGTAGTAGCCATCCCGGGAATGAGGCGGTTTTGCATAAGGTAGTCAATATAGTCTATTAGTTCTAATTAATATAGACTGTAGCCTTGTTAAAACTATAGTGTGATGATTAGCACTGTTAGTGGAAAACTAACTAGAGTAGGGAAGTGATACTTGGCTCTGTTAGTTGAAAATAGATTAGTGAAGTGTTGATAAGCTTTACTAGTGGAGAATTGAGTAATGAGGGATAATTGGGATCTTCCCGTAAGTGTCCATGGTGGGCGGGGTTCCGCATGCTGTTTGTTGATTTCTTTTTCTTGTCTTGGCCTGATGATAACATATGTGTTCAGTCATCTGTCCATGACAGAGTAGGTTCATTATATTTTCTGAGCGAGGCCGATGGCCACGATCATCTAATAGAGATCAGTGACGGGGAGACTATCACCGGTTATATGATTTATGTTACAGGTTCCTCTGGTTGGAATGAAGACCCCGGAACAACTAAAAAATCCGATCCCGGATAAAGTATGATGTGGAGAGATGGGCCAGCAATTTTCACAACGGAAGAAGTTAATAAACATTGCTCGGTGGAGCTTAATGGTATATGTATCCTACATGAGTGAATACCAATCGTTAACACACCTGAAGTGATGGATGTTCAGTCCACGTGGAACTAGATCAGTAGGAACTGATGTTCACATTAGATGAAACCAAACATTGAAGTGTAGTTGTTCCATGTACCAAGGAAATCAGAACTGTCAGACAATATCTAGTAAATAAAGCAAGCCATTTTAGTCTAGACTATGACTGTTTAAGAGTGAAAATATAGAACATTTCGCTAGAAGAAACCGTCATGTTCATGAGACAGCGTTCCATGATTTTTCACTGTGCAGAATTATGAGATCGTGGTTTCTCTAAAACTATTAGGAACCATTGTGTTAGGAACTATCATAGGTTTTTTTCAAGGACTATATTTACATGGGATTCAGATCTCATGGTCATCAAAGTTCCTGGAAGAGGACATGTCTGGAGAGAGGGATACGACTTCGGTGAGGTCTTGTGTACTGACTCGTATGATGTCGTGTAATCCTTGCCATGATGTGTACACTATGATCCTGAACTTTGAGGGCTGACACATACATTTATGTTATAATACACGACACACATTTTCTTCACATACACGTCTTATATACGTTACACGTTTCTTTTAATAAATTAATCTTTATTAATTTTTAGAAGCAAGAGTTGTTGAGTATGTTGCGTTGGAGAAGTATGAGAGGGGGCATAGTACGACAGTGAGAGAGTGACAGGAAAAGGTGTCCATAGGCTGAGGGAGTGTGTTGGACGGAAGCTGGTGGATTCTCCAGAATATTGAGAGGGAAAAAAAATATTATAATGTGGGTGTCGACTCTCCTCACTCCAGGGACGACACTTTAAAGGAGGACACGACACGGGGCACAAACAAATGAAGGACAGGCTAACTGTTATGAGTAGATGAGATTAATGTAGTCCTTGGGAAAAAATATGGGATTGGAAGTCGATGGCAACGACTTGGAGGGAGCTGATTGAGGGCCACAGTGGAGAGCTCACTACAGATGAGCTTGTGGGTCTTCAGAATGAACAGCTAAGAGATTAAAGGAGGAGCAGTCATCCGATGATGAGGAGCCAGTGGCCGTTTCAATTGCCAGGATTAAAGAAATTTGCAGCAAATGGGCAGACGTCGATGATTTCATTGTGAACCATCATCTAAACAAACTTGTTGCTAACAGGGCAGTAAACCTTATGAATGATATTGATAACGCGATGGCCCACTTCAGAAAGATTCTCCAGCAAAGGAAGCGACAAATTTCCCTTGATAGTTTCTTGGTGCAGTTAGTTAGTTAGTTAGTCAGTCAGTCAGTCAGTCAGTCAGTCAGTCAGTCAGTCAGTCAGTCAGTCAGTCAGTCTAGTTAGTTAGTTAGTTAGTTAGTTAGTTAGTTAGTTAGTTAGTTAGTTAGTCGACAGATCATCCTCATTGCACATCGAACCATTCAGTCCATAAGTGCTTGGATCCCCTCCTCAGAAAATCCCGTAGCGTATAGCGGTTAACGACACCAGTTCTGTGTTGGTTTGTCAATCTTTTTTGGCGTTCTGCGTAGTGTTCTTGTTTGGCCACCCGTTTTTTTTTTTTTTTTTACCCCTCTTGGTGCAGAAAGATTCCCAGTCGGCTGCCAAGAAACAGCGACAAGAAGTGCCTGAAACTAATGATTCAGAATAGCACAGATTTGACATTTGACAAATTTCCCATGATCGTTTTCTTGGTAAGAAAGATAAACTAAATCTTTTTAACAATTTTATATTTAATTTTTTTGGGTTGTTTTCTTTCTCTTTATTTAATACGTGAAGTACGCGTATTCTTTGTGGTTTGTCAGCAGGTAAACGACCGGATGTTAATAAAAAAGAACGATTCTTTCACCTTGAAACGGATTATCTCTATTTAATTGATTTAAATGTTTCGGGTTACGAACGTTTTGGGTTACGAACGTTTTGGGTTACGAAACGAGTTCTGGAACGAATTAAGTTCGTAACCCGAGGCACCAATATATATATGTTTTGCATATCCTAGTTTAGTTTAGTTTAGTGGTGGATCAACATCACGGCACACGGGTTTAACCCATAAATGCTCCGTTTTCCTCATAACTCAAACCCAAGTCTTCAGAAACTCAGCTCAATGCACGAACTCCGTAGCATCGGCGAGGATCCTGAAAATACTTGGGTAGATTTTTAACTCGAAATTTTGCCCGGGCATGGTTGCTGCATCGGAGGACTGATCCCGCAAAGTAATGCTCAATGTGCAGTGACTGTGTTAGACTCGACATAACACAACTACTAGTTAAACTAGAGCCTCGAGTCGGATGTGTGTTCTTGTCCAGAATATGCAATATGAGCCAACACATCCAGATATTTATCTCTCTGCTTTCTCCTTACTTTTTTCCCATCATGTTTATCAGTGGTTACCACATTAAGCTTTAATGTTTATTTTTATTTTCCTCGTAGCATATCTAACAAGTCTTGACTATTTGCGTTATAATTTCTCAAATCAATTTACGGTCTTGATTTGTTACCTGCAGGATTTCTCATTTATTTTACTCTTCGTTCATTGTTTTCTTTGCATTTTCCTTAGAAGTTAGTTAGTTAGTCGACAGATCATCCTCGTTGCACATCGAACAATTCCGTCCATAAATGCTCGGATCCCTTCCTCAGTAAATCCTGCAGCGTGTTGCGTCTAACGACACCAGTGCTGTGTTGGTTTATCAATCTTTTTTGGCTTCCTGCAATGTGTTTTTGTTTGGCCACACCTCTTTTAATTTGCTGTTCTCGCATCCTGACCATGGTTGTAGATTCACTGTCATCACTTGGTTCTTACGAGCGATTTCCTTTGTGTAAAGCATACAGAAAGTCATCCTGGTCCATGGCGCGTCTACCTTCCTTAGTAGTCTTACTTGCGAGCTTGTAAGCCCGCTCATTTCCTTGTACACCCGCATGCTCTGGCACGAAAATGAAACTAATATTTGCCAGCCGAGACCGCTCCAGAGACGGCAACCCTATCTTCGGATCCACCCCATCTCCATCTTCTTGAGCATGCTCATTGAGTCGCTAAGGAAACATGCCCTAGTGAATCTCTGTGTCTCGAGCCATGTTATTGTTTTACTTACTGCCATGACTTCCATAGTCAGGCTACTTGTGGTCAAAGCAAAAGCACCAGAATCCCCCTTCACAGCTCTCCCTCCGGCCTGAGCCGTAAAGACCCATGTATTTCTCACTCGTCGAACGACCGACCCATCCGTGTAAATGACAGCATCACCGTCTAACGAATTGTCGAAGATCAACGCTTGTACTTCCGCTTCCACAGCAGCCGGATTTTCTGGTCTGCATTTTCTGTCTAGTTGGATGCAAACCGAAAAGGACGTACATAAAACTGTTTGTACTTGTACCCACTCCTCGCCAGGTTGTAAGGTTTTAAGTGAACATGCCTGTTGAAGAATGTCTTCGGCTTGACCCATCCACGACCTTCCTCTTTCCTGCTGCCCTTTACCTTCATAATTTCACTATGCAGTGGATGTTGTGTGTTTGCATTGACTCTGAGGTAGGCATGTGCTCTGCAAATTTGTATTCTGTCTCCAATGTTTGGAAAATCAAGAAGATAACGCATGGCCCTGCATGCTGTATCTCTTGTACATCCAAGAAAAATACGCATAGCTTTGTTCTGTATCTTTTCCATCTGCTTACAGCTGAGATTCAGGATCGCCATTGCATACTCAAAAACAGACATGACCAGACCCTCTTATAGAAGACATAGATGGCGCTGCTCACACTTTGCTCATCACTCGCATTGAAGCAAAACCCCGCTGGGTCTTTGTTATCACCTGGTATATGTGCTCATTATAAGCAAGGCTTCGATTAAAACGTATCCCCAGGCAATTCATTGCCTGCGTTCTTTCCACAGTCTCTGAACACAGATTTACAGTTAGTGTTGGACAATAATATGGTTATTTAAAGAGAACTATGTCACATTAATAATGAAGGACCCCCAATTTTGGAGATGGAGGTTCGAAATGTTCTTAAGCACATGAAAGCTGGCAAGGCCCCCGGTGCAGATAACATCACAACAGAAATGATTAAAACTTTAGAAGTATTTGGACTAGAGCAAGTCATCAGACTGCTGAACATATTATATGATACTGAAGATATACCTCCTGAATTATGTAACTCTGTATTTATTGCAATCCCAAAGAAATCAGGAACCTTGGAATGTGATCAACATAGAACAATTAGTATAATGAGTCACATCACAAAGATTTTGCTAAGAATTATCATGCAAAGAGTGAGGAAGAAGATACAACCTTAAATAGGGGAAGAACAATGCGGGTTTATTGAAGGAAAGGGTACAGTAAATGCTGTGTATATGCTGCGAACGGTTATTGAACGTGCTATAGAAGTAAACAAGGCTATACATCTTTGCTTTATTGACTATACAAAGGCTTTTGATAGAGTTAGACATGTCAGCATGGTGGATATGCTTGCAGATCTACAAATTGATGGGAAAGACATTAGACTTATAAAAAACATATATTGGAAACAACAAGCTGCAATAAGGATTGATAATGAAGTGGGACAGTATCAGCCAATTAGGAGAGGTGTTAGGCAGGGATGTGTGATGTCTCCAGATTTTTTTTCCCTATACAGTGAAAATATTTTCAGAAATGTAGAGGATATAAATGGAATCAGCATTGGAGGACGAAGCATCAATAAAATTAGATATGCAGATGATACAGTATTGATTGCAGACAATGCGCAGGATCTGCAACAATTAGTAGATGCGGTTGTTGTACACAGTGAGCAACTGGGGTTAGAATTAAATTGTAAAAAGACTCAGGTTATGGTCGTCACTAGGAAGGAAGAAGTGCCACAATGTAATATACAAGTAAATGGAAATATTCTTCAACAAGTGAATCGGTACAATTATCTTGGAACAGTCATAACATCTGATGGGAGATGCCTTGAAGAGATTAGAACAAGAATCGCCATGGCGAAAGTAGCCTTTAGCAAAATGAAAAACATTCTGACCAATAAAAAGATGTCAATTGAAACGAGAAAAAGAGTGTTGAGGGGATACATAGAGCCTGTTCTTTTGTATGGATGTGAAACTTGGACAATGAGCAGTCAAGCTGAAAAGCATCTGATGGCTGCAGAAATGTGGTTTCTGAGGAAAATGCAAAGAATACCATGGACAGACAGAAAAACCAATGAACAAGTACTACAGGAGACAAATGAACATCGTAAACTGATTAGAGAAATTAGACGTAGACAGTCAAAAATTTTTGGACATGTTATGAGAAGAAATGGATTGGAGAACTTAGTGACAACTGGCAAGATCGAAGGGAACAGACCAAGAGGAAGACCGAGAGGAAAATACCTGGATGGCTTGGCCACATGGCATGGACGAGACAAGAACACTGAGCTGATCCACGACACTGGTGATCGAGTGAAATGGCAAGTCATGACCGCCCACGCTTTCCGGCATGGCACATGATTGATTGATTGATGTCACTGCTGTCTTCGTTGGGTTGACCATTGCCTCAGATTCCACACACCAAGTGCTTATTCGATTTAGTTCGGGTTGTAGTTCCACAGCAACCCGATCTCTATCCTTACCCCGACGATACACTAACACGTCGGCATATGACGTCCCCGGGCTGCTCGCTGGTAATTCTCACGGTGTAGGCGTTGAAAAGCGCCGGAAATAATGGTGATCGCTGTGGTCGGGTAGGCCCTGATCATATATTGTTGTTGGTTCAGAAGTCCAACTGCCACATCTAAAAACTACTTTCCGTTGGAAGAGGGCTGCAGCGATCCAACTAAGGAGGAATGGACGTTTCTTGAGTTCAAGCAGCTGAGACATTAAAAAATCAAACGGTTCTCTATTCTACGCATCCCCAATATCAGTCGCCGCAGCAGATGTTTCAATCCCTGAGTGGAACCTTCATAGACATCACGCATCATGGGAAAAAAAAAACTGCTACATTGGTTCAGGTTTCTCTGTTTGGACGGTACTCTCCCAGGTAGGTGGGAAACAACCTTATCTCTGAAGCTGACTTGATATTTTTCTGGCAATTAACTTCTCCAGCAGCTCCCCCCCCCCCCCCCCCCACCCCGCATATCCTTTACAGCCGGCTTCGTGGCTTAGAGGTTAGCGACTTTTCTCCGTAATCTCGTATACTCTCGTAGGTAACGTGATGACGGTGAGAATCAGCAGTGGTTCGAATCGCATCGGTAACTTACGGGGTATGTGAGCCGGCCGCTCAGAAAGCAATGGCAAACTACTGAGCGTAATCTTGCCAAGAAATCAACAGTTATCCCGCAAGTCACCAGCGGGGGTCGAACCGCTTCCAGCTCTCGCCCGCTACGAGACTGCGTGATAAACGGGATTACGGAGAAAGTGTTGTAACCCTTCGGCCAGAGAGACCGGCCTCCAGCAGTTTGCCTATTGAATTTTTTATGGTTATTACCCGGTGTCCCTGAAGTTTTGTGTGGTCTTTATCAGGCATCCTTAGAAACTACATTTGATCATCTTCAGTTTTCTAACATAAGGAGTAAGGTTAGAATAAGATTTTCTGTTTTGTATGTTTGGCGCAAATACCCGACGTAGTCGGTTTAACAAGTGGCAGTGCGTTTGCCCATACTCCTGTAGCCTACGTCTACCAGTGACAAACACATTTACTTACGTATATTTCAACCTTTCACCTCTGACCCCCAGAGACGGAAAGGGAAATCTTGTTATTTAGGGACAAGTTCACAAGTCACAAGATACTGACTTGGACTTTTTGTTTCAGGACATCCAGGGTATGTCAGTCTTACGTAAGAGATCTGATCTGTTGTTGGTATTTTTATTCCTCTGTCATTGCAACTGACGATATTGCAGAGAAGTCTGACTTATTACTTCATTTGAGACTAGTTTTCAATCTCCACTAAGCTAAGTCACTTCTTACACTTAGCCTAAGGCGCCCTATGGTAACAAAAAACAAGTACAAGTAACAAGTAAAACTTTTAAAAAGTATTTTCAGTGAAAGTGACCAAAGGAACGCTAAAAACACAAACACAACATCGTAAAGTAAGGTTTGTGAAGTTATTTTATATTTATTATTTACATTTTACAATTGCTGATGATTTTCCAATCATTCTGGTTAATTTATATTTAATAAATTAAATGAATAGTTGATAACTAATTTCAAGACATGTCATATTTCAGTAACATTGCTTGAACTAAATAATAATAATGATAATCAATGATTAATAATGCTGTTTTATCATAGGGTTAATGTTAATTTACTTATTATTTTAAAGTTAGACCATGTTATATGATATTGTTTGTATTATCAGTCAGTTATTAATATATATTATATATATATAAACACACACACACACACACACACACACACACACACACACACACAATGTGTATGCTTACACTTAACCTTTCCATGCATGACAAAAGGCTGTCAATACATTTCTGGCATTATTTAACATTTATCATTTATCTCTCTTTCCATAAATCATTCCAATTTGTCTCATGTTCCAGTTTTTCTCTTCTCATGAAATGGTAAAAAACGACAACTGTTTCTTTCTGATGTTTGTGATAAGTGTCTTTGTGTTTTAGCCTCTATAAAAATATTTAGATTACTCATTTTGGCTGACCAAAACATTTACAGCGTTAATATGTACAACTACACAATGAATGTTTTGTTGTTGCTTGTTTACTAATTATCTAGAATCCAGAGCCATATGTTAAAACTGGTTCTGTTTAACATGCAAGAATTATTTTTCTAACCCCCAATGAAAAGAATTTATTTACTGTTGAACTTAAAAGAGTTAAAAACTCCCATATGATGTCCCTCCACCATGAAGAGGTAGAGAGTCTTGCGTGTTCCAACGACCCCATGAGCTATGTCACTGGTACCGCAGCTACTGGTAGGGTCTTCAATGCCGAATTGGTCAAGGGATAGGAACCAGAGGAAGAAATACACAAACCTGCTGCTTGTAGGCAGATTAGTGATAGTCAAAGGATAAGGATAGCAAACCCCAAAAAATGCTTGCTGAAGTTGGATGCACTAAGCCACAGGCTTGATGAAACGGTGCAATACCCAAATGAAATTATGTCAAGAGTTTAACTCAATCTACCACAGGATTTCAGAACCAACCAACCAAACCAACTATATCTGTGATTTTCTTATTCACTTCTCTTCATTCTGCTGCCGTAACTGTCTGTGAAAGAATTGTGACTATTTCATTATATGAGTATAGGAAAGTAATCTGGCCTATTCATAGCTAACATTAAATGGAATAGATCAGGGATTTTCTTAAAATTATAATAAATGTTCATCCATCCTTCCATCCACTTGCCTACCTGTTAATAATTAGTACCATAATAGGGGGGAAAAAGCTGATCTCATTTTTGTTCTTCACAGGCCATTTTCTCATCTGTACAACAAAGATTAATATCAAGGCTTGAAAAAAACCACAACAACAATGGAACAGTTTCCTGAAGAGGTAAGTAACAAGTGACTTGGTACAATGTCTCACTATTTTCTGGTTTCTCTCACAATATTGAAACAGCCACAGAGGCATATTGGTTAGAGTATTTGCTTGCTAAGACAATGGCCTAGGTTCAATCCCCAGCAGAGCAGTGGCAGGATTATTTTTTTTCAACCAGTAAGTCTCTGGGGTTTACCCATAAAATGGGTACAGTATAACTTTTTGGTTGAGAACCACTGGTCTAGAGACTTATCACAATCTGGTATCAAGATACCATTTGCATTTTGCATGGGGAGAGTGTTGCAGAGTTCTTGTCCCCTCTCCAACATCAGAAACCACTAGAGTGTATAAGACAGATACTGGAACGTCACATTTGCCTCGAGGCATATTAGAATGTAACCAGGTTATGATTCAACTTGATTGTTTATATCCAATGGCTTCGCTTCTTCTTCCACCTTTTATCCCTCAGGGAATAGTGGACATCAACCATCTCTTGTCAAGTGCTCCTGTTCTGTGCTATCTTTTACTTTTATAGTTCCTTTCATATTGTTTCTATTATTACCCATCTCTTTCTGTAATTTTCTTCTACATATGTTTTTTTTTTAAATGTTGGCCTTGTGGATTCCAGAGTAAGGACTTTCTATGGATGCTATTAACCAGGTTAATCCAGTGCCAACAACTTTTCATTACCTCGTGATTCACTGGAATTATGTTCAGTTCTTTCCATGAGCTTCATGTTGGTTACTCTGCCATACCATTTCAGTCCTCCTATTACGTATAGACACCTATTTATAAATAGTTGTAATTTATTAATGATGACAAAAAAGTTACTAATAGCAGATGGTAAAAAAGACATTTTTCACTCTAAAAATCTCTTTCAATTTAGTTAGTTCTACAATTTAAAAAAAATTATTTTGACGCAGCTTATATAACTGACTTCATGGGGAAGTAGTTATGGATGTAATTAGCGTTCAAAACACAGCTGAGGGGATTTGGCAGCAGGCCATCTTCCGTTGTTTTTCATAAAATGGTATTAGTGCTGGTCGTTCAGAAAGCAATGGCAAACTTAAACTTAAACCGTAAACTTGCCAAGAAATCACAAATGGGCAAAAAATGCTGGGGTTGACTGCGACATCCTGTAAAGGATATGCAACTAACTTTTTTTAAAAATAGTTCTAAAGGACACATCTAAAAGCATAACCAGGGGAAAGAAAGAGTTTGTGAATGTTACAAGGCACTGTTACAAGAGCCAAAGTTCAACACAGGTTAGCATGCTTGCCCATTAGTCATGTAATTCAATGAGGCCGATATTTTAATTGACCTGGGCCTGCCAAATTGACCCAGCCTAAAATAGGTAGCAGGAAATATCCTGTGAAATGAAGACAACTGACGTGATATTGTCCACATCACCCACTGAATTCCAATTAGTCCATACAAATATGGGGCTGGCATGTAAACTCTAATTGAGTACTGCATGAATGTGTTTTTCTTAAAATTTAAATGTCATATATTTTATCATCAGCAAGAATTTGGTTTGTTCTACAGCTAATAACTCATGTTTTGGAGTTTCTCTCGGTGCCAGAGAGAAAAGAAGCATCTTTGGTTAATAAAAGTTGGTACAACGCCTCCCTACATCCAAAGCTGCAGAAGGATTTAATTGTGAGATGCAAACCAGTGGACACGGACAGTCTTCTACAGATGAATTTAACCAGGCGCAAACTGACCCACTTGGAGTTTGGTGATGGAGACAGTCAACGGATTTCAGAAGAAGCCCTGGTGTCTTTACTGAAAGAATGTTCCAGTCTTGAACTTTTGGACTTGTCTGGGTGCAACAGCCTCTTTATTTCTGGTCGTCTGTTGTCTAAAGACAGTGATGTGAAAATTTTGAGAGAAAATCTCTCCAGCATTCGTGTACTGAAACTAGGTCGACTGAGACACATGACAGATGTCACGTTTGAACGACTGGTTTCTCTAATGGAAAACTTGGAGCAGATATCACTGTCAGCTGTAAATATGATCTTTGGCAATGGCCTCTACGCAGTCAATCATTGCAGCCCAGCAATGCTGCACTTCACAACTTTTCTCAAGTTTGTCTATGGACGGACAGATAAACTGAAATCTATTGATCTCAGTCACACAGCTCTCAATGATGATGCTTTGGGAGTTTTGGCTAAGATAAATAATTTGGCATTAGATGTAATTTCTCTCAAGGGTTGTTCAGAAATTTCAGATAAAGGACTGAAGTTACTGGTTGGTCACCAGCATTTTCTGAAATGCCTGGATGTAAGTGAATGTAAAGGAATTGGAAATGACAAGGATTTGTTTAGAATCCTGGCAAATAATTTACCACATCTTCACACACTTGTGATGAGAAACTGTGCTAAAGTAGGTCAGTGTGATGTCACAGCTTTGTCTGGAATTGGGTCACTGCGTGTTCTAGATATGGGAGAGGTTCTGAGACTGTTCGATAGAGATCTAATCAAAGGTCTTTGCTGCCAAGGCCAACGACTCACATCTTTGCACATGCCAGCTTGCCCTGATGTTGGTGATGAGTTTATCATTCAACTTTGTAAGAGCAGTACCAATCTAATTGATCTCGACCTCAGTTCCTGTATCAGACTGACAGACGCAAGCCTCCATGCCATCACCCGAAGCCTAACATCTCTCCAAACTCTCCGTCTCAGCCGATGCAGAGAGCTTTCTGATATTGGAGTTCTTGGCTACATCCCAGAAAATGGTATTGTTCCAAGATTCACCTTTGACTTTGATCACGAAGGTTGTCCTTGTAGTCGTGAACGAGACAGCACGATATTTCGAAAACCAGCACGAAATATCAAAGATCACAGATCTTGCGTATCCAGAGCATACATCAGTCTTCAGAATGGAGAAGCCATGCACATGCTTTCCAACTTGAAATCCCTTCACGTACTTGATCTTTCCTTTTGTCCTCGCATCACTGATTTTGGTATCTCCGAAGCTGTGAGGTTCGAAGAGCTACGCTCCCTAGCTTTAAGTGGACTGCCTAAACTCAATGATAATGCTGTTAAAGCTGTTGCCCACCACAACTTCAACTTGGAGGAGGTGAAGATTACGAGCAATACAATGGTGTCAGATATAGGAGTGTACGAACTGGTCAGTCATTGCTTAGAGCTGAGTAACCTAGATCTGAACCAGTGTGCTGCCCTCACTGATGGGTGTCTGAAGATTATTGCAGCCAGCTGTAAGAAAATCCATCACCTGGATATTTCATTCAATAACTTGTCAATGAGGGCAGTTGGAGAATTGCAGTCCCAACTTCCCAAGACAAAGATTGTGTTCAAGCCTCATTTTGATTAAGTTTTGGCACCAGTTGTGCTTGTTTGATTAAACTTTAGGTAAGCTAAATTTGTATGTTTAAGTTTTACTAAACTTTAGGACAAGCTATTTTTTAATGTTTTCATGTAACTAAACTTTTAGACAAGCTGAGTTTGTATGATTTAGTTTAATTAAACTTTAGGACAAGCTATGTTTTTATGTTTTTTTTAACTAAACTTTAGGATAAACTGTTTTTTATGTTTTTGTTTCTTTCTTATTAATTGTTGAAATAAAATGTTTATATTTAAGTGCAAATGCAAGGTAAATATATGAAGAAAATGCATGTTTATAATTAATATACTTTGTGACTAGCTATATCCTTATGCTTTAGTTTGATTACACTTTTGTAAACAAATTATGTTTAAATGAAAATACATTTTTATAAAAAAAATTATGTGATCCGCTTATGAGCAAATTATTTTTGTATGTTTTCTTGTGTCTCCAAGCACCACATACCATATGTGATCAGCTATTTTCATATATCATTAAGAAACACATGTAGTCCATGTATAATATAGAAACTAGGCTTGTTTTTTTTTAAATCATGCAAATACAAAGTCTATACTTTTATACAAAGGGTATAACACACTGTCACTTTGAAAGTATTGCACATTGTGGTTACTGTCTCATCTAGCATGTACTGCAAAATCTGAGCCTAAAAGACTTCAATTGAGTTAATTTTGACCCAAGGCAGTTTCCTGCTATGGGATGTGATAGCACCATCTTATTTTGTAGGCCTGCATGCATGAAGGAATATGTGACCAATCTTTTCCTCACTTTCGCAGATGATGGGCCCAGGAGTCAAACCTGTGTCATGACATTATCAGCACAGTTTGATATCAGCTTTGCTGACATGCCCTCTTAATTTATTTAAACTTTAGACAAATTAGTGGGCATGTTAAGGGATTATTCAGCTAATGTCATGTTTGTGATCTTTTCATTTATAGAAGTAAAAGTGTGTTTTGTTTATGAACCTATTCTGTTCGGCTTATAACACTTAGCGTAACTTTCGTGAAGAAATAAGCTGAAAAAGAAACTTTAAGGATTTGGCTGGTGTTAATGTGTGGTTTTTAATCATAGGTTCAAACACAGTCAGTGATAGAAGCAAAATATCATTTCATTGGTATCTGTTAGTTTCGTCTTCTGAAGAACTGTCTGTTTCATGTCTTTATATAAAATAATTATCCTAACAAGCATTAAATCTAAATATTGGATTGACACATTGCAGACAGTTTAATTCAGGCATTATGATTTAACAAAAGATGTGATATAGTATTTGCTATAATAATAATTATATTTCATTCATATAATTATTATTGTTATAACTTAAACTGTACATTTTTATGCTTTAGCTTGAAATTGCAGAGAAAACTTCTGCACCCAGTAACCAAACAAATGAATGACAATGAATACTATCTATATTTTTATTTTGCAAATATTTTAGCAGGCAATCTCCTTAATATGTGCTGATTAAAGCATCATTTGACAATGTTGAGGCAGAAAGAAATGGAAGATTGTTCTCATTTATGATGCAGTTTCTATAATATGTACATTGTAAATATCTTTTGCGCAATTTATTGTACCCTTTCTGTTGATTCAGCTCAGTGGAAATAATTTGAACTATGAGAATATATTCAGTTCCATGGAGCAGTAGGAGAAAATTTAAAGTACTTCTACACCCCAGGGAGAAAGAGGGTAGACTAAACAAGACTATAAGGTGCCTCTTACACTCTAGGGTGACAGAGGAGAGACTTAACAAAACCTTCACTTATATCCTTCATAATAAAGAGGAATGACTTTACAAAACCTTTGACACCTCAACAGCCAAGGTAGAAGAGGAAAGACTACTAATGAATGATTGAATGTAACAATCACATTATTCAGGAAAAACACTGATAATACAGGGTACTGTGATAGTATGTGTTATTGTATATAGCACGTTGTATAATGTTGTTGATTGATTGTTGTCTTTTAATGATTGTTTTTCAAACAATTGTAGTAGGAAACAAGTACAAACATCTGTTTATTCATTAATTGTGTGTGACCTGTTCTTCTGTATGGAATGCTGGACAATAAATAATGAAATGATGAAGAAACTGGAGGCAGTCAAGTCAGTTGGACTTAAATGTTGACTTCTTGTTCAGAAAGCAATGGCAAATTACTGAACAAGATAGAATAGAGTTGCCTACCTGAGGTTGATTGCAACATCCTGCAAAGAATATGCAACATTATTTTTAGGGAATCACTGAGGTTATTCACATCTAAAAGCCATTAAAATCTTCCTACTCATTAGCATCCAAATGAAAACAATTAAATGATGGAGTAGTTTTCACTGTATTATAATAATCACACTAATTAATCAAATAGAATAAATATTTTATTGACAATATTTATTGACAATATTATGTCTAATTAGTTGTCACTCTGCTGTATTTGTTCTCAAAATGTAAATAAATTGTTACTGTTTTTTTAAAAATTTATTAGTGATGTTTTGGTTTTGGTTTTGAGCCTAACATACACTTAAATCCACACTGAACATTTACACACATTTATATACAACAATCCACTTTTACATTTCCCCACCTTCCCACAACCCATGCCACACACTCATCTACACTAATACACATGCAGTTACGTCTACACACACTTACCACACCTACTTACATCGCATCAGTTTGGATACACACTTTCACAAATTGTACTGTTACTATCTATTTATATGTGATATATTATTATGACAATGTTAGCTATAAGCAGAACCCAGAATCTTGTAACCACTAACAATGTCATTATGTTTTTGTATGCATTCTGGCAAACCAGATTTTTACAACCCAATTTTGAAAAGTCAGTTAAGAGATTTCACCAGTCAGTCGGTTCTTATTGAAATTTAATAGAGAATCAAAAAGTTAATGTAAATCTGGTCACATGTAGTTGCCAGGAAAATTAACTTTAGACATATTGGTTTTTATGTAATCTTATACATTAAAATGCTACTTTACAAGCCACAGGTGGTTTTTGGTATTTTTGTTTGAACTGATAGCTACCTGATGTGGCTAGCAAAATGCTAATATTTTATGAGAAATTATGTTGTTAATTTTCATACTTTCACATTTATATGTTATATATTATCTGATTGAGAATTTAATACATTAAGCACACATATTAGTAAATGTAATCAAGATGTATACATTTTGTAGGTATATATTTACATATTATAAAGACAAAAGTCTTCCCTAATCAACATCAAAGTACATAGAACCTGTCTGAAATAAAACAATTTATTTACTTAGGACATCTAGAGTGGGTTCGCCTTATGGCGAGGGACACTGTTAATAGGGCTAACCCACCTTCAAAATTCAGTCCAGCACTACTAGTATGGGGGGGGGGGGGCTAGCCCATACACACTATTTATAGTAGTGATGGACTGAATTTTGCGTGTGGATTAGCTTTCCTTATTAACAGTGCCCCTCACCATCAGACGAACCCACTCCGACTTCAGAGGTACTTGTAATTAACGTCCCCAAGTCAAGGATGACAGGTCAACATTTTAGTCCAGCTGTCCGGTGTAGGAGTTGAACCGTTAACCTCAGCATCAACACACTGGATGTTTAAGAACACACGTTCTTACCCATTTGGCCAAGTGGCCCTGTAATAGATGTAGTTTGTTAAGGGCAACGCAAGCGAGCGCCAAAAAAAAAATGCACCAAATTTTTTTTATTTAGGGTTCTTTAATTACAGCAGATGAAAAATGTATTAAGGAAGTGAAATGTAGAATAGCCTAGGAAAAAAAAGCATTTCACAAGATGAAGAATATTCTCTGCAATTTATCTTGGTTAATCAAGGTGGGAAAAATAGTTCTTAGGAGCTATATCGATGTTCTGAAGAGAATCATGGACAACTAGCAGACAGGCCTCTACTATGATACAAAGATGTGTGTAAGCGGGACATGATTGATACAGGCATTGATAATACACAGTGGGAGCAAGTCACAGCTGAACGTGTTGCATGGAGGGCAAAAATCAGAAATGGAATAAGACAAGGGAGAAAATTATTGCAGATAAGTCACACACTGAGCGTGTGAGGCGTAAGATGGTGCTTGATGGAGGAAATGACCACATGTTCACATGCACCCACTGTGAACGGACATTTACAGCGCGAATTGGCCTTATCAGTCACATTCGCTACCGCCATAGGTAAAAGTTATTATGCCTTTTTAAAGCACAAACTATTGTCTGTCAAGACGGCAAGGTGCCAATGACCCAGCAGACAGGTGGAGAATTTTGTGGAAACTGCAGTGATGTGGTTCTATGGATGAATAATGAGAACATAAAAGAGAACTGGTTATTCATATCAGAAGAAGACAGTTCTCATTGTTTGGGCATGTCATGAGAAGCGGGGGACTGGGAAATCTCATCACAATGGGAAAGCTGGAGGGTAGGAGAGGCAGGGGGAGACCAAGAGAAAAGATGCTGGACAATCTGACATCATTTCATTAAGGAACATTAGCTTCAGAAATGATTGGCTGTACACAAGACAGAAGGCTGTGGACAGACATGATCACCAGAGCCACACATCATGGACTAAAAGATAATTTTTTATCAATTTATATTTTTATTTACTAACTGATATTATATGAAGAATAGAAAAAGATTGTTAAATTTCCTCGGATTTTTTTAACGTGTACAAATAATTTATGTCCTTCAGGTGCAAAATGCTTTTCATTTCTGTTTTAACTTTAAAATGGAGTTGAATTCCCTTTCTCTGAGTCACAAACGTTATTTTCTAAAATGTTACTGCTTTTGCTCCCAGTTATGAATTTTCTTTTCTCTCTGTGACAAACTTCCCTACATGTCGTGTACATGTCTTTCTCTTAAGTATCTGCACCATGTTTCTTCAAGGCATCCATATTTTCTCTCAAGTATCTACTTTTGTTTTTTCATGGATTTGTATTTCCTTACTGTCATGTATTCACTCCCGGCACCGTGTTGAAGGGGTTACGGGCACATTTCGTAATCCTGAATAACCGCATTTGAAACACAGCTGCGGATGATTTGGCAGCAGACGGCCTTGCGTTTGTTTTTTTATGAAATAGTATGGGTGCCGGTCGTTCAGAAATCAATGGCAAACTACTGAGCATAAAGATCACAAACAGCAAAATAAAATGTTGGGGTTGATTGCTACGTCGTGTAAAGGATATGCAATTTACTTTAACCAGTTTATTTCTCTAAAGAAATGACAGAAATTTTAAATATGAAATGTTTTCTTGGCACTGTGCAAATAGATGATGCCTGCATTAATATTTTAAATATGAAATATTTGCTCTTTGTGTAGGTGCTCAAAAGCCACCTGTTATAACCTCAATAGCAATTTCAAGTTTACTGCTTCTGGTCAATTTAAAATAAAAAATTTCTCATGTTAAAATTCAGGTTACCAAAATTGATTAGTAGAAATGCTGGAATAGAATAGAATACACGGAATCCACATATTTTACTAAATCTGAACTTTATATATATATATATATATATATATATATATATATATATATATATATATATATATATATATATATATATATATATACACACACACACATACACACATCCATCATGTGCCATGCTGGAAAGCGTGGGTGGGCAGTCATGACTCGCCATTTCATTTGATCACCAGAATCGTGGATCAGCTCAGTGTTCCTGTCTCGACAATGCCATGTGGCCATGCCATCCAGGTACACAGGTATATATACAGAGTGCGCCAAAAAACGTATGCACAGTAATCACAGTTTCGATCTTTGAACATGCATTTTAAACATATCATGCAACACATTACTAACGTAATGCGTTCTACAAATGGTGTAATATGACAATTTTTGATGACGTTATTAAAATAATATACTCAATTGAAATTACGTAAACAGTATGTTCAAAGATGGAAACTGCGATTACATTTACACTGGTGGGCAATTACTGTGTATACATATTTTTCTGCCGCACTGTGTGTGTGTGTGTGTGCGTGCGTGCGCACGCGCGCACACACACACACAACACGTCACACTGGTTTAAAAAGAACTTAATGAAAGGCAGAGGGAGATGTTGAAATATATACCATTCTCCGTGGCGAAAGGGTTACGGATGCGATTCGTAATCCCGTATGCCCGGGTTCAAAAGACAGCGGTACTGGTTCTTTCAAAGAAGGTATAGGTGTCGGTCGTTCAGAAAGCAATGGCAAACTACTGAACGTAAAACTTCTCCAGGAATCATAAACAGCCAAAATACTGGGGTTGACTGCTACGTCCTGTGAAGGACATGCAACTAAATTTTAAAATATATATGATTATGTATTTGAATCCTCTTCGAAGCAAGGAATTTTTTTCCACAATTGAGCTCCCAGGTTGCCTCTGTCTAAAATAGATACCAGGATTTTTCTGGGAAATAAAGGCAACAGGTGTGATATTGACCACATCACCCGTTGAGTGCCAGTTGGTAAACAAAATATGAAGTCAGCACCATATACCCGATATACATCATGGGGTGTAAAGATGTCTTCTTCTTCCTTTACCTAGGTACCTGACAGACAGTATCAATTTACAACAAACATATTATTTTTTATTAATCGCTGTAGTGTAGTTCTATATTTCTTTAACCAATATCACAGAGTATTAATTCATTTTTTAATATCTTCCTTCAATATGTGTGCACATATGGTATAAATAATCATATATTTTATTGATTTCAAAAGTTTAAAAAAAATGTTTAGATAGCCGTGGAGGACTCAGAATGTCAATGCTTCCATCTTGGTGATTACCTCAACTGGGTTAGAGTTGATCCAGTCCCATGTAAACTTTTATGGAATACGAAAAATCACATCTGGCAGCAAATTTGGGAAAACCCTGGCCTCCTTTAGGAATGAAGTTTTGTAAAATCCTTGAATATTTGTTACTTTTAGCATGGGTCATATGGTTACTTAGCATTGACCTATGTTCACTGTATAGTAGCAGCTGTATTTTAAAGAAATAAACAATATTGATCACATTATCCTTATGCGGTTTATTTTAACCTCCAAAAATTATCCAAATATCAAATTCCTGGTATGCCTTATTGGCATGTAAATAAGGTACTGTTACTTTTTCTTTCTTGTATTTGTAAAATACCTTTTTACAATGTGGATGAGTGACTGTACAGCCTGTGA
This sequence comes from Cepaea nemoralis, assembly GCA_014155875.1. Classification (NCBI taxonomy): domain Eukaryota; kingdom Metazoa; phylum Mollusca; class Gastropoda; order Stylommatophora; family Helicidae; genus Cepaea; species Cepaea nemoralis. The sequence continues at coordinate 183,956 of JACEFZ010023592.1, forward strand.
TTCTTCTGATTTTATATATTTATGACAATCTTGTCATTTATTCTGGTATCGTTCATTGTACAGTAATGTCATTCTAATTACTTCTGCTGTGATACTTATGTACAGTTAGTTAATGGTGTTAATAATATTACTCATATAAAAAGGGGAACAATCACTTATGGAAGTGTGTTCAAAAACAAATATTTAATAGTTTCATAATTTGATCACTGCTGATTAATACAGGCTGAATTTTAATTTTTCTTCAGTTGTTCCAGTTTCTTTGTGTGTTCCCAGTTAATAATAAAAACAATCATCACCAAGTAGCAGATCCTTTGCAGAACATCGCTCTCATCACAGCACTCTAGAAAGACTCTTGATCTATTGCCAGTTCCCATACCCCATGTATTTCCGTACTTAGGGTATCTTTAATGCCCTGTATCCACCTTCATGCTGGTCCTTGCCTCTTTTTCCAGGAACCATGCCTGCCATCACTGTTCTTTCTAAACTACTGGTGTTTAATATGGCCAGAATATATCAGCAGTTTAGCATGCTTGCCTGTCAGTCTGGTGGTCATGTGTCTGAATCCCCGCGTGATGGCAGGAGAAGAAAACAATGACAATTAAGGTATTTCAGCCATGTAAAGAGATACATCTCCTTGTTAAAGGATATGCTGGAAGGAAGCATGCAAGGGAAATATATCTGTGGGTGGACATCAGCAGGGGACTGGAAAGAAGCCTGCATGAAAGCACTGTGAAGATGTGTTGGAGACTCATTATAGAGACCATTTAATATGAAGATGGCTTTTGATGATGATGATTAACTAGTTAATGTCTAAATTTCACATTGTGCTGGGATAGCTGTAAAATGCTAGAGATGTTGAACAAAATGGATCTTGAAAAAGTTTAGTGTATTTTAACAAAAGCAAATCATCAAAAAGAATAAATGCTGCATGATAGGTGCTGCTGATAGAGAAAATATTTACAGCGTTGTAACTGAGAGACAAGGTCGTTGGTATGACATCAGCCAGAGTGCCAATTGGCCAAGAAAATTTAAGCCTAGCACCCTATTTCCCAATGTGTTATGATAGCATAGAAAGAGTCTTTAACATTCCCTATGGGCATTGTGTTTGACACTGTTGACCTGAAACCTATGTTGAAAACATTATCAACCTAGGTTTAATCCTACTGAGTCTGTAGGTGTAGTTCTCACTCACGACCTGGTTACATCTTAATATACGCCTTCACAGATGTGAAGTTCCAACGATGACTGTCATGTTGTTATTCGTCTTGTCTCATCAGTTCTTTCATCCTGGCTCACCAGCCGACCGATGTTCTGTACATACTTAACAAAACACGCAGGTGCAGCTCATAGCACATTTGTCTGAAATCTTCACAAATCAGGCATCAGCCGCTGACCCTACACTTGTTATACTTTCAGTGCTTGTATAAGTATGTCGTTTCGCTAGCTGGTCGTCTGTCTCTCAGTTATTATTTACAGTGCCTTCTATGTCTATGCAGTTCACATGGGTGCTGTCTTTAGTATCGTTCACATGTCTTAGCGATGCCACTGGTGAGTTAACCTATGACTAATAATCAAGCGATAACTTACAGTTCAATTCCTTTGCTGGTTGATGTTGCAATCAGTTGCCATCTTATTGGAACCACTCATTGTAGATGGTGTAAATAACTAATATGTCGTTCATGGAGATCTACATTCATCTCTGTGTTGTAACTTTACGAGGTGAATAATTCAGTATTTTCATAACTGGAAGATCCAGTAGAGTATGTGTCCAGTCTGCTGTCCTCGCGCCTAATGACAAGTCTCTCCAGGTGAAGTCACTACCTGCCGTCAGTATTTCGTGAACCTGTGAGTTGTTCTAATCCGGTTATCCCGTCTTTGTGTCCTGATGACAGTCACTTAACCCTTTCTCTACCTGTCTTGGTTTGTTCTACTTTTACCCCCATTTTGGTTTATGATACACACAGTTCTTGCACACTCCACTGGTATCTGAATTTGTGAGTCCTCTGGAAGACTGAGTTTTAACTCTTCAGTCTGACATATTGACATTTGACCTCTGAAAAGGGTGTGCATCTACTGGAGTGAGGTTGGTGTGCATCTACTGGAGTGAGTTTGGTGTAGACGTTTCTCCTGACCTGGTACCAAATTACCATCTCCATAGGAACTGTTTGTCAGAGCTCTCCTTCCCCTCTCCAAGCTCTGAAACTAGCAGGGTGGGCAAGACTGGTGCTGGAACTTCATATCTGTTGAGGGGCATATAAGGACACAACGGCACAAATGGACTGAGCAAGCCTGTTGGTGTAGTCGCTAGAGGGCTTGGCTGGTCATGCAATGAGCATGGTCAGACAAGATTAAAAGCCCGTATTATCAATCTCCTGTGTGCATCCAAATGTATAAAATGTGATGGTTCTAGCACATCACAGACCCACAGCAAGTTCCTGCTTCAGGACTTTTCTTTTTACATGGGGCTGGCTGGGATTAGACCTAGGATGGTCATGTTTCCTCCAGGAGTTTTTGTTTTAACATAGGACTGGCTGGGATTAGACCTAGGATGGTCATGTTTCCTCCAGGAGTTTTTGTTTTAACATAGGGCTGGCTGGGATTAGACCTAGGATGGTCATGTTTCCTCCAGGAGTTTTTGTTTTAACATAGGACTGGCTGGGATTAGACCTAGGATGGTCATGTTTCCTCCAGGAGTTTTTGTTTTAACATAGGACTGGCTGGGATTAGACCTAGGATGGTCATGTTTCCTCCAGGAGTTTTTGTTTTAACATAGGGCTGGCTGGGATTAGACCTAGGATGGTCATGTTTCCTCCAGGAGTTTTAGATATTTCATTGTCAACACTCCTATCCAATGCCTAGGAGATCCTTAGGGGCCAAATGGACTCGAGGTTAAGAAGTACAGTTGTGGAGAAAAATGTACATCAGATCTATTTTTACTGTTGGAGAAAGCATGTAGGCAGTATATTCCATAATTCTTTTTTAAATATGGATATGTTAAAATGTGATATTTAAAAGTTCTCTTTGTGTTTATAGTTATAAGACACTTCATTGAATATGTTGAAAAATATCCAACAAGTCTATAACAAAATGCGCTTCCTTTATTTTTTGGTATTTCAGTTTTAAAACTTTGCAAGTATAAATAAATAAATACTGTTTTGTGCACAAAAAATAATAACTTTTGTTGAAATTAGTTGTTTAGTATTAATCGTTGTTTGGTTGTGCTGAGCGATTCCCAAGTCATTCAGTGTTCTGCTTGATTTCATTATGACGTGTAAATTGCTAGTGTGTGCCAGTTTTTTCCAGGCTGAAAAATAAAAGCCACTTGCCCAAGTGGTCATCATGTAAGTAGTAAAGGATGCGACTTACACACGTATATTTTTGGCGGCTGACGGCTGATGGCTGGTAATGGGGGACTGAGGGGAAAATTTTTGGTGGGAACCGGGTGAACTTTTTTTTTTGGCGGCGTGTGGGAACGGTTTTTTTCCTGCCTGCCTGGTCTGAACGAAAATCTGTGAAAGTAATTAAGGTAAAAGTATTTTTAGTTGGTTGGTTCTGTAAAAGTACTGGAAAGAGAGGGTGTTAAGGGGAAAGTTATTTTGGTTACATAGGGTATATTAGTATGCGTGGTGTAGTGATGTATAAACTGCCAAGGGTGTGATGGGTCGTGGTTTCTACTCATGGGTTGGATATATGGTGGTGGCGTAGACATCTCATAATGTATCTGTTCACTAGGCGTGGTGAGTAATGTATAAACTGTCAAGGGTGTGATGGGTCGTTATACTCGACGAAGTAAGAGATGGTTACTATCATCTGAACAGTGTGATAGTAGTGAAAGTAAAGGGTGGTATATTCACCGATTACAAAGGAAATCTTATAAAGTTATAATGGGTGTCATTTGATGGTAAGGGGTATTAGTGATCAAGTAGGAGTGATATAGGGGTGGTCATAAATGTAATAAGAGGTGTTCGCAGTTACACACTGGTCAACCAGTGGTCAAGCAATGGTCAAGTAGTCAAGTAAGGAAATTTTAGGGAAAAGTGATTGTAATGATATGGTGGTGATTAAAGAGAGGTAAATTAGTGGTCAAGCAGTGGTCAAGCAATGGTAAAGTGGTCAAGTGAAGAAATTTTAGGGAAAAAGTGATTGTAACGATATGGTGATGCTTAAAGGGTGGTAAATTAGTGGTCAACCAGTGGTCAAGTAAGGAAAATTTTTGGGAAATTTTAGGGGAAAAGTGATTGTAACGATATGGTGATGCTTAAAGGGTGGTAAATTAGTGGTCAAGTGGTGGTCAATTAGTGGTCAAGTGGTCGAGTGACCACTTAAATTGTAGAGGACGATGTGCCTAAGCTTATGGTAGTGATTAAAGTGATCGATGACGTGGTCAAGCAGTGGTCAAGTAGTCGAGTGACCACTTAAATTGTAGGGGAAAGTACGTATAATGCAATGGTGGTGGGTAAAGTGAGGAAGAATCAATAGTAGTGATAATAGTACTACCAATATTAGCGACAAGAATATTAGCTGGTGCGTTGTTATTATACTATTTTTTGTGGGGTGTGTAAAAATCATACAAAGAGGGTCATACAAATACAAAGACAACCAAGTACACACTTGATACACACAAAGACACAGATACATTTGTACATACAGACATACACATAAAGACAGACAAGCACAAAGACACATCCATACCATTACTACTGTCATCACAACTATACACAAGTACACACAGACACACTCACCCATACACAAATACACACCTACAAACACAAAGACAACCAAACAAACACGTACAGATTCAGAAGTACAGACAATCCATACCATTACTACTGTCAGCACAAGTACACACAGACACACCCATACACACGTACCATTACTACTGTCACTATCAACAGATATACACATGTGCAGAGACACCACACAGACACACCCATACCATTACTACTGGTACCACAACCAGTACAGACACACTTGCACATACAGACCTACAAGAATATCACAAACCACAAATTTTTGGTAAAGAACGCGGATGTCCGAGACAGCCCCTACGTCATCAACGCCATATGCAAAAGTCATTAAGTATGAGTCATCGGTTTGCGGGTAAGCAGGCGGGCGTGAGAATAGCTTGTCTAACTGCCACGTCAGCTATGTCGTGTGCAGACCCAGTGTATAAAATAGACGGCGTCTCTTGTGAGCTCAGTACCAGTTCACGGGCTGACTTGGGTAGCTACAGAGGTGCTTCAGGCTAGTGTGAGCATTGTGTAGTAAGCAGATATTGTTCACGTAGTGACTTGGCTAGCTACATCGGTGAAACTTGGTGTGAGCATTGTGTAGTAACCAGCTATTGTTCACGTAGTGACTTGGCTACAGCAGTGAAACTTGGTGTGAGCCTTATTCGTGTCGTTGGCCTCTGATAAAATAGTGAAACATTGTATACACCAGAACATTTTTTGGGATTGTAAGAAAGCGAAAGTGTGACTTGTGACCAGTTTATCGATATGGCCACCAGATCTACTTTCACGTGTTCAGTGTACGACAAAGACTTCCGTGATGGGAATAATCTTAATCGCCACATTCATACCATTCACGATACGAAAGATCAACCACACTTATGTCATATCTGTGGACAACGTTTCAAGAGAAAAGACAATCTACAAAAACACATACGAATACGTCATCACCGGCCTATCGATACATCAGAACCAGAGACAACTACCTCTTCACCATCAGAGACAACACCACCAACAACCTCGACGACACCACCAACTGAAACCAATATAACTAACAATCAGATACAACCAGACGAGAATATTCTTGAACAACTGGTAGAAGACGAAGTGACCATCTTAGCAGCCGGGGAACCAGAGACACTACACATCCTTCCATCGGATATTCAACAAATATATAGAGAAAATTGGGAAGCTATCAGGACACATCACAAGATTAACAAGTATTTATCGACATACACCTTCTTTATTAGCCCGGAGATACAACACCCTATCAAATGGACAGATACGTTGTATAAGCTTTTCAATGCTCAAATTAGTCGCTTTAAGATCAACTTTAGCTTTCATCTAGTGTTACGACATAGAGGAACACAAGATCTTAGATTCTATCATGCATCATTTAACAATTCTTCTGTTTTAGAATTTCCAGCGCTAATACATAACAGACACGACTTTGACACCTTCCTTACATCAGTACACGAACATGACATTCATTCCTACGCCATGCAACAACGTACAGACACCAAATATACACTAGAGACAGTAGCTGGCATATGTTTTTACCTCTTTCATATGCCCGAGTTCCCGATAGTTTGATGTCTAGGTCATCCCCCAACTACATTGTTTTATATTTTTGTCACTAACCCTGTATGTCATTGATGTTTTCTTATAGCACTAAAGTGTTTTGATGAATAATACATTCTTTGATATATTGAAACCCAAGATTTTTGTTGATTTTCTTTAGTGGCTTTCTTTTTACTTCTTGTTCGAGAGACAGCAACACTGACAGACAATGAAATAAAGACACATACTGAGATGTATTATGTATTTATTCAACTGATGTTTGCAACCAAGTATAGAAATTACACCATCCACCTCGCAGTATCCAATGATGTAGTTTATCAGTCATATACGTACCTGACAGATGTAGCGAATCTTTCCTCCAGGTCCTGGACATTCACGTCTGTATTGTAAGAATTATTAACCAGATGCATACCCAGACACATACCAAGTGTAAAAACCATCATTATTCTCCCATAGTTGATGACGTTATCGGCAAAGACTTCGTCAGCAATTGAAACAAAGACCGGGAAAACCTGTTCGGGGTTAATACAGACTTCTAGTCTCGTGAATAACACATCATGTTGGTTGGCTATCTGACGTACTAAGCGACACAACCTCGAGTTATTGGTCCTTGCGGGGTTGTAGGAACTAATAATAGTCAACGCCATACTCACCACCTCGGTGTGAACTTGTGTCAAGTCGACTATTGGGTCCATCATTATTATACCAATACCTATCAGAAACCCACTGGCGTGCAGTTCGTGGTCAAATGGTCTAATATTATAATCCGACGCGTTTATAAACACCAATGCGAGTAGGTAGCTGTTTATTAATTCTTATGGATCCTAGGTGGAAACATCCTTTTACGGCTTTGATTGCGGGCCCAACGGGGAGTGGTAAAACCGTCTTTGTCCAACGGTTCTTGGCCCATCTACCAGCCATGGTAGACCCCCTTCGAGAGGAAATTATATGGTGCTATGGGGAATGGCAACCCATCTACGAAACTATGAAGGGTGTTCAATTTAATGAAGGTCTGCCAGATGTGGAAAAATGGACAGGTGATAGACGTCGGTTAGTAGTCATAGATGATCTAATGTCTGAGACAGATGACAGAGTGACTAAATTATTTGCTAAAGGCAGTCATCATCGCAACCTCAGTGTTATGTATATAGTACAGAAACTATTTGGTAAGAATAAAGAACAAAGAACTATCAGTCTGAATTCACACTACCTAGTGGTGTTTAAGAATCCTCGAGACGGGTCTCAGATTACCAATCTCGCCAAACAGATGTATCCAGGCCTTGTGTCATATGTCCAAGAGAGTTTTAAAGACGCGACATCGGCTTCACACGGGTATTTGTTATTTGACATGCGACAGGAAACACCGGATCAGCTCCGCTTACGAAGTCATATATTTCCCGACCAGCAGCAAGTCGTCTACGTCCCCAAATAACATGTCTAACCGACTTAAACGTAACGAGGGTATGTTAGTTTCTTGGGTCAGACCAACCCAGCCACTGTGAAGGCAGTAATGAAATCAGCTTCCCCGGATCTCGTCCAATCAATTTGCGAGTGCTGTCACAACGTTTTAAAAGGTAATGTTCCCCTGACACCAGCTCAGAAGAAGCGTCTGCAACGACACAAAGACAGTCTGAGAGCACTCACTCATAAGAAATTATCGCTCAAGAAAAGGAAAGAGATTCTACAACAAGGTGGTTTCATAGGCGCCTTACTAGGCCCCATACTAAATGTGTTGAAAAGCGTGGTGGGATTGTAATGGCCAAGAAGATGATCTTGATCGATCCCCGGTTGCTAGAACAACCCTATGTACCACCCGACACACTAAATGATAGTCTACAGGATTTGGATCGTCAGATGCAACAAGTCCTGGAAACAGAAGATCTACCACTGCGTGACAAGGCCAGAGCGTATCAGCAAACACTACAGAGGTATCTGAATCGACTCGAACAGTACAGACACAAGCCTCTGGGACTAGTAGATATCAAGGAACAAAAACCTGAAGTCACCAGTGTACCGACACCAGTAGCCGAGACACCTCTTCAACCAACACCTCTTCAACCAACACCTCTTCAACCAACACCTCTTCAACCAACACCTCTTCAACCGGCTCAAGTAGTCGAACCCAAAACAGTCGAGACCACACCACATTACAAACTCAGGCGAAGCAAGAAGAAGACTAGGATACCTACCCCCAAGTGGCAAAAATGGCCGCCCAATTAAGAAAGTATTACTATGACCCTAAGAAACCCGGAGCCTATGGTGGAGCAGCCGCCTTAAAAAGACATACTAACCTGAAGAAAATAGATAAATGGTTACGTCATCAGGATACCTACACGTTACATAAACCGATCCGTCGCCGATTTCAGAGACGCCAGACCATAACCGGTGGTATAAATCAACAATTTCAAGCCGACTTGATAGATATGAGACTATTACAACGATACAACGATGGGATGTCGTACCTAGTGACTTGTATCGATGTGTTTAGTAAATATGCTTGGGCTATCCCGATCCAGAAGAAAACGGGGAAAGCGCTGGTGGTGGCTATGAGTAAAATCTTTGGTGATAGCCAACCGCTAAATTTTCAGAGCGATAAAGGTTCGGAATTCGTTAATCGGACCTTCTTAAAATTTCTGAAAGATCGAGGTGTGCACTTCTTTACCACCGAGAATGAAGATGTGAAGGCAGCGATAGTGGAAAGATTCAATCGAACCCTGAAAGAAAAAATGTGGCGTTATTTCACCAAGACCAATACACTGTGCTACGTCAACGTGATAGATAAATTGATCCAGAACTACAATGGTTCGTATCACAGAAGTATTCGCATGGCCCCTGCACAAGTCAACTATAGTAATCAAGAAGAGGTGTGGGATAACTTGTATAAGCCGACATACGTATCGAAAAAAGTGTATTTTACACCTGGGGATCGAGTCAGACTGGCTGAACCCAAACAACCTTTTAAAAAAGGGTATATGCCCTCGTGGACAGAAGAATTGTTTACCGTCAGTCGCATAAACCAGACCAGTCCAGTGACCTATGTGGTAAAAGACGATTCGGGACAGGAACTACAGGGCTCGTTCTACAGAGAAGAAATACAACTAGTTGGAGACAAGCAAGTGTATCGTATCGAAACAATCTTACAAGAAAGACCCAGGCGAGGTGGTGGGAAAGAGTATTTAGTGAAGTGGTTTGGTTATCCCCATTCATTCAATAGTTATGGAGACTAGTGGTGTGAGTGAAGACAGGGTAGAAACTATGGGGGTGCGCCCACAACCGACAGAGGGGGAAAGAACATCGATCTGGTCATTCTTTGGACAACGTGTACCGAGGCCAGAGATTGTATTTCTGTGTCAAATGGTGGTTATATATGCCGTAATTGCCGTGGCTTTGTTCAATCTGACTCAAGGCAGCGCAGACGCACCAGACGGCAAGTTGTGGGTAGCTCTAATGAGTAGTTGTTTGGGGTATATGCTACCTAATCCTAAATTAGAAAAACGATGAGTTTCTATGTAACTTTACCGAGTAATTCTGGACCAAAGGTATTTCCCAACAACCAACCCGGTCACTTTTTTGTCAAGTTGCCGCAGACCATTGATGTAACGACCCAATACGAAGTGGCCCTGGTCGAGATTCAGTTCCCCAATTCGTATTTTAATGGTTTGCCTGGGGAAATTTGGTTCCAATACTTTCCACCTAAAGGTAGTGGTATGGAACCTATAACCCTTGTATGTCCACCGGGTCCGTTCAGCAGCCCTGAAACTTTCATCAAGGAATTGAATAAGTTGTGTGTAGAAACCCAACTAGACGAGAAAGTAAACATCAAATTCATGCTAGGTACACCTTGGAAAAAAGTCGGGCTGAAAATATTTGAAAAAGGCGCCCAGGCAAAAATTAGTGACATATTGAAGAATATGTTGGGTTTTCCAAGCTCGACTCTATCAGACGATAATGTCTTATTATACGGTAATACAGAATTAGAGATGGATAACGAAGTTAAAAATATCTACGTCTATTCCGATCTCGTAGCCGCGAGACCAGTTGGAGACGTCATGGTTCCTTTACTAAGGACTGTTCCTATATTGGACCGACTCTCACCTTCAGTGTTTCGTCTTTATGATAAGCCACATTATGTACCATTAAGTCGATTCTCCTTCGACACGGTGGAAATACTTTTAACTGACGATACGGGTAAAACATTCTCATTCAACGATGGGACTTCAGTACTAACTTTACATTTTCGAATCAGGAAGCACTCAGACCTCGAATAGACTAATATGAGTTTCTACGTGACGCTGACGAGTAATGCGTCATTACAAATATACCCCCAAAATAACGCCGGACATTTCTTTGTCAAACTACCACAAACTATTGAGCTCACCTCCCAGTACGAAGTTGGTTTGGTTGATATTCAGTTTCCCAACACCTATTTTAATATTTTGAAAGATGAGGTGTGGATAAAGTACTTTCCACCTCCAGACCTAGACGAACCACCGATGACGATTACGCTGACGCCTGGTCTGTACAAATCAATAGAAAAATTCATTGGTGAATTGAATAGATTGCTTTTCGAAGCTGAGAGATTTATCAATGAACTGCAATGGGTGCGTCTCGATGATGCCTTGCAAGAACATAACCGAATGATGTTCTCTTATAACGATATTTCGAATAAGGCTCGTTTCCAGTTATATGAACAGGGGGCTGAAGTTAGACTTAGTGACAAGTTGGCAGAAATATTACAGTTTCCCTCGACACATGTCACCGAGACTGAACCCAGTCTGTCTGGTGTGGGTGAAGTGGATTTAGACCAGGGCACAAAAAATGTCTTCGTCAATTCCGATATTGTCACCTCACGGGTGGTTGGTGATGTGATGGTACCATTACTGAGGACACTACCTGTTCTAGACAGATCTACCACCTCGGTATTTAGGATGTATGACAAGCCACATTACGTACCCCTCAGTCGATTTTCATTTGACACGATTGAACTTCTTATAACCGACGAGCATGGGAAACCTATCCCATTTACAGGTGGAACTTCAGTAGTGACGTTACATTTTCGAACAACCAAACGGTTTGATCTGGGCTAACCATGGTTAGGCACGTGCCAATCAAACGCAACCCCAAACTATACGAGGAGTATTTCTGCAATCAAGCTGGAAGTGGTCTCCCTGTTTTTGTAGGTGGTCGAAGTCAGCGAGGTCATGGAATTGGTAGTTTCTTTAGTGGTCTTGGTCGCACGATTCTTCCTTGGTTGAAGACTGGTGGCAAAGCCCTATTGAGAGAAGGACTGGGGACGGGTTTGCAAGTGGCTCAAGATGCCTTAGCTGGTAGAAATGTTGGTGAGTCCTTCAAAGAACACGCCAGAGATGCTGGTCAACGACTACTCCAAGGCGCAGCTCAACACATCAGCCAATCAGGTAGTGGTGTTAGGAAACGAAAACGAGCCGCCCCGCCAGGTCAGCCCAGTAAAAGAATAAAACCAACAGTCAGAAAGCCATCGAGTCATAAGACACATCACCACCTAGCGGGACATTCGGATATTTTCTCATAATGGCGTTAATTCATCCCAAGTCATGTGAGTGTCTGCATTCTGGTCTGGATCTGTTTAGTGTACCTCCCACCCAGACAGCCGTAGAAGAGGGACAGTTTGTGGAGATTCATCCATTGGCCACTTTAGCTTATAGGGCACCCATCGAATTCACCATTTCTGGTGTCGGTGAAGATTACATTGATTTGTTTAATACTTTTCTGCACGTGAGAGCCAAAGTTACACTGCCCAATGGCGACGACCTACCAAACACAGCCGAAGTCGGTCCGATAAATTATTATTTGCATAGTTTGTTTTCTCAAGTAGACGTGTCCCTGAACGACACTCTTATTTCACCGAGTGAAAATTCGTATCCGTACCGGGCCTACTTGGAAGCTCTTCTGAATTACGGTGAAGAGGCCAAAAAGAGTCATCTGACGTCAGCTCTATACTATCAAGATACTCCTTTGCACATGGCAGACACAAAGGGTGATACCAATACAGGTCTAGCCAAAAGAAGATCTTTAGCCAGCTATAGTGTGCCTCTGGATATGATGGGGCGCCTACATTCCGACATTTTCAATCAGGACTGGTACATGTTGAATGGTGTCGATATTAAAATCAAACTAACCCCATCAAAATCCGTCTTTAATTTGATTGCCACGGATGTAAATGGTGGGTACAAAAGTGTCATTACTTACGCCACCCTCTTGGTGAGGAAAGCTAAGTTAAATCCAGCTATCTCTCTGGCCCATGAAGAATCCTTATTGAGATCCAATGCCAAGTATCCTTTTAAAAGGGTCGTGGTAAAGACCTTTTCTATCCCTAAAGGTATGTTTTCCCACACACAAGATAACCTTTTCCTCAGCCAGACACCGACCCGGGTGGTGATCGGATTAGTCAATGCTTCCTGCTTCAATGGCGAGCTGAATACGAACCCCTTCATATTCAATCATTATCAGTTAAACTATTTGAGTCTGATGGTAGATGGGCGTAGTGTTACAGGCAAACCCTTAACCATGAATTATACCACAGGTCAGTACATGCGAGCTTTCCATAGTACCAACTTGGCCCTTGGTCTGACCGGTAAGGATGTCGGGAATGGTATAAATTATGAAAGTTATAGTCAAGGGAATTGTCTCTATAGTTTTGATCTGACTCCCAGTATATTAGATGGAGAACAGTTTGAAATGGCGAAATCTGGCCCATTGTCAGTAGAACTAAAGTTTGACGTTATAACGACTGTACCTCTACAAGTCATCGTATACGCCGAACTCGACTCGGTCCTAGAAGTTTCCAAGACGAGACAAGTGCTAACAGATTACATAGCATAATGGATACCCAACAACTAAGACAATTACTCATGTCTGATCTGTTTGTTCGTCGCCTTCCACTAGTCAACGTATGCGCTAGAGATCATTTGCCTAGACACATTGATAGAACAGAGCCAGCTGCTTTGATCGTCAATACTGACACCAGTGCTTACTCTGGTTCACATTGGATCGCCCTATATTTTAATGGTCTAGGTCAGTTTGAATATTTCGATTCGTTTGGTTTGCCACTATTACACGCCGACATTATCCATTTTATACAACGAAACTCGGACAGATCACCCGTGTACAATACCCGTATGCTACAAGACATTAATAACAGTACTTGTGGTCTGTATGCGTTGTATTTCTTATTGATGAAATGTCGTGGCTCGAGCCTGTCACGTATCCTGCAACCATTTGGACACAGACAACACGTGAACGACCGTCTCGTGTTTCGATTGGTTACTCCGTGGTTAAAAAAGAAAAGTCCAGAACTGTATAAAACTAGATAAATTCGTCGTTACAAACTGAGACGACCACTCGTCTTTTGTTTCTACAACGATCAAGATGTCTACACCCAAGTGGTTATTCATGTCAAGACCTGTTGATATGCCCAGACAACTAGACAACAGTTTGAAAGCGGTGACAGATTCTCAAGACACAGGAACAATGACACTCCATCTATATCAATCTACCGACAGTCAAGACAAGCCTCTGAAAGACCAGACATCTTTCTACAATAATCAAGTCCCTCTGCTCCCTTTGGATCGTAAACGAAGCCATTTTTAAATGTTGTATACCAATAAAAGCCATTTGAAAATGTTATTATTTGTTTCTTTATTTTATTATGTTTTTGTTCGATTGTATAGTTTTTCTTCTCTCTCTCAGTGTGTCTGTACTTGTGTATAGTTGTGATGCCAGTAGTAATGGTATGGGTGTGGCTGTGTATGGTTGTCTTTGTGTTTGTCTTTGAGTGTTCTTGTGTTTGGGTGAGTGTGTCTGTACTTGTGTATAGTTGTGATGACAGTAGTAATGGTATGGGTGTGTCTTTGTGCTTGTCTGGCTTTATGTGTATGTCTGTATGTACAAATGTATCAAGTGTGTACATGTGTGTACTTGTGGTTGTATGACCCTCTTTATATAATTTTTACACACCCCACAAAAATATAGTGTAATAACAACGCACCAGCTAATATTCTTGTCGCTAATATTGGTAGTACTATTATCACTACTATTGATTCTTCCTCACTTTACCCACCACCATTGCACTATACGTACTTTCCCCTACAATTTAAGTGGTCACTCGACTACTTGACCAGTGCTTGACCACTGCTTGACCACGTCATCGATCACTTTAACCACTACCATAATCTTAGGCACATCGTCCTCTACAATTTAAGTGGTCACTCGACCACTTGACCACTACTTGACCACCACTTGACCACTAATTTACCACCCTTTAAGCATCACCATGTCGCTACAATCACTTTTCCCCTAAAATTTCCTCACTTAACCACCGCTTGACCACTGCTTGACCACTACTTGACCACTAATTTACCACTAATTTAAGCATTACCATGTCACTACGACCAATTTTCCCTAAAATTTTCCTTACTTGACCCCTTGACCACTGCTTGACCTCTAATTTACCACTCTTTAATCATCACCATCTCATTACAATCACTTTTCCCTAAAATTTCCTTACTTGACTACTTGACCCTTACTTGACCATTGCTTGACCACTGGTTGACCAGTGTGTAACTGCGAACACCTCTTATTACATTTATGACCACCCCTATATCACTCCTACTTGATCACTAATACCCACCCCTTACCATTAAATGACACCCATTATAACTTTATAAGATTTCCTTTGTAATGATGGTAGTGAATGAGCTACATACCACCCTTTACTTTCACTTAGACACTACTATCACACTGTTCAGATGATAGTAACCATCTACACCTCTTACTTCGTCGAGTATAACCACGACCCATCACACCCTTGGCAGTTTATACATTACTCACCACGAACAGACACATTATGTCTACGCCACCACCATATATACAACCCATGAGTAGAAACCACGACCCATCACACCCTTGGCAGTTTATACATCACTACACCACGCATACTAACACATTCATATCTTCTTCTTCTTCAGCATTCCGAGCCATTGAGGTTCTTTGCTGCAAATACAATCTGTCTCCATTCGTCTCTCTGGTGGACCTTCTCTTGCCAGTCGTTGATTCCAAGTGCTTGTAGGTCTGTGTGTATATTCATATACGTAACCAAAATATATATAACTTACAGCCCTCCCTCATCCATACTCACAACCTCGGTTTCCAGAACCAACTAAATATTACCTTAATTACTTTCACAGACACCCGCCATCACCCGTCAAAAAACCGTTCCCACACGCCGCCAAAAATTTTACAGGGGGACAATTTCCCCATATTTCCTTCATAAACCCTATCAGCCGCCAGATTTTGGATGCATAATATGGGTATAATGGCGACGCGATGACTCATTGTCTTGAGGGAGACGCTGTTCAGTGTTTTTCTGTGGATTCCCTATGGAAATTCCCGTGAAATTCGTGTGGATAGTGTTTTTCCTTTGGATTATGTGATGTTATTTCGTGTTCGTTAATTGGAAGTGTTCAAAAGAAGCCACGGAAGGCAGGTGGTGGATGAAATTATGAGGGCAGCCGACAGATATTTGTTGGTTATGGTCTCGAGTTTCGCGACGGCAAGCTTTCTCTCTTTCAAGAGACACTGATTGCGGTCACCCGGCCAGTATGGTCACTGCCATAGAGGAAAGCAACGGCAAACTACCTCTTTGAAATTGCCTAGTTTATTATGATTCGCTTAAAAACTGATCATCGCAAGACAAGGACAGAGACATTAAAATTAGGAACATGGAACGTTAGGACGTTAAACAACGACGGAACATTAGAGAACATAACACAAGAAATTCAAAGAGAAAAAATTAATATATTAGGTATGTGTGAAACGAGATGGACAGGAGCAGGCATCAAGATACATAAAGATTTTAAGATTATTTATTCTGGAGGTGAGGATCGACATAGGGGAGTGGCAATAATTTTGGACCGTAAAACATCAACGTCTGTTCAGGGATATCGGGCCGTGTCGGACAGAGTATTACTAGTTAAATTGAGTGGCAGACCTTTTAACATAAATGTTATTCAAGTATATGCCCCAACAGGAGAGTCTAGTGAAGATAGTGTAGAGGAATTTTATAATGACATAGAGTCTGCCTTAAAGAAATGTAAAAATTCAGAAATAAACATCATAATAGGGGACTTCAATGCAAAAGTAGGAAATCAAGGGGATAGATACACAGTAGGAAACTATGGTTTAGGAGAGAGAAATGAAAGAGGATACAGACTAGTAGAGTGGGCAAAAGAACAGGAAATGATTGTAGGAAACACCTGGTTCAAACAACACCCTAGAAGATTATGGACATCGAGGAGTCCTGATAGCAGGATTAGAAACCAGATTGACTACATTCTCATTAGCAGAAGATTTAGAAACGCCCTAACAGTAGCAAAAACAGTTCCCAGTGCTGATTGTTATAGTGACCACAGATTACTCACAGGAACATTGAGGATAAAGTTGAAGAAAGTCAAGTATACAACAGGGAACACTAAATATGATTTGTGTACATTGAGTAATGACAAGGAAATACAAAACAAATTCAACATAGAAGTACAGAACAGATTTGAAATATTGTCTGATCTAGAGATCCTATTCCAGGATGTGGATGATCAATGGGAAATGTTAAAGAATTCAATCAATGTGGCTGCAGAAACAACTATTCCAAAAATAAAGAAGGTGGGTCGAAAGAAATGGATGACTGAGGAAATTTTACACTTAATGGAAACAAGAAGACTCAACAAAAATAATCCTGCCAAATATGAAGAAATTCACAGACAAGTCAGAATATTATGTAGGAAGGCAAAAGAATCATGGCTTGAGGAAAAGTGCTTAGAAATTGAAAAACAACACAACAGTCAAAATACCAAATTAGTACACAAAAGAATTCAGGAACTTACTAATAAAAGAACAAGTACATCAACAGGCTGTCTAAAAACTAAAGATGGCGAAATCATAATAGAAAAAGATCAGATTCTACATGTATGGACAGATTATGTGAAAGACCTGTATAATGATAACAGAGAGGAACAGTATGCTATTAGATTTAATAATGAAGGACCAGCAATTTTAAAGATGGAGGTTCAAAATGTTCTTAAGCATATGAAAGCTGGCAAGGCCCCCGGTGCAGATAACATCACAACAGAAATGATTAAAGCTTTAGAAGAATTTGGTCTAGAGCAAGTCACTAGACTGCTGAACACATTATATGATACTGGAGATATACCTTCTGAATTATGTAATTCTGTATTTATTGCAATCCCAAAGAAATCAGGAACCTTAGAATGTGATCAACATAGAACAATTAGTATAATGAGTCACATCACAAAGATTTTGTTACGAATTATCATGCAAAGAGTGAGGAAGAAAATACAACCTGAAATAGGGGAAGAACAATGTGGTTTTGTAGAAGGAAAGGGTACAGTAAATGCTGTGTATATGCTGCGAACAGTTATTGAACGTGCTTTAGAAGTAAACAAGGATATACATCTTTGCTTTATTGACTACACAAAGGCTTTTGATAGAGTTAGACACGTCAACATTGTGGATATGCTTGCAGATCTACAAATTGATGGGAAAGACATTAGACTTATAAAAAACATATATTGGAAACAACAAGCTGCCATAAGAATTGATAATGAAGTAGGACAATACCAACCTATTAAGAGAGGTGTTAGGCAGGGATGTGTAATGTCTCCAGATCTTTTTTCCCTCTACAGTGAAAATATTTTCAGAAATGTAGAAGACCTAAATGGAATCGGCATTGGAGGACGAAACATAAATAACATTAGATATGCAGATGATACAGTATTGATTGCAGACAATGCACAGGATCTGCAACAATTAGTAGACGCTGTGGTTGTACACAGTGAGCAGCTGGGGTTGGAATTAAATTGTAGGAAGACACAGGTTATGGTCGTCACTAGGAAGAACGAAGTACCACAATGTAATATACAAGTAAATGGGAATATTCTTCAACAAGTGAATCGGTTCAATTATCTCGGAACAGTCATAACATCTGATGGCAGATGCCTTGAAGAGATTAGAACAAGAATCGCCATTGCGAAAGTAGCCTTTAGCAAGATGAAAAACATTCTGACCAATAAAATGATGTCAATTGAAACGAGAAAAAGAGTGTTGAGGGGATACATAGAGCCTGTTCTTTTGTATGGATGTGAAACTTGGACAATGTGCAGTCAAGCTGAAAAACATTTGATGATGCAGAAATGTGGTTTCTTAGGAAAATGCAAAGAATACCATGGACAGATAGAAAAACCAATGACCAAGTACTACAAGAGACAAATGAAAATCGTAGATTGATTAGAGAAATTAGACGTAGACAGTCAAAATTTTTTGGACATGTTATGAGAAGAAATGGACTGGAGAACTTAGTGACAACTGGCAAAATCGAAGGGAACAGACCAAGAGGAAGACCGAAAGGAAAATACCTGGATGGCTTGGCCACATGGCATGGACGAGACAGGAACACTGAGCTGATCCACGACTCTGGTGATCGAGTGAAATGGCGAATCATGACCGCCCACGCTTTCCGGCATGGCACATGATTGATTGATTGATTGAATATGTGTCTGGACGCCTCAATATACTACTCATGTATGAATGAAGTGGATAAATGATTTGTAATTAGTGGCAACATTGGCTATGAGTAGTGTATGAGAGCTTGGCGCAGCATGTAGAGTCAGTGGCAACATTACCTGGGTGGATTTTATGAAAGGGTGGCACAGAAAGTGGGCTTAGTGGAGTTTATGAGAGCGTGAGTCTGTGGCAACATGGCCTGGTTGAGTTTATGAGAGGATGAGACAGACAGTGGACCCAGTGGCTGAGTGCAGTTTATGAGAAAGTGACACGGAAAGTGGACTAAGTTGAGTCTATGAGAAAGTGACACAGAAGACACAGAGAATTGACTAATTTATGAGAAGGTGACACAGAAAGTGGACTCGAGTTTATGAGCAGGTGATACAGAAAGTTGACTAAATTGAGTTTATCAGAAAGTGACACAGAAAGTGGACATTTGAGTTGAAGAGAAGGTGACACAGAAATGTCAGCTGAAATGAGAAAAAGAGTTAGTTAGTTAGTTAGTCGATGGTTGGAAAATCAAGAAGGTAGCGCATCGCCCTGCATGCTGTATCTCTTGTACATCCAAGAATAATGCGCATAGCTTCATTCTGTATCCTTTCCATCCTTTCTATCTGCTTATGGCTGAGAGTCAGGATTGCCATTGCATACTCCAAAACAGACATGACCAGCCCCTCGTACAGAAGACATAGATGGCGCTGCTCACAGTTTGCTGCCGCCATCACCCGCATCGCTGCCAAACCCCGCTTGGCCTTTGTTATCACCTGGTCTATGTGCACATTATAAGCAAGGCTTCGATCAAACCGTATCCCCAGGTAATTCATTGCCTGCGTTCTTTCCACCGTCTCTGAACACAGCATTACAGTTGGTGTTGGATTGTTGACAATATGATTATTCAACGAGAACCAAGTCACTGTTGCCTTTGTTGGGTTGACCATTGCCCCAGCTTCATCACACCAAGTACTTATGCGATTGAGTTCGGTTTGTAGTTCCACAGCAACCTCCTCTCTATCCTTACCCTGACGATACACTAAAACATCATCGGCATACGACAATGTCCTGCCAGGTCCAGTGATCTGCTCACTGGTGATTCTCACTGTGTAGGCGTTGAACAGTACCGGAGATAATGGTGATCCCTGTGGTAGGCCAGGATATATTGTTGTTGGTTCCGAAGTCCAACTGCCACATCTAAAAACTACTTTCCGTTGGTAGAGGGCTGCAGCGATCCAACTAAGGAGAAATGGACTTACGTTTAGTTCAAGAAGCTGAAACATTAAAAAATCCAGTGGTACTCTGTTGTATGCGTCCTCAAGATCAATCGCTGCAGCAACGGTTTCAGTGCCTGAGTGGAAACCTTCATAGACATCATGGGCAAAGACTGCTGCATTGGTCCAGGTTTCTCTTTTTGGACGGTACCCACCCAGGGTAGGTGGGAAAACACCTTGCCTCTCTAGTTGGCTTGATATTTTCCTGGCAATTACCTTCTCCAGCAGCTTGCCTATTGTATTCTGCATGGTTATAATTCGATATCCCTGAATTTTTTTGTGGTCTTTGTCAGGCTTCGGCAAGGGAATCAGATAGCTGTGTAACCATTCCTCCTTGATGCTAGCACTCCCTATACTGTTGTTGTACATGTCTGCTAGTTTCTCTAGCTCATTGTCGGTAGACCTATTTATGTCGTCGTATCTTATGCCATCAGGACCTGGAGCACTGTTTTTTGATCGTCGAAGCACAAGCCTTGATTTCTTTCACAGTCACTGTGTCTTCATCCGAAGTGTTCTGAGCCTTGCATCTGTCTGAGGTGACCTCCTTGGCCAGATTTCGCCCTCCCATGTCTGTCTGGTTGCTCTGCTCAAGGTAGCGTTCAAAGAGGGCTTTGCCCTTGTCCTCGTCAGTCCTCTGCCAGGTGAGGTCAGCACCTTGGAAGTCAGAAATGCTCTTATTCTTGACTACACCACTCATGCTTTTATGTAGTCGCCAGAACAATTTCAGTGACTTGTCTGTGCTTACTCTTTGACACACCTCTGCCCATTTTTCGCTTTTAACCACCTTGACCAGTTTTTTGAAATAGCTTACTTTTGTGTGCATCTCTCTTTCTAAGTGCAAGCAGGGACTAGGATGACCAGCTCTGTTCTTCTTTGCATTTTGCCATCTCCTTACAGCACTACGCTTATCCACCCAAGCCTTCTCCACCTCGAAACTCCACCACGGTGGCTGCTCCCAGCTTTTTTTCGTGCACTGAAACGTTCTGCGCTTGTCACGTCTTATTTTACTCACCACATCTTGCCCTGTACTGTCATACCGGAACGTCTTTACCTTTAGCTTGTGCTGCCTGGTTCTGCCTTTCTCCACCAATATGCTGCACGGGTGGTGGTCGCTGCCATGGTGTCCTAGGACACCCCATCTACACACTGTAGTGAGTGAAGGTGAAACTAGCGCCAGATCAATAGCACTGTCCTCATCGCCTGGACGGCTTGCTGTCCTGGTGACACTGCCACTGTTAATACAAACCAGGTCGATGGTTTCCAGTGCAGTCTCGAGAAAAAGAGAAAAAGAGTGTTGTGGTGCTACATAGAGCCTATACTTTTGTATGGATGTGAATCTTGGACAATGAGCAGTCAAGCTGAAAAACATCTGAAGGCTGTGAAAATGTGGTTTCTGAGGAAAATACAAAGAATACCACACAGAAATGTCAGCTGAAATGAGAAAAAGAGTTAGTTAGTTAGTTAGTCGACAGATCATCCTCGTTGCACATCGACCATTCAGTCCATAAGTGCTCGGATCCCCTCCTCAGCAAATCCCGCAGCGTGTAGCGGCTAACGACGCCAGTTCTGTGTTGGTTTATCAATCTTCTTTGGCTTCCTGCGTAGTGTTCTTGTTTGGCCACCCCTCTTTTAATTTGCTGCTCCCGCAGTCTGGCCATTGTTGTAGATTCACAGTCATCACTTGGTTCTCGCAAAAGTCTCACTTCTCGTAGAGCATTCAGAATGTCAGCCTGGTCCATAGCGCGTCCGCCCTCCACAGTAGCCTCACCTGCGAGCTTGTCAGCCCGCTCATTTCCTTGTACTCCCGCATGACCTGGCACGAAGATGAAACTAATCTTTGCCAGCCGAGACCGCTTCAGAGGCAGCAACCATTCTCTTCGGATCGACCCCTCCTCTATCCTCTTGATCATGTTCATTGAGTCGCTAAGGAAACAGGCCCTAGTGAATGTCTGTGTCTCGAGCCATGTTATTGCTTTACTTACTGCCATGACTTCCATGGTCAGGCTACTTGTGGTTTCAGTGAAAGCACCAGAGTCCTCCTTCACAATTCTCCCTCCGGCCCGAGCTGTAAAGGCCCATGAGCTTCTCACATGTTGGACGACCGACCCATCTGTGTAGATGACCGCGTCACCGTCTAGCGAATTCTCGAAAATCAACGCTTGTACTTCAGCCTCAACAGCAGCCGGATTTTCTTGTCTGCATTTTCTATCTAGTTGGATGCAAACTGAAAAGGATGTGCAGAAGTCTGTTGGCACTTGCACCCACTCCTCGCCAGGTTCTAAGTCCTCAAGTGAACACACCTGTTAAAGAATGTCTTCGGCTTGACCCATCCACGACCGTCCTCTTTTTAACCTGCTGCCCTTCACCTTCATAATTTCACTATGCAGTGGATGTTGTGTGTTTGCGTTAATTCTGAGGTAGGCGCGTGCCCTGCAAACTTGTATTCTCTCTTCAATGGTTGGAAAATCAAGAAGGTAGCGCATCGCCCTGCATGCTGTATCTCTTGTACATCCAAGAATAATGCGCATAGTTTCATTCTGTATCCTTTCCATCCTTTCTATCTGCTTATGGCTGAGAGTCAGGATTGCCATTGCATACTCCAAAACAGACATGACCAGCCCCTCGTACAGAAGACATAGATGGCGCTGCTCACAGTTTGCTGCCGCCATCACCCGCATCGCTGCCAAACCCCGCTTGGCCTTTGTTATCACCTGGTCTATGTGCACATTATAAGCAAGGCTTCGATCAAACCGTATCCCCAGGTAATTCATTGCCTGCGTTCTTTCCACCGTCTCTGAACACAGCATTACAGTTGGTGTTGGATTGTTGACAATATGATTATTCAACGAGAACCAAGTCACTGTTGCCTTTGTTGGGTTGACCATTGCCCCAGCTTCATCACACCAAGTACTTATGCGATTGAGTTCGGTTTGTAGTTCCACAGCAACCTCCTCTCTATCCTTACCCTGACGATACACTAAAACATCATCGGCATACGACAATGTCCTGCCAGGTCCAGTGATCTGCTCACTGGTGATTCTCACTGTGTAGGCGTTGAACAGTACCGGAGATAATGGTGATCCCTGTGGTAGGCCAGGATATATTGTTGTTGGTTCCGAAGTCCAACTGCCACATCTAAAAACTACTTTCCGTTGGTAGAGGGCTGCAGCGATCCAACTAAGGAGAAATGGACTTACGTTTAGTTCAAGAAGCTGAAACATTAAAAATTCCAGTGGTACTCTGTTGTATGCATCCTCAAGATCAATCGCTGCAGCAACGGTTTCAGTGCCTGAGTGGAAACCTTCATAGACATCATGGGCAAAGACTGCTGCATTGGTCCAGGTTTCTCTTTTTGGACGGTACCCACCCAGGGTAGGTGGGAAAACACCTTGCCTCTCTAGTTGGCTTGATATTTTCCTGGCAATTACCTTCTCCAGCAGCTTGCCTATTGTATTCTGCATGGTTATAATTCGATATCCCTGAATTTTTTTGTGGTCTTTGTCAGGCTTCGGCAAGGGAATCAGATAGCTGTGTAACCATTCCTCCTTGATGCTAGCACTCCCTATACTGTTGTTGTACATGTCTGCTAGTTTCTCTAGCTCATTGTCGGTAGACCTATTTATGTCGTCGTATCTTATGCCATCAGGACCTGGAGCACTGTTTTTTGATCGTCGAAGCACAGCCTTGATTTCTTTCACTGTCACTGTGTCTTCATCCGAAGTGTTCTGGGCCTTGCATCTGTCTGAGGTGACCTCCTTGGCCAGATTTCGGCCTCCCATGTCTGTCTGGTTGCTCTGCTCAAGGTAGCGTTCAAAGAGGGCTTTGCCCTTGTCCTCGTCAGTCCTCTGCCAGGTGAGGTCAGCACCTTGGAAGTCAGAAATGCTCTTATTCTTGACTACACCACTCATGCTTTTATGTAGTCGCCAGAACAATTTCAGTGACTTGTCTGTGCTTACTCTTTGACACACCTCTGCCCATTTTTCGCTTTTAACCACCTTGACCAGTTTTTTGAAATAGCTTACTTTTGTGTGCATCTCTCTTTCTAAGTGCAAGCAGGGACTAGGATGACCAGCTCTGTTCTTCTTGGCATTTTGCCATCTCCTTACAGCACTACGCTTATCCACCCAAGCCTTCTTCACCTCGAAACTCCACCACGGTGGCTGCTCTCAGCTTTTTTTCGTGCCCTGAAACGTTCTGCGCTTGTCACGTCTTATTTTACTCACCACATCTTGCTCTGTACTGTCATACTGGAACGTCTTTACCTTTAGCTTGTGCTGCCTGGTTCTGCCTTTCTCCACCAATATGCTGCACGGGTGGTGGTCGCTGCCATGGTGTCCTAGGACACCCCATCTACACACTGTAGTGAGTGAAGGTGAAACTAGCGCCAGATCAATAGCACTGTCCTCATCGCCTGGACGGCTTGCTGTCCTGGTGACACTGCCACTGTTAATACAAACCAGGTCGATGGTTTCCAGTGCAGTCTCGAGAAAAAGAGAAAAAGAGTGTTGTGGTGCTACATAGAGCCTATACTTTTGTATGGATGTGAATCTTGGACAATGAGCAGTCAAGCTGAAAAACACCTGAAGGCTGTGAAAATGTGGTTTCTGAGGAAAATGCAAAGAATACCATGGACAGACGGAAAAACCAACGACCAAGTCCTACAAGAAACAAATGAAAATCGTAATTTGATTAGAGAAACTAGACGTAGACAGTCAAAATTTTTTGGACATGTCATGAGAAGAAATAAGTTGGAAAACTTGGTGACAACTGGCAAGATCGAGGGGACGAGAACAAGGGGAAGACAGAGAAGTAAATACCCGGATGGCTTGGTCACATGGCATGGTTGAGACAAGACCACTTAACTAATCCACAACTCTGGTGATCGAGTGAAATGGCGAATCATGACCGCCCACGCTTACCGGCAAAGCGCATGATGGATGGATGGACACAGAAAGTGGATTACACTGAGTTTATGAGAAGTGACACAGAAATTGAACTCAGTGGCTGAGTATCATCTGCATATTTTATATTGTTGATATGTCATTCGATGGTGATTCATCTATCTTTTGTATTTCCACAATATCTTCATTATATAAGTTGAGTTGAGTCAAAAACCGACATCACTGCACTCAGGACATTCCCATACGTGCTCCGTCCCCTCATTTAACAGCCAGCGAAGAGTCATACTACTAATCGTACCCATCGCTATCTGATTAAAAGTTCTCCTGGTCTTCCCTCTCAGTTTTGAGATTCTTCCAGAACCCCTGCCGATCCCCCGCAATCTCATTCTTTCCACATATGGGTTCTCAATCTGTTCCTCCGCCTTCTCCATCTTGTTCCACAAGCGCACGACCACCTCCCCCTTGTCCATAGGCAAAATTCCACCAAGAGGTGCATTCTCTGCTAGCCTATCAGCCTGTTCATTCCTCCGTACACCCGCATGGCCAGGGCAAAATATCCATACAATTCTCACGATCTGTGACCTCTGAAGCGACGAGAGCCATTCCACACGAAACATTCCTTTCTCCACCTTGCTAAGCATACTCTTTGAATCCGTAATGAATACAACGTGTGTTGCAGTAGTCTCCTCTAGCCACCGGAATGCCGCTGTTACTGCCTCCACCTCCATTCTCATGCTGGAGGTCGTAGTCTCATATGCCAGAATCTCCTTTTTCAAGATTCGCCCATTAGCCTTTGCAATAAAGCCCCAGCCACTACGTCTGTTTCTCACCACTGACCCATCGGTGTAGATGACTATGTCACCTTGATGTGTGTTGCTCTGGATCAGCTGTTGCACTTCAAACTCAGTGCGGCCCGCTGCCCATTCTCTTCACTCACGACCCAGTGTTATTATTACATTGTGCCAGTCCGTCATGTCTTCCAGAACTTCCACCCACTCTCTTTCACGATTGATGGTCTCTAAATCACACACCTGACTTATAGAAAGTTCTGCCTGTGCCATCCAGGACCTTCCTCGTCTTAGTCTATGACCCTTGACCATATCCATTGCTGCATGCAGCGGGTGATCCCTGTCTGCGGCAACTCTCAGGTACCATTTGGCCTGAAGGACCCTATGCCTATCCGTCATTGTTGGTAGCGCAGGATATGCCTCATGCATATAATTTGTGTGTCTTTTGTGCACCCCAGGATTAACCGTATGGCAGCATTCTGTATGCGCTCCAACCTTTCAAGCTGGCTCTTTGATACTGTCAGCAGCCCCAAACCATACTCAATGACAGAAATTATTAACTGCTGAAAGAGCCTGTACAGCATCCTCTGATCTACCCCGGTTGCTGCCATAGCCCTCAATGCATGAAGTCCCCTACCAGCCTTCACCCCAAAGCCTCCACATGATCCTTAAAAGACAAACACCTGTCAAAGGTGATACCCAAGTAGTTCAACTTACTCTCTCGACTAAGAGGAACATCCATTCAACATAATACCTGGGACGTCTGCCTTGACGATCCGGTTATCCAAGGAGTACCACACAACCGATGCCTTGTCTGGGTTTATAATGGCCCCTGCGTCCCTGCACCACTCCGCCACCCTGTTTACCGCCACCTGTAAGTCTTTCGCCAAACTGGCCCTGTCTCTGCCCTGTCTGTACACCAGCACATCATCTGCAAATGTCAAGATTCTACCCACACCTGGTGTCTCAATAGCTGCGATTTTGCTGGTGTAGACATTAAAGAGCACTGGGGACAAGGCAGATCCCTGCGGCAACCCAGGTGTAATAGTACAGGGGTCAGAAGTCCAGGAACCCATGCGCAGTGCAACCTTACGCTCATAAAGGACTGCCGCAACCCATCTAACAAGGCAAGGGCAGACCTCCATGTCCAACAGTGTGTGTATTAACCGATCATACCTAACCCTGTTATACGCATCCTCCAGGTCAAGAGCTACCGCCACTGTCTCTTGTTTATCCTGGAAGCCCTCATAGACATCAAATGCTAAAGTTGCAGCATTGGCCCAGGTGTCCTTTCCAGGCCGGTGGCTCCCGAGTCCTTGGGGAAGCAGATTCCGACTTTCCAAATGTTGCTGGAGCCTGTGTGCTACTATTTTTTCGAGGACTTTGCCATACGTGTTTTGCAGGGTTATGATTCGGTATCCATTAAGTCTGGAGTGATCCTTACCTGGCTTTGGGAGGGGGACCAGATAGCTATGCAGCCAGTCGTGGGGTATTTCCGCCGTATTGATGCTTAGGTGGAAACAAAGAGCCATCTCCTCCAAGTCCCCATCATTTATGTTCCTCATATGGGAGTACCTCACTCCATCCGGACCTGGCGCTGTGTCTTTAGCCCGCTTCAGTACCCGTCTAACGTCCTCCACTTTAATCTCACAGTCCTCCTTCCTAGTGACCCGTGACCAGGCTTCTCTGACATTATCTCTAATAGCCCTATCTTGCTGATCCGTCTGTTTTAAAAATCGCGCAAGAAAAGCCTCCCATTTGTCCTTGTCAGTTGTCATAGGTCGGTTGTTATCATCATAAACCGTGCCAAGTGTACCAGGCATCTTCATCTGCCGGTGCAGCCTCCAGAATTTTCCCAATGTCACATCCCCACCGACTTCATTGATAAACTGTTCCCACTTAATCCTTTTTGCCTCTGCTGCCTGGAGTTTAAAATCCTGCACCTTTACTTTTTTTATACCTTTCAGCCTCTTCCAATTCTGTGTCAACTGAATTGGTTGCTCTCCGCACCCTCTGCCAATTCCTTATGGCCACCCTCTTTTCCCTCCATGAATTCTCGACCTCTAGTGTCCACCATGGTGGTTGGGTAAAGATTCTTCTTGTTGGTTTAGATCTTCCCTGTGATCTAAGATGTCCCAAGAGCGAAGAGTGGTCACGATCATAACTGAATGCCTTGCGTGCTCTTATAGTCCTAACTGTGCTGGACTTAGGTATCAGCACAGAACAGGGGAAGTGGTCACTTCCATGGTCTCCAAGGACGCTCCATCTTATATCTGATGCCGCCTCTTGGGATGCAAGCGCCAGGTTGATGGCCGTGTCAGGGTCTCCCGGTCTCATTGCAAGCCTAGTGGGTGTCCCGTCATTTAGACAGACAACATCTGTCTCAAGCAAGGCCTCAGCAAGAGCAGTACCCTGTCTGTTCTCTCCCGACCTGTCCCATTCCTTGGCGCGGGCGTTGAAATCACCACATATCAGATACCTGGTCCTTGGGTGTCCACTGAACCTTTCAGTCCCAACTCTCTCTGCTTATCCAAGATTCCCCACTTACATATATATTTATCAGGTTCCAGCTGTATCGGCCGATTTGTATCCGCATTCCCCGCACGCCTTTACTCTCCTGACCCCACCCACTCATATCCAGTATTGAATGCTGTAAACCGTCCTTGACCACCAGAGCCAGCCCATGTCTTCCCTGCCCAGCTGAGTTGATGTAACATGTATAGCCAGGACACTTAAAAGAACTGAATACGAACACTCTTCATTATATAAGCAAACATGAGCCTAAATACTTGAATTTATGTATTTATTTTTCAGCCCCAAAAGATCTCACAGTAGCTGAACAAACAGGACAATAACCACAATTTTAATCTGCACGAGCGCATGATGTAAAAGATGCAATACATACTGTGCTGCATGTTAAAATATCTAGCTAGATTTCTTCAAGTGTGAAAGACATTTTTTTTTTTTTTAGCATATCCTTTTACAGGACTTAGCTGTCAACGCCAGCATCTTTCAGCTGTATGTTGATCTCTTGGCAAGATTACGCTCAGTAGTTTGCCATTGATTTCTGAGCGGCCGGCTCACATACCCCGTAAGTTACCGATTCGATTCGAACCACTGCTGATTTAAACCGTCATCACGTTACCTGACGAGAGTATTCGAGATTACGGAGAAAATTCATAACCTCTACATAATATGCATTGCTTGATACACACAGTAGCTGATCACACATGGTACACTGTTTGTGGCAGAAACTCTCCATACATTTAACATATTTAAGAAGAAAACTGGCTATGTAGTGGTTGGGAGTAACCAACTGCCAACAGTGATTGTCTAGGTATAGAATTAATTTGAGAAAACTCGATCTAATTTATCAGAAACATGGAGAATGGCTAAAACAATTACTAACACCATGCATTAACCGGTGTCTGTGCAGATCTGAATGACTAAAATGATTAGACAAAATTACTCATGCGGAACTAATGAAAAGAACTAAACCAATTTCTGCAAATTGAAAGGTGAGGAAAAGACGCAGGCACTGGAAAGGACACCTGAGAATTGTATTACTAGAAAGACCTTTTACTAGAACCCAAAGGGTAAACAAAATAGGGGTAGACCTAAAAACACGGAGAAGGAATTGGAGACAAGAGATAAATAATATGGGCAAAACACAGACCGAGCTGCAGGGGACAACAAATTAAAGGAGAGTTTAGTGTGAGTTTGTCTTAGGGCCATTACTCCAATAGGAGATAAAGGCAGAAGAGAAAGATTCAATTTGCATAGCTGATTGAAATTGGCAGAAGAGAAAGATTCAATTTGCGTAGCTGATTGAAATTGGCAGAAGAGAAAGATTCAATTTGCGTAGCTGATTGAAATTGGCAGAAGAGAAAGATTCAATTTGCGCAGCAGAGCATTGTCGAAACTATGTTTTATAGTTTACTATTCACAATTAACAATTTCAGTCACTAAAGAAATAATTGAGGCTTTTGAGTTGAAAAAGGAAAGTAGAAAAGTTCTTAGAATAATGTGGGTCAAGAACAAGAAAGAAAACTGAAATTCTACAAGATCTGAACATCGAAGAAGATCTCTGAAACTGAAATACTTTGGCCATATTAAATAATACAGTGGCTTGGAAAGAACAGTGATGGAAGGCATGACATCTTTGGCATGAGGGTGCAGTAGGCAAGAGATCGAGATAGTTTTTGATGCGCCGTGATGATAGCGACATTCTGAAAAGGACCTGCTACATGATAATTCACAATTATTGTGTGAATAATGAATACAATAGTTGGGGGTGGCTGTTCATGTCCCTGTTGTTGGCTGGTTACCTATTATACACTGAAATCATTCTCACCTGCAATTATTGCAACCAGTTCCATACTTGATTTCCTGTTCCAACAGTCGTGATCAGGAAGATTTCTCAAGAGATGTGTCACCATTGACTCAGATGTCATAGGGATTTCATCAAAACATAATAATAATAATATGAACTATTTGTTATTTTACCATGTCAGAATACTGAATATACCTACCAGAATATCTTACACACATGTAATGGACAAGTCATCGAACTTTCATAGTCAGGCGTTCTCATTGTAAACAAGTGATGACCTTGAATTTAGCAATCTCTGACCCCTAACAACACAATATTGCTGTGACAAGAATCCCTGTGACTGGTTGCTCTAGAAGACCGAGATGTGTTTGTTCTTGATGACCTAGATGTCACGTCTCCATCTTCGTTGACATAAGAGTCACTTTGGGCAATGGAGCCATTTTCCTCCAGGGTGAGAGCTGTCATCAGTGGTTGGTTGTTATTTCTGTGTAAGCGATTATGAACAAGGCTTGGTCTACCCTCCCTGTAAGGGAAAACACTTATTAATTTCAAACACACGTTTACCATGTGACTCTTTCAATCCTAGCAGGCAGCATCTGTCAACAGATGTCTGGCTCATATTAAACAACATACAAACATAAGGTAAAGGACCCTTTTCCATGCCCCGAAGCATCTTGGGTATATTGTGTTAACCTCATATGTTTATAGACCAATCAACACTCCATGGGTGATGTGGTAAAATGGGTTGACATGGCAGCACATGCCAACTTTTTAATAAAAATCTGCCCTGAAGAGCATTTGAACACATGATTATCAGGTCGACAGACAACCACATTAGCCATTGTGATATGACAGCTATCTCTATTATATATAACGTTTGTTGCATATCCTTTACAGGATGTCACAATCAACCCCAGCATTTTTTACTTTTGTTTTCAAGACAAGTCTATGTTCTGTAGCTTGCCATTGCTTTCTGAATGACTGATGTTGATATCATTACAAATAATCAACACAAGGTGTCTGCTACAATATCACCTGCAGCTGATTTTGAACACGGGATTGCGCTTCACGTTTGCCAGCTCCTCGCCGGCAAATGTACACAACATCATCTAAAAGATTCATTCATATTCACAAGAACATATTTACTGGTGTCTCCACATGGCCCTTATTATTCAGTGTTATTTATTCAATCTGTCTATTAAGAGGACAACTGAAAAAGTGAAAGCTATAGGCACATCAAGATGTAAATCTGTCAGGCAGAGGTTGGCAGAGAAAAATGCATGCGGAAAGCTAAAACAACTTGGCAACAAATGATAAGACAAGCAACATCCTAGGCTTAGCAGCAAGTGTGGGTTACAAAACAGCACATGATCTACCTGGGAATATAGACATTAGAGCAACATCAACTTTAAAGTATCAAAGCCACATAGGAATGGAGATAACAGTATCTCTCCAAACCAAGGATAGCGAGAAGAAGAAAAAAGGTACTGGAATTGTTCCCCTATGTTTAAATCATTCCTTATTTTGATTAATTGGTAGTGATTGTGGATTGGTGAAAAGTGTATTGTCTCTGTTGTGTGAATGAAACAAGCCAGTCTTAAAAGGGGGCAGAGGACCAACTTCATTGCACCAGGTGTTATCCTATATGACTCGGCCTCTTTCTACCAGAGCAGTCTGCTGAAAGCGTTGCTCAGAGCACAAACTAACTCCTGTAACAACACCCAGAAGTCTCTGAAAAGATTGCACTTGTGAACTAAATATCAGTCCAGATATGAACCCACGACCTTTAGAGCATGAGGCAAGTGGCTTAACCACTCTGCCACGGACACCCCCAAGTGTTGCCATCAGGTAAACAACTTATTTCATGACAGAGAAGGTGGGGTTTCTCATCTGGGATATGAATCTGGGACTTTTTGCACCCTACTCGAACAAACAACTAGTGAATGTAAGGTTGCCTTGTATATTTTCTTTCTGTTGCCTTCTGTTTTATCCACTAATTTTAGCAACTGATAAAAAGTATTCCATTTTTTAAATATTCTAATTACATCGCCAAAGAATATTATCTGTTCCCTTCTGAGGGTGTGGGAAAATATAAAATCGGGTGGTTTGGCCATATTAACAAGACCACAACAGGACAATGCCTATTAAAAGAAACATTAGCACTTAGACATAACAGAAATAGAGCAAGAGATTGACACTGCAAATTATGGATTAGTTGAATATTTAAGGTGGTGAATACCACCTGGTGAGAAGCATATAGCCAATCTCTCTTCTTAACCTAAAGCTGAAATGTAAAACAAGAATGGAGGAGGAGAAGATCTGGGAGAGCTTTCCCTTATGCCTAAAATTAGTGAAACTAGTAAGCCTGCGGAAATGTGAACAATATAAAAGAACCCGGAGTCTGGGATTCTGAAATAAGTAGCACATTCTTCTCAGTGTTTCATTTCCTGTCCATTCTTCTCATTTTATTATTTATTATTTATTATTGGCACCTTGCCGTCTTGACAGACGACAGTTTGATTCATTGTGCTTCATAAAGGCTTCATAACTACGACCCGTGGGGTGGCTGATAAGGCCATTTTGCGCTGCAAATGTTTGTCCACAGTAGATGCATGTGAAAACATGGTCATTTCCACCATCATGCACCATCTCACGTCTCTCACGCTATGTGTGTGCTTTATCTGCAATAATTTTCTCCTTTGTCTTTATTCCATCTCTGATATAGTTGCCCCCCATGCAACACGTTCAGCGGGGACTTGCTCCCAATGTGCATTATCAATGCCTGTATCAATCATGTCCCGCTTACACACGTCTTTGTATCGTAGTAGAGGCCGACCCTGAGGTCTCCTACCCATCTGTAATTCACCAAAAAAGATGTCCTTTGGTATTCTACCATCATCCATCCTCCTAACATGTCCTATCCATCAAAGTCTACGAAGACTGAGCATGGAATAAACCGTCACACAACCAGATCTTTCCAATACTTCAGTATTTGTGATTTTGTCTTGCTACTTAATACCAAGTATTCTTCGCAGACACCACATATGAAAGCTGTTTAAACGTTTCTCTCGGTGTGAGTAAGTTGTCCAGGTTTCACTGCTATAAAGAAGAGTACTAAGGACACAGGCTTGGTAGACGAGGACTTGTGTTTGAGCAGTAAGTTTCCTGTTCTCCCAGTCTCTTTTGTTGTTGCTGCCTTACCAATCCTGATGTTGATTTCCTGATCTAGTGATAATTTGATATTTACCTCTGATCCTAGATATGCAAAATGGTTATTATGCCTTAATGTAGTCAATGTAGTGTGCTCTCCGTGTTTATATATTGTTTTCTTGTATTTGTTTGCTGATGAAGGCTAGTTGCTACAACATCTTTTATTTACCGTAATTGTGTTCTGTAAAGCTGCATTACTCCATGTTTCTTTATGTCTAGGCCTCTTGTAGAAATTAATTTTGCCTAATATATTAGCTGTATTATAAGGAGGTATTTACTTACGGGATTGGAGGCAGTCCAACTTTTCTATAATGCTGCCAACCCTCTATGAAAGTGGCAGCCAGACGCAAACGTTTTGTGTAAAATTTGATCACTTTCATTAAGTATGGATCATTGCGGCATCTGTGGAAGATAACAATTTGATCACTTTCATTAAGTATGGATCATTGCGGCATCTGTGGAAGATAACAATTTGCTGATTCCATTTAGCTTTTAAAGAAATAAATGTTTGCTGTATGAATAATACATACTATTGTGTTTGCTAATATTACTTGTTTAAGAATTAAATGTTTGCTGTATGAATAATACTTACTATTGTGTTTGCCAATATTACTTGTTTATGGTACGATAGTCTTCTTCATCATGTCTGGAGTAGATATTGGTAAAGATGACTCTCCAATCTCCTCTGTCACTTAGTATTTTGATTAAGTTGGTGTTGATATTATTATTTGTTGCCCAGCTGTTTAAACTTTTCACATACATCTTTGTCTGTCTTTCTCTGCCTTCTTGCTTAGATTTATTTCTCCATAAGAACATTTTCTCTATTCCACCTATGCTGTTGATACATTTAATTTGTCTTTTACATATTTTTTTAATGATGGATTTACATTTAATTTGTCTTTTACGTATTTTTTTCATGATGGATCTTTTAAAACCTGCAATTCTCAATACGTCAGAATCTGATTTCTACTCTGTCATGATATTCTCGACATTATTCTAAAAAATCACATCCTCCAGTTTTTTATCTATTTCATTACTCATTACCCAGCATTTGCCTCTACACACAACTTTTCAGTAAGCAGAATAGAGACTAAATAAGACTGTAAGGTAGGATAGTCCCACAGCATATACTGCAGTTTGGGTGTAAAGTGAAGTGTTAGGATTTCACATATCCTAGGTCATGGGATTATAAGTGGGCTGGTAAATTCCCTTCCTCATTGCCATTATTTCCCAGATAATTCCAATTGCAATAAATATGTGTTCTAGCAAAGAACCTTACTATATATGTCTCATTTTTTGCTGATTTATTCAGATAATTCTAAGAAAATTCTTGAAATTGTCTGGTACCCATTTTTATGAGATTGGTTTGAACCCCATAGCCATACTGGTTGGAAAAAATAATCCTGCTTCTACCAGAAATTGAACTTAGACCACTGTCTTGGCAAGCAAATGCATTTACCACTATGCCAACAAGACATTGACTAAAATGGTGGGCTTACCTTGACTTCTGATGGCTTGTGACATTTCATGGGAGTTTTTTTTACGTCTTTTAAACTTCAAAGGATCAGTCCATTGTCTAGCTCCAGGTGGACGGTGTCTCTTTTTCTAATGCAAACTGGTTGTTAATTGTAGGGATGGTAGGATACGTGTGTGAAAAAATACTTGCCAAGAGAGGCAGAATGAAAATTAGAAAGATGTATGTGGAAAGCTTTAACAGCTGAGCAACAAATTATGATATAAACAACACCAACTTTATTAAAATATTAGGGAGGGAGGGGGTGTCTTTGTGGCGAAGTGACCAAGCTGTTTGCCTCAAGCTCCGAAAGTCGTTGGTTTATTTTTTAATTGAGTAGTTCAGACCATTAGTTAGTTAGTTAGTTAGTTAGTCTTTCCTTTTAGTCTTTCCTTTTGAGCCTAAGGCGGCGCATAGGGCAGAAGTCATGGCTCTCCATGTCTGGCGGTTCGCTGCTACCTGTTGTAGATCCTGGATGTTCACTTGGCTGTTGAATGAGCCTTCTCTGATGATGGTTCTACGCAGGGTCTCTCTTGGTCATTCCCGTTTTCTTTTCCCTACTGGTGACCATTCTGAGTACATGGCCGATGTAGTTCCAACGGCGTTTTCTTATAAAATTGGATACAATATCTTTCTTAGTCTCTTGTCTTATTTGCGTATTGGTTCTGACATATGTCCAGTGGAGGTTTAGAATTCTTCTAAGACATTTGTTCTCAAAATTGTCTAAATTTTATCTAAAGCTATCGTTGATTTCCAACTCTCGCATCCATATGTTAGCACTGGAATCACACAAGAGTTGAAGATTTTAAGTTTCGTATGTTTGCTGAGTGTCTTTGACTTCCAAATGTTTGACAGTTTACTGAAGGCACCAGATGCCAGTGCGATTATAGATAATATTTCTGGCGTTGTGTCCCCTGTGGATGTCATTTTGCTTCCTAGGTATGTGAAGCTGTTGACATGCATGACATTTTTATGAAGACCGCTAGGGTGGAGTTCATGCTTTATGCAGAGCTCTTGGCAGGTAGCTTGACTTTCTGCAGATGGACCGAGCCAGATGGGATAAAACCTTATGCAATAAAACTGACCCGTTCACCTTTAACCTTGTAATCAGAGGATTAGAGAGTCATAATGACTTATGTCTGCTTGAGACCAAGCACGTGAAGAACAAGAAGTAAGAAGGCATATTTAGTCTCCCTGTTATGTACGTGAAGAACAAGAAGTAAGAAGGCATATTTAGTCTCCCTGTTATGTACGTGAAGAACAAGAAGTAAGAAGGCATATTTAGTCTCCCTGTTATGTACGTGAAGAACAAGAAGTAAGAAGGCATATTTAGTCTCCCTGTTATGTACGTGAAGAACAAGAAGTAAGAAGGCATATTTAGTCTCTCTGTTATGTACGTGAAGAACAAGAAGTAAGAAGGCATATTTAGTCTCCCTGTTATGTACGTGAAGAACAAGAAGTAAGAAGGCATATTTAGTCTCCCTGTTATGTACGTGAAGAACAAGAAGTAAGAAGGCATATTTAGTCTCCCTGTTATGTACGTGAAGAACAAGAAGTAAGAAGGCATATTTAGTCTCTCTGTTATGTACGTGAAGAACAAGAAGTAAGAAGGCATATTTGGTCTCCCTGTTATGTACGTGAAGAACAAGAAGTAAGAAGGCATATTTAGTCTCTCTGTTATGTACGTGAAGAACAAGAAGTAAGAAGGCATATTTAGTCTCTCTGTTATGTACGTGAAGAACAAGAAGTAAGAAGGCATATTTAGTCTCTCTGTTATGTACGTGAAGAACAAGAAGTAAGAAGGCATATTTAGTCTCTCTGTTATGTACGTGAAGAACAAGAAGTAAGAAGGCATATTTAGTCTCCCTGTTATGTACGTGAAGAACAAGAAGTAAGAAGGCATATTTAGTCTCCCTGTTATGTACGTGAAGAACAAGAAGTAAGAAGGCATATTTAGTCTCCCTGTTATGTACGTGAAGAACAAGAAGTAAGAAGGCATATTTAGTCTCTCTGTTATGTACGTGAAGAACAAGAAGTAAGAAGGCATATTTAGTCTCCCTGTTATGTACGTGAAGAACAAGAAGTAAGAAGGCATATTTAGTCTCTCTGTTATGTACGTGAAGAACAAGAAGTAAGAAGGCATATTTAGTCTCTCTGTTATGTACGTGAAGAACAAGAAGTAAGAAGGCATATTTAGTCTCTCTGTTATGTACGTGAAGAACAAGAAGTAAGAAGGCATATTTAGTCTCTCTGTTATGTACGTGAAGAACAAGAAGTAAGAAGGCATATTTAGTCTCCCTGTTATGTACGTGAAGAACAAGAAGTAAGAAGGCATATTTAGTCTCTCTGTTATGTACGTGAAGAACAAGAAGTAAGAAGGCATATTTAGCCTCCCTGTTATGTACGTGAAGAACAAGAAGTAAGAAGGCATATTTAGTCTCTCTGTTATGTACGTGAAGAACAAGAAGTAAGAAGGCATATTTAGCCTCCCTGTTATGTACGTGAAGAACAAGAAGTAAGAAGGCATATTTAGCCTCCCTGTTATGTACGTGAAGAACAAGAAGTAAGAAGGCATATTTAGCCTCCCTGTTATGTACGTGAAGAACAAGAAGTAAGAAGGCATATTTAGTCTCCCTGTTATGTACGTGAAGAACAAGAAGTAAGAAGGCATATTTAGTCTCCCTGTTATGTACGTGAAGAACAAGAAGTAAGAAGGCATATTTAGCCTCCCTGTTATGTACGTGAAGAACAAGAAGTAAGAAGGCATATTTAGCCTCCCTGTTATGTACGTGAAGAACAAGAAGTAAGAAGGCATATTTAGTCTCTCTGTTATGTACGTGAAGAACAAGAAGTAAGAAGGCATATTTAGTCTCTCTGTTATGTACGTGAAGAACAAGAAGTAAGAAGGCATATTTAGTCTCTCTGTTATGTATGTGAAGACCAAGAAGTAAGAAGGCATATTTAGTCTCCCTGTTATGTACGTGAAGAACAAGAAGTAAGAAGGCATATTTAGTCTCTCTGTTATGTACGTGAAGAACAAGAAGTAAGAAGGCATATTTAGTCTCCCTGTTATGTACGTGAAGAACAAGAAGTAAGAAGGCATATTTAGTCTCCCTGTTATGTAAACATATGTTTTCTACTAACCTGTGCAGTATAAGTCTCTCTGCTTTGTGGTCATGTGACAAGTATCCCAAAGCAATGGCAGCATTACCTCTGACCTGTTCTGACTTCGACAGCAAAAGTTTACTTAAGTAGTCAACTGCATTGACAGCTATTATGGCCGCTGGTACACCTAACAATCAGGATTGGAAATGTTTGTGGATAAATAC
The DNA here is from genome assembly GCA_014155875.1 of Cepaea nemoralis. NCBI lineage: Eukaryota > Metazoa > Mollusca > Gastropoda > Stylommatophora > Helicidae > Cepaea > Cepaea nemoralis. The sequence continues at coordinate 222,218 of JACEFZ010023592.1, forward strand.
AAGCTAGCAATTTCTGAAACAATCTCCAGTGGTAAATGGGAGATGATCCTTCACCAAAGAATCAAGGATCACAGGTGAGCGTGGCCAAATGGATAAGAGCGCTCGCTCTTAAACTTTCAGTTCAACCCCTACACCAGCCAGTTAGACTAAAATGTTGATTCTCGTCCTTGACTTGGGGACAAATTACAAGTGCTTCAGGAGTTGGAGTGGATTCGCCTGACGGCGAGGGACACTAGCCATAGGGAAAGCTAATCCACACACACAATTCAGTCCAGTGCACTAGAAATTGTAGCACTTGAATGGACTACGTTTGAGTTCAAAGTGAACAAAAAAACAACAACACGCAAAATAAATTATCTGTGATGGGTGATTGGTGAATGCTTTGGAAAAATCTTAGGTACTTTGCATTGGCTGTCAGGTGTAGACTTTTTCCTACTGACCTGGTGCCAATATATTTTAATGAGAGGACTGTTTTGCAAAGGTCTCCTTCCCCTCTCAAAGCTCAGAAATAAGTAGGATGTGCAAAGTTGGCATTGAAACTGCATATCTGTGATGAAGGATATTAGGATGTAACCAGATCATGATTCCGCTTAGCATATATAGAATGGCTGATATCATTGGTAATTTTTCCTCTGCTGGTTTTAGGTATTATCAACACAGGCTCCAACCCAATGTCCACAAGGAGTTTCTGATAATAAACATAGCCGTATATGTGATGTGTGCTGAATAGTTATTACTATAACCATCATTTGCACTAGCATTTTTCTCATCATCAGCATCGTCATCGCTGTAACAATCATTTGCATGATAATATATATATATATATATATATATATATATATATATATATATATATATATATATATATATATATATATATATATATATCATCAGCAACAATACCATTACCATGATGCCACATCCATCACAAGTATGATGATGATTGCCACAACCATCATAATTTTTTTCATATTTTCTTCTTCGTTCATCCGGAGTTCTTTTTTCGGATGTGATTGCGTTGTGTCTGTTTACAGCAGAGCTGCGTTTTTGCGCCGTTAGGCCGACACATCCGACTTCTGCGGGCATTTGTTGACCGGGTTAACCTTCCCGATGATTTTTTTTCATATTATCATCATCATTATCATCTTGGTTGACTGACTAGTACAGCTCCCAGAGCCTTAGAGAATTATAATTCTTCTTCTACTTTGGAAAATTGAGGATTTTTAGAGTATTGTTTAAGTCTTTCTTCTTCTACCCTGAGGCGTAGAGGTACCATCTGACCTCGTTTGGTATTTCCTCTTTTATTTATTGGCTGTACTAGTACATTACAATCTTGTTTAGTCATTCCTCTACTACCATATGATGAAGAGATACCAAATGACTTTGTTTAGTCTGTCCTCTTCTACCTGGAGCTAAAGTGGTACCTTATGCCTTAGTTTTGTCTGTCCTCTTCTACCTGGAGAGGTGCTTTATGATTTTGTTGACTCTCTTTTTCTACTCAACGGTGTAGTTATACCTTAGAGTCCTCTCTTGCCTCTTCCCTGGAACTCTGAGAGTTGAGGTACCATAAAGCATTGTAAAATGTTTTCACCAAAACAGTCATGCTGTCCTAATTTCTTCCTTGCCAATACCACGAAAGCATCTACACATATGTAACTCCGAATCTCTACTGCAGTGGGATTATCTATCTTTAAGTCTATCAACGTTTGGCAGCAGGAAAGATAATGGCTATGATTTTAACAATTACTGTTATATTAGGAGTTGTAAGTAACACCAACAACAGAAAATCACCTGCTCTTGTGTGGCTGAGGCGAGCCACACAATCTGCCGCAAGTGCCAGTATCTCCTCAGATTTGGAATCTTTCAGTAAGTCAACCAACAGTTTTATGCCAGTTGCTGAAGACAAAGCTTGTATTTCATCAGCGATTATCCTAGACAGGATCACAACCTGCACAAGTGAGATATGTATGCAGATAGAAGAAATCAAGGGCCCTTTTACATCTCTTAAGGTGCACTGACATATGGTGCAAGATCTATATTTTTATAGATCAATTGGTACTTGATGGGTGATGTTGTCAGTATCATGCTGGCTGCCTGTATTTATCAAGGCATTTCCTGGTATCCATTTTAGACTGGAGTGATCTGTGAGTCTCCGTGGCGAAGTGGTCAAGCCTTCTGACTTGGGCTCCGAAGGTTGTGAGCTTGATTCTGGGCCGCGTCCTTCGGTTCACGAGTGCATTTTTTCGGAGACTCCTTGGGTCGTCACCGGAGCTACGGAGTTCTACACCTGACCTATGAAATAAAGCTTTGTGCGACAATATCCGCGCTGCGGAAAGAGACTGAGCCATATAGGATAAAAACCTGGTGCAATGAAGTCGACCCTGTTGACCTTTCAGAGACTTTTGTTTATCTGTGAGCTTGCGTCAATTTTTAAAAAAATCTGCCCCAATGTGGATTTGAACACATTGCCACCGAGCTGGTAGGTGACCATCAAGCCACTTTGCTACCGCACCTCCAATTCCAATTCCAATTCCAATTCCAATTCCAATTTTTTAAAAACAAAAATTCCAAATTCGGCCTCGTCTAACCTGCTTCATCAGCTGTGTTTATTGTTGAGGTCGTGGTTTTTGTGGGTATATTCACTCTAATTCTTGTCTTGTGAGTCCTATCTCGGACTGGTTATGTAGCGTTTGTGTCTGTGACGTAAGCTGGGGGATCGGTCGGCGGCTATCCTTTGTGCTCGTCTGTTCTTGTGGTTTTCTTTGTTTGTGTAGGCTCCTGGCTCGTCTGGCTTGACTGGCTGCAATCCTTATAAGGACTTTTCGTTATCCCACTCCATGCATCGTAAGCTGGGGGATCGGTCGGCGGCTGTCCTTTGTGCATGTTTCCTCTTGTTGTTTTCTTTGTTGGCGCAGGCTCCTGGCTTGACTGGTTGAAGTCCTTAAAAGGACTTTTTATTTAGTTTTTTTTTTTTTTTGCCTCCTGTTCTGTGTAGTGCCTGCCCGTAAAAGCTTTTCGATGCTTTCACTTTCGTCTTTAAGTTCTTGCTGTTTTTCGATTGTTTCTCTGTTGTCAGCCATGGGACGATCTCTCCGTCCTCGATATAGTACTCAATGCCGGTGTGCCAGTCAGAGAATATCTCCGGGTAGGCCTATTCTATGGGTTTCCCTTTGAGTTTCTTCACCTTCTTTCCTTTTGCTTCCTGTCTCCTCATGTATTCCTCGTGCCTGAATTCCTCTTGCCTTGCCCGTTTCTTTTCTTCTGCTATGCGGAGTTGCCCTCTAGTAACTATGCTAACGTGCCCTCTATTACATTATTTGCCCAAGACCCTTACACCGGTTGGACTGAAATGTTGACTTCTCATCCTTGACTTGGGACATAAATTTCAGGTACATAGTAGTAAGTTTGCCTGATGGCAAGGGAAACTTGTAGTAGGGAAAGCTAATCCACAAGCAAATACAAATAATCCGTCCAGTGTGAACTAGAGTATGGATTACGCTTGAGTTCAAAACGAGCAAGCGCCGAAAAATAAAAATAAAAATTTTCTGTGCAGTCAAAAAGCTATATTTATGGAGTGATGTATTAAAAACACTTCATGCCAGTCTTCCAACTTAACTAAAGTCTTTCAGTCACAGATGGTCGCATGAGATACTCATAGCTGGTGGAATGTCAATAATGGCAACAACAAAATTACAAGAGTGTTATTTTTTAAATGGTAAACATGTACACCTGGTGTGAAATAAATATGTGGTAAGATTTCTTATGATTGTGTTGATTTCAATGGCATGAGGCGTCAACCATTCAGAAAGCAATTCAATTGCAAAGTACTGAGCATAAAATTGCCTAGTATATCACAAACAGTGAATAAATTGTGCGATTGATTGCAATTGCATGTAAAGGACATGAAACTAACTTTCTAAAAACTTGTTCTAAATCTGGGCCTGTCGACTTCTTGTTTTTCCTGTAGTTCATGAAGAAAATCAGTGATAGGTGCGGTATGTCATCGTCGTCATTTGCACTGCGAGCGCTAACAAGTCAAGTCGCATTATTCTGTCAAGAAGCCTGATACGCGGGAAAATGTCACGTTGAAAGTCCAACAACAAGAAACAAGATGTGCAGCGTGGGAGCCGACAAGAAGAAGAACGCCGAGAGCCCACCTGCTAGCTGCATCAAAGAGCCTGATACTACACCTATTACTGAAGCTGCCACGAGGGAGAAGATTGACAGCCCAACACAGTCAAGAACCAAGACAGCAGAGAAGGAGGAGAAAGACACCAGAGTCGGAAACACCGACTCAAAAACAGTCCGATATGTTGTCAAGCGGATTCATGTGGAGCTGACAGATGAAGAAATCCTAAAGCAGCTACGAGAAGAGAATCTTCACATCCGATTCTTGAAGGCGGAGCGGCTACTCACCTACTCCAAGATACCTACAACCTTGGTAGTAGTGACGTCGGAGGGCAGCGAGATGCCGTTAACAGTGTCAATCAACAAGAGAATGCAGCAGCCAGAGAGATTCATCCCTAGAGTCAACCAATGTTCCAGATGCCAGAGGGCCGGCCACAGCAGAGCAACATGTCGCAGTAAGACGGAAATCTGCCATTACTGCGCCGATCACCACGCCTTCAAGGAGTGTCCGCTGGCCAAGCTGGACACGGACTTCCGAGCACCTAACAACAAAAGGAAGTGCGCCAGCTGCCTGGGCAAACATGGAGCAAGATACCTGGACTGTCCGTACCTGCAACGGACACGTTTCAGAGAGACATGTTAAAGCTCGCCACCAACACCAAGCCACCATACAACGAAGCAATGCGGAGAAGCGAGACAGCCACGGGCATCTCACAAGTGGAAAAAGATCACCTGCACATGCAAATAGACGAGCTGAAGAAGCAAGTCAAGGCACTGCTGACGCCGACAACAACCAGCGACAATGAAAAACTGCTGGCTGAAATAAAGAAGATCCGTCAAAACATCAAGCAAGATGTGGAACGCATGGCACGGATAGGAGAAGGAGAACCATTAAATCAGAGCAAGAACTACAGAAAGCTGAAATGGAACTTCTCGAAAACAAAGAAACAGAAGCCATACAAGAAATCACAGAGAAATCGCAGGATGAAAACCAAGAGGCCTAGCCTGAACCGCAAGCGAAAGCTAGCAGCCCAACCATGACGCCCGAGACATTCAAAGGGAAGCCAATATCACACCAGACATCCGAAGAAAATCGAGGTGAGCACCCTGACGACGGCATAGAGGACGACCCGATACCGCCAGCATTTACCGATGAAGAAAACGCAGAGATAAAGAGGAAATACGGACTCAAGTGCGAGGAATACAGAAGGCGCACAGAAGAAAAAGAAAAGAAGTACAAGAAACTCAAAGGGAAACCAATGCCCCGCCGTACCGCCACAGTACCAGATTTTTAAAAAAAAACGAGGATAACGAACACCCATGGCAATACTATATAGATGACGGAGAAAGCGTCCCATGGCTGACCAAGGAGGAAGCAATCGAAAGACAGCAAGAACTCAAACGCGAGAAGGGGAGTGAAAGAAGGCGCAAGGAGGCATATCACATAGAAAAGCTTCTACAGGCAATACACAAAAGAGAAGGCAAAAATACCAAATAAAAAGTCCTTTTAAGGACTGCAACCAATCAAGCCAGACGAGCCAGGAGCCTGCACCAACAAAGAAAACGACAAGAGGAAACATGCACAAAGGACAGCCGCCGACCGATCCCCTGCTGACATCACAGACACAAACGCTGCATAACCAGTCCGAGATAGGACTTACTCGTAAGAGCGCACAAGGCAAGAATTAGAGTGAATGAACCCACAAAAGCCACGGACCTCAACAATAACCACAGCTGAGGAAGCAGATTGAACGAGGCCGAATTTGGAATTTTTGTTTTGAAAAATTGGAATTGGAACATCACTGAGCCTGCCTTAGCAGGTTCCAGCTTCGGGACTTGTTTTACTTTATTTTATTTTATTTTTAAATAATGTTAATTCCCTGGACTGCCACATCTTGAAACACCTTTGAAATGAAATAAATATCTACAATGATTATAAATATCAGAGCAAAATGTCTACTGCCTACCTGATATGCAGCACTGCATCTGTACAACTCATCAGCTGACTGCAGAAATGGAAGAAAACAAGTAAATCGGAGTCCCCCTTGAACTGCAATCTCTCTCTGCTGATGCAGATTATTGTATGCGAAACATGCCAAGGCAGATCCAGCCGTCAGTCGTACGATTGGTTGATTGGAGTACAGCATCTTCAGTATTCGGACATAGCTGAATTCTGTGTTCTGATTTATTTCATCAATAATCTCTTTATATCCTGCAAAAAGAAACAATCAGGGTTAACATTAAAAGATCATAATATATGTAGGTTGCAGTGGCTTATGGTTAGTGAACTGGTCTGATAAGACAGTGGTTTGAGTTTAATCTCCAGCAGAGGCTCTACATCGAAAGGGATTCTAGCACATTACCACTGGGCGTGCAATTAAGCATGTTTCCTTTTATGTTGTTTCAAGTAATTTTCTGATTTTGTGTCCTGTAATATTTTACTTACTCATTGTGGTATATCTACTCACTGTGGTTGTTCTACTCAGTGTGGTATACCTACTTATTGTGGTATATCTAATCATTGTGGTATACCTACTCACTGTGGTTGTTCTACTCAGTGTGGTATAACTACTCACTGAGGCATATCTGCTCATTGTGGTATACCTACTCATTGTAGTATATCTAATCATTGTGGTATATCTACTCACTGTGGTTGTTCTACTCAGTGTGGTATACCTACTTATTGTGGTATATCTAATCATTGTGGTATATCTGCTCATTGTGGTATACCTACTCATTGTAGTATATCTAATCATTGTGGTATATCTGCTCACTGTGGTAACCTACTCATAGTAGTATATGTACTCATTGTGGTATACCTACTCATTGTGGTATACCATCTTACAGTGGTATAGCTAACTACTCACTTTGGTAATTCTTCTTTAAACATTACATAATTAATGGTGCATTGTGCACTTTCAGGAGATATGCACCGACATATGCATCTGTGTTTGGAACAACTTACTGGTGCAAGCAGTTCTTTTTAAAACTTGCCGTCACAAAGAGTTGACTGTGCTCCAGACTGACTGTTGCGAGGAGCAGCGTCATGAATACCAGCTAATATCTGCCATGTAGCGTCGGGGGCATGAGTCAATGATTTAGAATCGGATATAAAAATTGTGGTAGACAAATAAAGAGAGTCACCGAGAGGCGCATGAATACAAATGTTACTATATGACATCACAGGGACTACGGTTACCATAGGCAGTGAAGTTGGACAACATCAATGGAGAAGGACGCACAAATTGACAACACCAAGTGATTTACATCGATAGTCGAATGAAAGCAGCTATGGGCAGGACATTTGATACTATTGAAAAAGGAAGAAACAAGGGCACAATCGGCAGTAACGAGGACGATTGACAGAAGGACGTTTCAAGCAGAGAACAGGAGAAAATGGATGGCGTCAGAGTTGCCTGTTGAATGTCAACTGGGAGTCACGGAACCCGCCACATGCCAAGTCAAGTAAGTTCAATGGAAATAGGAAAGGAACATAAGCATAGCGCGATGAACAGAGAAATATTGATGCGTCATTTATTTATTTAAATACTAGAATGGTAGCCAGCTCGGCAGCTAAGTCGGAATATTTGCAAATAAGAATTTATTATTATTATTATATATTTTGACTGTCCCTCCCATTAACATGAGAACAGTCATGGATTAGCTTGTGTGACTGAGTACTATCAATAAAGTTTATTAACGTGGAGTATCATCGCTGCTACGATCATTTCCGTTCAAGTTGATTTGGTTCCCGTTGATCTGCTACAGTGCTTATTTGACAGCGAGCTTACTGATAACAGGAATTGAAGATGCAAGCATTATTGCAATATCACACACCTCACCAAAGAGAAGCAGTTACAGCCATCACATTAGGGGTGAGTTAATTAAATGTTTGACTAAATATAGCAGGCTAATTTTTAATCTTATACTTTTGTATGGCCCACAAATGATGTTATAAATATATCCATGTAGCCCTTTGCAGAAAAAAGGTTCCCCACCACTGGCTTAAAGAGAGACACATACATACATAGCAGAGAGTCTTAGTGAGTCATCAAATACAGCAACATGCATCCAAAACACTAGACTTCTTATGCAGACATTACTAGCAATTGAGAAAAAAAAAGAGGAGAAGAAGGGGTGGAGGAGGAGAAGATGAGGAAGAAGAAGAAAAGAAAGAGAAGGAGGACAAGAAGACAAAGAAGGTGAAGAGGAGAAAGAGGAACAGAAGAATAAGAGAGATGAAAAAGAAGATGACAAAGAAGGTTGAGAGTTGAAGAAGAAGAAGAAGAGTAGAAGGATGTGGAAAAGAAGAGAAGGAAGATGACTAGGAGGAAGAGGTGGAGGAGAAGAATAAAGAAGACTCACCTAGTGAAACACTTGCTAGTGTATAAGCTGCCTCTGCTTGAATACCTTCATTTATTGAGTTGACCATTAGTGCTACCAGAATTTGAACACCGCCTGACTGCAGGACTGTGTGTTGGTTTTGTTCGTGGGGAATGTACCCTACCCCCACACACAGGTATCTGTTGGAATGACTGATTGTTGTAAAGTTGAAAACATGATGATTATTATGATATAGTAGTAACAGTGCCAGGCTCCGTGGCGAAGGGCTTAAGGACGTGGTTTGTAATTCCGTATACCCATCTTTGAAACACAGCTGCGCGCGATTTGGCAGCAGACCGCGTTGCATTAGTTTTGCGTTGGTATCGGTGCCAGTCATTCAGAAAGCAATGGCAAACTACTGAACTTAAACTCCCCGGGAAGGTTAACCCGGTCAACAAATGCCAGCAGAAGTCGGATGTGTCGGCCTAACGGCGCAAGAACGCAGCTCTGCTGTAAACAGGCACCACGCAGTCACGTCCGAAAAAAAAATCCGGATGAACGAAGAAGGAGAAGAAGAACTTAAATTTGCCAAGAGATCACAGCGGCAGAAATGCTGGTGTTGACTGCAATGTCCTGTAAAAAGGATGTGCAAAAAACAAGTAGTAACAGTAATAGTAGTAGAAGTAGCTACAGTAGGTGTAACAACTGATGGAGATAATGATAGTAACTGTAGCTGATAGCTGTACTACCAGTAATGGTGTGGCCTATGAGTGATGGTAGTAGCAGTAACAGTGTTAGTACTGGTGGTAGAGATGACATAGATAAACATGATCCACGACTCTGGTGATTGTGTGGGATTGTGAAACATTATTGCCCATGCTTATCACCATGGCACATGATTATGATGATGAAGCCAATCTCACACCAACCCTCTCTGATTATTGTTGCATACTGGCAGAGCTGTATGGTGCTAACCCAATATTTGTATAGACCAACTGACACTCTTTGAGTGATGTGGTCAGTATCGTGCAAGCTGCTGGACTTTCTAGAACATTTCCTGATATCTATTTTAGGCTGGGTCACTCTGAAGTCCAGTTCAATTTTTAAAAAATCCTCGCCTGCACAAAGATTCAAACACAATACCACCACCAGCACTGACTCAGCTCCATGAAAACTTTAATATAATAATAAAAACCAATCTTTAGCTATTTTGTGATGACTACTTGTAAGTTATGACAAAGATTTTGATGATAATAATAATGCTAACAAGAATTTATGATAAATGTGATTACTGAAGTAGAAATATTTAACTGAACTCACCTGAGAGCTTTAATGACACTAAGAATTATTGGCTCATGGCTTGTCCTCATCAGTTGCACCAAAGGATGGACACCGTTAGCACCAGCAATGACATCCTGTTGATTTAGGGGTCCCTGAGCTAGGACACCCAAGCCTTCTGATCCAATAAAATGAAGATCTTTTGACTTAGAGTTTACAAACTCTATCAAGATTTGAACCCCGATGTCAGTAGCAATCTCCCGCTTTGCTTCACAGCTGTCTCCAGCCAGAGCCCATAGAGCCGTGGCAATTTTCTCTTGCAAAAACTCAGCTCTACATATCAGATTTACAGAATTCGTGAAATGAAACAAATAAGAATTATTGAAATGCTGCATGTAAGTAAATTAAAACATTAATGAAATGCAATATAGGTCAGAATTATCGGCCGGGCATTACGGCTTCCTGGCCTAGAGGTTAGCGACTTTTCTCCGTAATCTCATATACTCTCGTAAGTAACGTGACGACGGTGAGAATCAGCAGTGGTTCGAATCGCGTCGGTAACTTACGGGGTATGTGAGCCGGCCGCTCAGAAAGCAATGGCAAACTACTGAGCGTAATCTTGCCAAGAAATCAACAAACAGCTGAAGGATGCTGATGTTGACAGCAATGTCCTGTAAAGGATACGCAAACATTAGGTTGGAGACTGGTGACAATTAAATACCTAAAACCCGTGGAGTAAACATTACATTACCAGCCTGTATGTACAACCCTTGATTGCATCCTTATATGCCTTGAGACAGATGTAAAGTTCTATTACCAGATTTGAACAACACGCTGGTTTCTGAGCTCGGAGAGGGCAAGTAGAGTAGAGCTGTGCCACACTGTTGAATGGAGATAGTACTTCAGTACCGGATCAGGAGGAAAGTCTCTACACCAGCCTCACTCTCAGAAATGGAAGCTATTTTCACGGTTAAATTACTCGAACACCATTAGTTAAATAAGTGAAGCAACCCTTTTCACGCCACATCCTATTGGGTATATGGGGTTGGCCCTATATTTTTAAACAATCATTACTTGATTGTTGATGTGGTCAAAATCACGCCGTTGCTTTTGCTTACCAAGAAATTTTCTGGCACTCATTTTAGGCTGGCTAGGACCGATGTCACATGTTCAGAATCGATGTGCTGCTTGCCTACTGGGAGGGAACCAAGTCATCATCATCATCCTTATCTAGTGGCTTGTCCCTTGCAGAATATTTCTCCTGCAAGTCTTTCGAAATGTATCTCTACTCTCTATAAAATGCTGGATGTAATACCTTTGTTGCTATCATGTGTAATTAATAGTCATCACCAATTTGCAATTTTCAAAATTGCACAAGAGTTAACATTATGTCGCGGAATGCCGCCTTAACATCCCAGAATATTTTTCTCGGTCTCCAAATTTGAGAGGCCAAATTGAGAAAGAATGAATTAATCACGCTACTCCAAGGTTATCTAGTCGTGAGGTAAGATTATTCACAAAAAGCCTCTAGCCATGACGTAAGCTTGCAGATGGCAAGTAAAATGGGATACTTGAGATGGACACAACTAGATAATTTAAATTAGTCTACACCTTGGAAAACTGCTGACCCAGACGGGCTATGACACCACACAGACACATTGGCACCTTCTCGTCCAGGTAGACCCTGGCTGAATCAACAGTGAACTGGGCCAGTGGTTGAATAAAGGCAATTAACGCCAGATGGAGATAATAGCCCCAGGGCTATAAACAAGCCCCATCCACTCTGACTGGCAGACTCAGGTAGGTGTGAAATCACTGATAAGACTGTGAAACTGATCTGGGGCTGGCAAAGCAAAACCATCCAGGTGTGACACTATGGTGAGGGTTAGTGGTTAAGAGAATTTTTATGACTGGACAGACTTGGAGTTAATTGCAATTAACGTCAGGAGGAGATAAGAAGAATTTAGGAATGGAATTCCTGGGAGATAAGTGTCTACTGCTAGGCTAGTTATAAAAACCCCTGCTAGACTTTTTCCTTTTAGATTAAGTCTGACTTCAGAACAGGTGAGACAACCAGCTCGTTTTGTATGATTCTTAGGTTGCTAGATTTAACTAGGAGAATTAATTCTTAGTAACTAGTCGAGTTTTAGATGGATGTACTGACTTTCAGTCTATATCTGATCTAGGTTATTGCAAGAACTATCATTGTCGTAGGTTACTTGAGTGTTCTTTCTAAGTTCTGTGTTCAATATCATATTGTTTTAAAGTGTTACTCTTCTGAGAAGTAGAAACTTATGGAAGGCAGGTCTTGTCTAGATATACTTGAGGTGTCGTAGCAGATGCTTACCATTTCTTTTTAAACTAGACTAGTCTCCTTTTTGGTGTGTGCATTTGTTGTACAGAATATAGTCGACTGACTATTTCTTTAATTCTTACAACAGCAGTAACTAACTAGTGCACTATGCTATGATGTTAAAGTATCATAATATGTCTAGTTTAATCAATATGTTTATGTGTATTGGATGTTTGATATATTGATTTGTCATATGGAAACCTACCAATATGAAGTGTTATGCTATTGTCTGCGCATTGGCACATTGGCCAATGATTGTGTTGGAAGCAGAGGTGTAATGGTACAGACATTACCCACACTTAGTATAGAGTATATGGTGCTAAACTTTCTCAGTGTATTGTGGGCGTGCGTCCACGGTAATGCATGGAAACTTGGCACAGCTACGGGTCCCGGCTTGTAAGCCCGGATGATCAGGCATTGTTATAATACCCTTACCGACCCTGTGAGCTGCTAAACTAACTTTGGACGGAGCGGCTGTATGACACACAATTTCTGTATTAGCGACATGGACATGGGGCGGCAGAAATGTAATCATTACAGGCGTGTGAGACAATTGAAAAGCCCGTCCCAGACTAAAGACAGTAGGGAGAAGGAGGATGGTGAGCACAGTAGAGCTGGAAGATAAACTTGGCCAGACTGGTCATTGTATATGTTTGTGTTATGATATGTTTTAATTAGGATTGCGCTGATGTAGAACTGATATAACACATTCTTGACTTTCTTTCAAGCTCTCACAAGGAGCACCTATGTTGTAGATCTCAAGATAGAGTGAAGACTAGGTAGAGCTAGGACTGACCAGATTCGTCAGAATACCGGCAAGCTGTTTCTTTTGTTGTCTACTGGAGAGTGGGGATCTGGACCACAGATCCAGATAGATCGAGTAACAAGTAAAGTTACGTAATGTTTGTCATCAATATCAATATGTATATGATTTCATCATCCTCATATTGACAATCATCCTATGTCTATTGTTATGATTAGTAAATAAATGTTGTAGTATTGTAACTCATAGTTCTGTCGTTATATTTTAATTCCAATTGTGCATACGTGTTGTGTGTGTACATTGGTGGGGGTTCACTTACACACCAAGGAAGGGAACAGTCAGGGAGAAAAACCTGTACTGGAATAGTTGTCTTTACACTTTAATACAGACGTAAAAATCTATTCTAGCTAACCTTCTCCTTCCCATCCTTGGCGAATATTCAGCACAGTTCATTTTAATTTTGTAACGAGCCACTTGGAGCTGTACGTTGGATATTCAGGGCTTAATCTATAGTTCAGCCATATAGTTTTTGTCCCTAGTCAGTTTCTGACTATTAGGGGTTGCTCGCCTTTGAAAAATACTTTCATCTAGCCGGTGGGGCACCCCGACTTATGACACATTAATACACAGGGTTATAAAACATCAACACACAAAAAATAAACACACAAATAAACAAATAATGCCCTTACATCGAGGCTCTGTGTGGCTAATTTATGCCGGCCTTTAAAGAATAAGAATTAGAAAGAAGAAGGATGTTAAGATCCATACCATACATAAAGTAACTCAATACTTACTTACTTATTTTTTTAAATGTTATGCAATGATTCTGGATTGGATCATGCATGACACTGTCAACTGCTTTGGTAAGATAGTTTATTAACTACTTCTACTAGCAACTACTACACAACCAGCAATCCAATGCTATATATGCAACGCTCATATTGAACTTACTTACCTACTTCTTTTTAGCATTTGCATCAGAAGTCGATCAGCCCCGTTTTCCACCAAGTCGTTTTGAGTTTGTTTGTTGCCGTCTGCTAACCGATGAATGGTTTCAACAGCATTTGCCTGTTTGTATTCACAAAAAGTGAGTTCCCATTATACGCCTGTTACACTTCAGTATGAAGAAACATTAACAAACAGACATTTACCAATGTCAGAACAGGACAATCGTAATTTATTGCTCATGTTATGAGAGGAAGGATCGAAGAACGCTGTGACAACCTGGAATATTGAAGGTATTATAAAGACAAAAGCCGACATAGAGAGAAAATGCAGAATATGTTGGTGGAATGAAGCAGCCCAATGAATCCTTGCAAATGAAATACAAATAAACTGCTTCAATATGTTTCACTTTCACTAATATAGTTTTAAAGAGACTATCAATTTTGGCATGGGGCAGACAAAGAAGAGGAGGATTTTAGTGTACTGTTCAATACACAGAACCAAAAGTTACTGTGACATGCCGAGGCATCTGCTATACACGTGGGTAAACCACATTTATGTAGGCAAAAAGACTACTCTTGCATATATTGAACTTTGATTTTCTTTAGTATACACTTGAAAAGATGCAGCGAAATGTGCCAGGTAGTAAATTGTGCAATATGTTGTTTCTGTATTCATTATTTAAAAAAGTCGCTTGAAAGTCGACAGGGTCGACTTCATGGCACCGGTTTTTAAAATCCACACGACTCAGTCTCTTTCTGCAGCGAACTACCGAAAGCATCGCACAAAGCACGAACTCTGTAGCTCCAGTGACGACCCTCATGAGTCTCTGAAAAAAATGCACTCGTGAACCAAAGGACGCGGCCCATAATCGAACCCACAACCTTCGGAGCCCAAGTCAGACGGCTTGATCACTTCACCACGGAGACTCCCTCAATGGTTTCGTTATTCAAATACGTTGTGAGAGTCGTCTAAAGATGGTTGGCATACCACTGGCTATGCCTATCCCATAGAAAACAACAAACAAGTCGAAAAGGTGGGATTTGCATGAATTGTTTGAGAGGTCTATGCTCCTTTAAGGAATATAAGCATTTTAAAACAGTTGATATACTGCTGAATCTGATCCTGCAGTTTTCTAAGACTATCTATCTTTAACATGTCTACCATTGTTATAGGCTTGTGCTGCTGTTAGAGTAACACATATTCTACATGACTATAAACCAAAAGGCAGAAACTGCGAGATATGAATTTTCTGCTTAGGACATGCAAGGCCCTGAAGAAGTGACGGATTAGCTGCTGCTGATTCTCATTGCGGAGAGCTATTTTAGGATAAAGGCGGTGGGTGAACTCTCTCTGGGATCGGATGATGAATGCAACTGAACAGATGAGCGTTCGCATTCAGAAAGACTGGCTGAGAAAGAAATTAGTAGAGCCTCGACGATAATCATAGAGTATATGAAAAGCATGGCGGACTTTTACTAAAAATTATACTGGAATAATCGGGAGGAGATTTATTCGGTGGCTTTTGAAGAGGGGGCGGAGCATGTGTGGATATGTCCGAAGTGCAATTTTTTCGACAATACATGGTGTATTTTTAATGACTTTGAAAATATTGCCGGTCCAAGTTTGGTATTGACCTGTTATGTTGTATGAACGTTACAGGGGGTGAATACAAAAATTTAGACTGGCAATATTTTCAAACACTGCACAATCATTAAAAATACACCCTATATTATGTAGTAAGGGAGAAAATCAACTAAGTCTTTCAATATTAGTCCATTTGCGTCCCTTTACCGTAATAATTCATATCACGGCAACGCTTTGCGACAGCATCATCACAAGCATACAGGAAAAAATTCAGTCATAATGAACAAATTGACTGTATACTGAGCTTCAGATAAATGCAGATCGTCTAAGTCGTCTTCACCAGATTCACGGCACAAAAATAAATTCCTCAACTATTATACTCAACTAGAAACACTCTGCTTTTGGTAACATTTACCTGAATGTCTTTATGCCTCAAGTGTAGCATGACAACATTGATGATTTTCTGCGTCACGCCTCCGTTAACAAACGCACTCTGGTTGGTCTTGTCCTTCTCTACGATCTTAGACACTGCATGTGTCAAGGCCAGTATAAGAGTTTGGTGATTGTAAATGTCGAAAAGTGAAACCAGAGAAGCTACCAGGCCGGGAGTATTTCCAACTATAGCCTGGAACTTCTTGGAGGCGTGTGCAAGGTTCCCCAGGCTCTCAATGACCGGCACTAAGGTATCTGGATCACGGGCAGAATTAAGCACCTGAAACCAAATGTAACAATCTTATAAAGTGAATTTAATGACAAACATTAAGTAACTATAACAATATCAAAGAGTAGAAAACTGCGCTCGTCGTCCGCTAAGAGATGGAAAGACCAGTCACCTGTTCCCCAGTGCATCCAGGCCTACAAAATCTATTTAAAAAACTATAACTAAAACTATAACAATATTAAAGAGTAGAAAACTGCGCTCATCATCCGCTAAGAGATGGAAAGACCGGTCACCTGTTCCCCCGTGCATCCAGGCCTACAAAATGCAATGTTCCTGACACCAATAATTTTTTAAAACATTATTTTATTACGCTTTCTCTCGTCAACATGGCATTCAACTATCTATCGTTTAATGCAATGAATGAAACCCTAGTCTCATATCAGTCATAGTGATAATAGTGGCTTACTCCTTTTAAGGGTTTTAGTTTAACCTTGGAGCCGGCTTCCTCACATCAAGGCTCCTCTTGCAAGAGGAATAAAAAAAAATAAAAATATTAGAGTCAGTAACAAACGCCACATTTCTCTAAATATAATTATTATGAGGACTTGTTCATTGGTTTTTCTGTCTGTCCATGGTATTCTTTGTATTTTCCTCAGAAACCACATTTCCACAGCCATCAGATGTTTTTCAGCTTGACTGCTCATTGTCTACGCTTCACATCCATACAAAAGTGCAGGTTCTATGTAGCACTTCAACACTCTTTTTCTCGTTTCAATTGATATATTTTTATTGGTCAATATGTTTTTCATCTTGCCAAAGGCTACCTTCGCAATTACAATTCTTGTTCTAATCTCTTCAAGGCATCTCCCATCAGATGTTATGACTGTTTCGAGACAACTGTACCGATTAACTTGCTCAATTACTCGTATATCACATTCTGATATTTCATTCTTCCCAGTGACGACAATAATCTGTGTCTTCTTACTATTCAATTCTAACCCTAGTTGCACACTGTGTGCAACAACCACATCTACTAAAAGTCACAGGTCCTGTTCATTGTCTGCAATCAAGACTGTATCATCTGCATATCTAATGTTATTGATGTATCGTCCCCCAATGTTCATTCCTTCCATATCTTCTATATTTCTGAAAATACTTTCACTGTACAGGGAAAAAAGATCTGGAGACATTACACATCCCTGTCTCACACCTCTTTTAATAGGCTGATATTGACCTACATCGAGACAGGAACACGGGGCTGATCCACGACTCTGGTGATCGAGTGAGATGACAAAACATGACCGCCCACGCTTATCGGCATGGCACTTGATGGACGGGAATTATTATGAAGTTTTCATTATTATTATTATTATTTTTTTTCTTTTGGCGTTCGCTTCCTTTGATCTCAAGCGTAGTCATACACGTGCTACTACTAGTGTACTTCTTCGATGTTTGCATGTGGATTAACTTTCCATATTACCATTGTCACTCGTCATCAGACGAACCCACTCCAGCTACTGGGGTACTTGTAATTTAGGTCCCCAATTCAATTCACAAATAAACACACATAGTAATGTTTGGCGCTCAAAGAAGGAGAAGAAGAAAGTAGAGTTTAGAGAACGCACAAGACAACATAAAATTTGAAAGTTATAATTACCGACCGAGATTCGAACCTGTCACCTCCAAATGACGAAGGCACTTCGCAGCGGGAACAAGTGTACTTCGATGCATGACCAACTATGCACTCTCTTTAAAAGTGCCTTTATTAGTCAAGTCTATCATACAGATGAACCCCAATTCAAGGACGAGAAGTCTGTTGGCGAGGGACACTGGTAATAGGGAAAGCTAATCCACACGCAAAATTTGCTTACCTTCAGTAAATAAGAAATTGCTTGATTTTGAATTAAAGACTCGGAGAAATCCGGCACTCTTGACAGTTCTCTAACAAGTTGAGCAGACATCTGGACAACACGGCTGTTTGTGGACTTGAGAAGAGGCAGGAGTGCTGGAACGCCTCCTGAAGACACGAGTGCTTGCTGAAATATTAATATTGAATAAGATTTCCATCATTTGTAATCTTCTTACACCCTGAAGTAAAATGTTGAATAAATAGATTTATCTAACCGGTAAGGTTAACCAGGGCAACAAATGCCCGCAGAAGTCGGATGTGTCGGCCTAAAGGCGTAATATCGCAGCTCTACTGTAAACAGGTACAACGCAATCACGTCCGAAATAAACTCCCCAGATGAAAGCAGAACAAAAAGATGATTCATATCTCTCTAATCTCAGTTCATCATCAGTATGTGTCATGGCGGTCGCTGTTCATCATTTTCTTACGATCATCAAAGTCTTGGATGAGGTCTGCGTGAATCATGATTTACTAGACATATTTAAAGAACATAGTTGGCAATTGCTTACCTTCTTGCAATGATCAATACTGTTCGGTGACAAAAGACATTACTATTACTGGCACCTTGCCGTCTTATTACATTGCGCTTAAAAAAAAGGCATAATAACTTACTGCAACCCTTGGCGGGCACCGGAGATGCCCATGCAGTATGATCCATCTCTCGACCTGCCTAGTTTACTCCAGAGGAAAGGTAACGCCAATACTTCTGAAAAAAGACCAGCTGCTTGTTCAACAAAGCAATGGTCTAACTGTCGAGGAAGCTTCGATCCTAGACCGTTTGCTAACCAAGACTTAGGGCCGGGTCTGCCCTGTCATGACATTTAATCTTTAGGTTGCATTTCCTCTCACCAGGATAAGGCTTGTACCCTCCTAGTTGTGCTCCTCCGCCCGAAGTCATTGACACAATGTGGGGATTTGGATTTGGTGACCGCCACCCAACATTCGGCGACAGCAAATAGTAGGTAGTCCTGTCTACTGTTATACAGAAGCTCAATTATATCTATGTTTGTTAGTTTTTATTTGCTGATGAAGGCTTTCTTAACGCAGCGTCAATTTTATCACGTGGTTATATTCTTGTAAAGCTGGCCCTCTTCACTGTCCGCTTTTGTTAATTTTTGAAATACATTCTCACATATAACAGACAGCGACGAAAAACACACAAGGAAACAAGTGAAGGAGGGGAGGGAAGTGGAGAGGCAGACCAGGAAAAGGATGTTGATAGCTACAGTAACTATGTGCTTACCTGAATTTCTGACCTCTCAATGAGATTAATAAGAGTTTCCAACGTTGGAATTTTAACGTGATCTTGTACAGTGTTCCTGACTACTTTGATTATGGCTGGTATTCCTTCATTGTTATAAAATTCTATCCATGCTGGACTGCAACAAATCGATAACACATGAAACAATGTGTTATGTACATTTGCACTTATAATATTGCATCTAAAATTGAAACAATATATTATTTATAAGTGTCAACAATATATTGTTTGCATGTCGACAACGTTTTCATTACAGTACTTTTATTCATCCGAAAACATGCATTTTGTGTAGACACTGCTAGAGCAAGAACGATCAAGTAGTAGTAGTAGTAGTAGCAGCAGCAGCAGCAGCAGCAGCAGCAGCAGCAGCAGCAGCAGCAGCAGCAGTCGCAGCAGCAGTAGAAACACAAGAGCAGCTTAAAAGTTTCTTATTATTATAACCCAGGCAGGGTGGCGTTAGTTATTAACTTATTATGCCTGACCACAGACTTCTGTCTCGTATATTGCCAATCATTTCTGATACTGATGTTCCTCCGTGTGGCGTTGGTGATCATGTCTGTCCACAGCCTTCTGTCGTGTGTACTGCCAATCTTATCTTATGTCCCTCCATACCATGATATCAGACTATCCAGCAGCATTGTCTCTCTTGATATCCCCCTGCCTCTCCTCCCCTCCATCATTTCCGTTGTTACAACAGTTTAACACCCCAAAATTCACCCCAAGCCCTATTATCTTCTGCCACCTCTAGCAGCTCCCTACATGTCCTCCCCCAGGAGGGATTATTCATCTATAATCCTGTTCTCTGTGTGATGTTAGGTCGTGCTCTATTTCATTTTCCCCATGGGATCCAGAAAAAGGCAGCTCTAGTTATACTATTAACAGGTTTTTTTTACTATGTGTTCTATCCATTTCCGCTGTCCTCTCGGGAGTTTATATATTTAAACGTTTTAGCCACGTTGCGTGCATTACATACTGACTGAACGTCCATAAGCAGTGGCGTAGCTAGGAGGAAGGAAGGGGAGCTACCACTGCTCTCTGCCTTATTGTTTTAAAAGTGGCGGCTAGTTCCCTTGTGTTTTTTTCGCTCGATTTTAACTTAAGAGTAGTCTATCCGGAACGTTCATATTTATATGCGTACTCCCCCCTCATTTTTTGACCTGCCTATATGCATACTTTATGTGTTATGTGTTATGCCGGTGATTCTAAGGGATTTTTAAATTTACTGCAAGGAATTGTATTTCATGTAAAATATAAGATGTGCAAGCTTATGATGCTAACTTTGGTGAAATGATTCATAAAAATGTGAAAACAATTAAAACCAACTTTAACCCATGACTTTCAGATCTCTCAGTCAAAGCTGTCAGACATTTCCCAGCGGCGGCTATCTCGTCGTCAACATCAGACACCAACATCTTTAGCAAGTGCCGCCACACCGGAAGATTTGGCAGGTCTAGAGAGATGAAGCAGCGAAGGAGAAAGATGAGTTCTTTGAAAGCACAGATCTCAACTGCTCCATGATTGTGTGAGTTGATCACATTAACCTGCCGTAGCATAGACAAATGAATTGCATCAGTAAAATAGTTCAGGGTTACACGGCAACAGAATAACAAACAGGCGTTATAGCTATACAACATTTCTTGATCATAAAACATATCAGCATTACCATAAATGTCCTGCGTGAGCGATTATACTTTCCCACAATACAGTTCTTCTTCTTCTTCTTCTTCTCCTTCTTCTTCTTCTTCTTCTTCTTCTTCTTCTTCTTCTTCTTCTTCTTCTTCTTCTTCTTCTTCTTCTTCTTCTTCTTCTTCTACTCCTTCTTCTTCTTCTTCTTCTTCTTCTTGCTCTTTCTCCTCCGCCCCCTCTTCCTCCTCTTCTTCTTGGGATGATTATTACAACTTTTTCTCACGAATCTTACAAATAATAGAGGAATCGACCGTTGTCATTTGAGTATTAATTATATGAAGGTGTGATCAACCTCAAGTTTGCTGTTCCTTCACATTAATAAAAATAATAATAAGCAGAAGGAGGAGAAGAAGTAAAAGAACAACAGCAAGAGGGGAATGGGGAAGTGGTGGTGGTAGTGATGACGATGATGGTGGTGGTGGAGGAAAATAGATGAGAAGCAATTAGAAAAAGAAGCAGAAGATGTGGAGAGTAAGAGCAGGAACACGAAGAATGAGAAGAGGGGCAGGGAGGTTACGGTAATGGACGAGAAAAGGAGAGAAGCAAAATTAAGAAGTAGAAGAAGAAGATATGTAATAATAATAACAACAACAATAATTATCATTATAAGAAGAAGATGCTGATGGTAACAATACAAAGAAAAAGCTAAGACGTCGACACGATTACACGTACCTGGGCACCCAAGTTAATTAAGCACTTGACCGCTTCCTGCTGACCACTGCTGACCGCTATTAGGAAGGGCGTCTGTCGGAGATCATCAGCCGTCTCCAGCTCCAACAGACTTTTGTCGTTCTCCACAAACCTCTCAATAGACTTCGTGTATCCCATAGCTGCACAGTTGTGAATGTCGCTCCATCCGTTTTCATTCATTTCGATCATGATAGAAATGCTATAAAGTGATGCTCTGATCACGTAATTAATACGCCGAAAGCTCACCCAAACCTCGTATCTTTAATGTTCATTTCACGCGAACGTCTCATATTGGCTGTGTTCACTGGTATATTCGTTTAAATTGCATTTTGACTGATGTCTCTGGGTTGAATTATCCTTTACGGTGTCCTAAAATTTGCATCAAGTATAAGTTATTTATTCTGAAGTGTCACTCACTCGGGTAAACAATCAGGCCATTGAAAAAACATAAGAAATATATTAACATAATTTAATGGTATTGGATGTGCGTCGAAGGATGTGGCGAAGTGCTACTGTTATTTGGAGGTGACAGGTTAGAATTCCTGCGTGGCTGTAATTTCAGTTATTCTGTTGTTACATGTACTCAGATGTAAACATCACCCTTCTCTTCTCTAAACGTTAATAAATTTATATATATTTTTTCGTGTTGCATTAAGATGATTTATTTGATCCCGGTTTTAACCGTTAATAATTGCAACATCATTATATGTGAACATCAACATCAATATGTGAATCTGTCAGCGCCGAATGTTGGGCGGCGCTTACCAAACCCGACACCCCACATTGTGCCAACGGCTTCGGGCGGAAGAGCGCAATTGGGAGGGTACAAGCCTTATCCTGGTGCGAGGAAATGCAACCCAAAGACAAAATAGTTATGGCAGGGCAGACCAGGCCCTAAGCCTTGGTTGGCAGCTGGTCTAGGATCGAAGCTCCGACAGGCGGACAGTTAGAGCATTGCTTTGCTGATCCGGCAGCTTCTGCAGCTTGTCTTGTTCCAGATGTATAGGTGTTAACTTTCCTCTGGAGTAAACTAGGCAGGCCGAGAGAGGGATCATGCTGCATGAGCAACACATGGTTTCTTTAATTTAGCCCAGGCTTTGTGCTATGGAGAGGCAGTAACTCCATCCCTGGTCTTAACCGGTCTCGGAATCAAAGCGAGAGGCAACAGTTACGGGTTATAAGTCCTTGTCAGTTGGCGTAGACATGGGGCGCCACGCGTTGCCTCTGACGGTGTGAGACACCTACAGGTGTCACTGATCAGCTACCGCCCGCCTCAAGCTGGGCAGTCCCCCGGCCAATTGGGTGCTGATCCGCCACAGCCTGCCTGTTTCAATGGGTGCTTGGGGCTAGGACAAAATCTCAATCGCAGGCTGTGAAACCAATGCACCAGGTACTAATAAAAAGAATAATAGAAACCTCAAGCTACGGCTTGCAACCTGGAACGTAAGAACCATGTGTCCAGGATTTTCCACTGACTTGACAAATATTGACGATGTGAGAAAAACGGCTGTGATTGATGCTGAACTCAGTCGTCTTAACATTGATATTGCTGGCCTGCAGGAGACTCGCCTCGCTGAGGAAGGGTCACTCAGGGAAAACAATTACACCCTTTTTTGGAAGGGAAGAGGGCAGGCAGAAAAAAGGCAACACGATGTGGGCTTTGCAGTGAAGAATTCGCTACTGGGAATGATTGATATCCCAGCTGGAGGTAATGAAAGACTGTTATCCCTGCGCTTGGAAACCTCTTGTGGATTTGCCACCATTATTACTGCATATGCACCGACACTTGATTCCTCTGATGATGTGAAGGATTCGTTCTATGAGGATATAGACTCCGTGATCAAGGCAGTTCAAAAATCTGACTACATTTATATACTCGGTGATTTCAATGCTCGTGTGGGCAAGAACTCGAGTTCATGGCCAGTGTGCCTTGGAAAATACAACATCGGTCGCATGAATGGAAATGGACAAAGGCTGCTGGAGCATTGCCCAGAAATGACCTATGCATTACAAACTCGTTTTTTTTAACACAAAAGAGCTGCATAAGGTCACACGGAAACATTCAAGATCCGGCCATTGGCACCAGCTGGACTTCATCATCACATGGAGACAACATCCGAATCATATATCATTGACTCGAAGTTACCACAGTGCTGACTGTGATACGGATCATTTTTTGGTTGTTGCAAAGGTTAGACTGAGACCAAAGAGAATCTACCAGATAAACACAAATCTAGCCCCAGGATTAATATTATTAACACTCACGATACTGAAAAGTGCTTTCAGTTTCAACAGCAACTTGAAGACGCTTTCACTGATACACCAGACAATTGTACAGTAAGTGAAAAGTGGGGTCAGCTTAAGGAAACTCTTTATAAAACTGCCGTAGTGGTTTACGGTACTGTGGATCATAAGAGGCAGGACTGATGTGCGGCAAACATCCAGACTCTGCAGCCCTTGACTAATAAGAAGAAGATAGCTCTCTTAAGAAACAAGGAAAGACCAACGCGTAACACTCTGAGTGAGCTAAAGCAAGCTAGGAAGGATGTGCACAAGGCTGCCAGACAGTGTGCAAATGTTTATTGGATCATGTTATGTGAGTCCATTCAAATCGCAAGTGATAAGGGAAACATCAGAAGCATGTATGAAGGAATAAAGAAAGCCTTTGGTACAATGATTAAAAGAAGTGGACCACATAAAACCTTGACTGGAGAAATCTTAACCGATAAGAAACAGCAGATGGACAGATGGGTAGAGCACTATTTGGAGCTTTACTCAAGTGAGACCAAACTAGCGGATGATGCCCTCAACGATATAGAGATTTTACCAACTCTTGACCAACTGGACACACTTCCCACCATAACAGAAGTTAAGTGTGCTATAAATGTACTTGCATCTGGCAAGGCTCCAGGTAAGGATGGGATTCCAATAGAGGTTATCAGGAGTGGGCAAGACACACTCACTCTACAGATTCACCAGCTAATAGAGCTATGCTGGCGAGAAGGACAAGTCCCACAGGATTTCAAAGATTCAAGCATCATAACACTGTACAAGAACAAGGGCGATCGGAGCGACTGCAACTACTATAGGGGTATCTCACTTCTGTGTATTGTTGGAAAAGTGTTTGCCAGAATTGTTCTGCGCAGACTTCAAGTCCTATGAGATCAAGTCTACCCAAAATCACAGTGTGGCTTTCGACAGAACCGGTCTACCATTGATATGATATTCTCATTGCAACAAATGCAAGAACAATGCCGTGAACAGAATCAACCACTGTTTATTGCCTTCATCGACCTCACAAAGGCATTTGATTTGGTCAGTCGTGAGGATCTGTTCAAGGCACTAAAGAAGATTGGCTGTCCACCAACTCTTCTGTCCATCATGGAATCGTTCCACACAGGCATGAAGGGTATAACCAAGTTTGATGGTGCAACTTCTGAAGAGTTTGAAATCAAGGTTGTATACTAGCTCCCACCCTCTTTAGAATATACTTTTCACTTCTAATGAAATATGCCTTCAGTGATCAGGATGGTGGTATATACATTCACTCACGCTCAGATGGCGGCCTCTACAATGCTCAGAGATTGAAGGCCAAGACCAAAATTAGCAGGGTACTGATCAGAGAGTTGCTTTTTGCAGATGATGCTGCAGTTACAACCCACTCTGAGGAAGAATTACAATGTCTACTATCTGCATTCTCCAATGCTTGTTCTGAATTTGGTTTAACAATTGGCAAAAAGAAGACACAGATTATGTCACTAGGTGCACATGGGGTACTATTAATCTTTATTGACGACGCCGAACTAGAGATGGTAGACCATTTTACATATCTAGGATCAGTGGTAAATAGCAAATTATCCCTAGATAAGGAAATCAACATCCGGATTGGTAAGGCAGCAACAACAATGAACAGGTTAAGAAAAAGAGTCTGGGAGAACAGGAAGCTTACTGCCAAAACAAAAGTCCTTGTCTATCAAGTCCGTGTCCTTAGTACTCTTCTTTATGGCAGTGAAATATGGACAACTTACTCACACCAAGAGAAACGTTTAAACAGCTTTCATATGCGGTGTCTGCGAAGAATTCTTGGTATTAAGTGGCAAGACAAAATTACAAATACTGAAGTATTGGAAAGATCAGGTTGTGTGACGGTTTATTCCATGCTCAGTCTTCGTAGACTTAGATGAGTAGGACATCTTAGGAGGATGGATGATGGTAGAATACTGTCACGAATTGGCAGCCTTTACTTCCCAGAACAATTTTCGGTTCACCATGTAGAGAAGTTACAGAAGAACAACTGCAATTCTCTATAATAAAGGAGGAGAAATGGAAGACAGAACAATCAGGTCTGCACACATAGAGGCATAAAATGTTGTAGCAAAAGGAACCCATTCAGCTGTGAAGTGTCAGAACAGATGGCTGCTGGCTACTAAAACAGGATGGTGGGAATTGCAATAAACCCAGAATGAAATCACACAGACCATCAGACTAGGGTTGTAAAACCAGGCAGTCCAGCTTAAAGGTGTTACAGGTCAAACTGACAATTACCCCCACTGTAGGGCAGACTGTGAAACTGATCTGGGGCTGGCAACTCAAAACCATCCAGGTGTGACACTATGGTGAGGGTTAGTGGTTCAGAATAGATTTATGACTGCCAGGGGGAGATAAGTCAGTCTGCATGAGAAAAGAGGTGTGAACTGGCCCCACACTTGAATAGAATTAATTACCTTAGGAGGTCAGCATGTTTCTGTCATACCAGACAGAAAGGTGCCAAGGAGATAATAGGGTCTGCTGGACTCAGCTTAAATAAGGGTCCCTAGCTCTGGTCATGTTAGAAACGAAAAAATCTCTGAACAGGTAGGAACTATCTCAATGTTCTGTAGTCATATGCATGATTATTATGTTGGCTTCTAGGAAGGATTTCTTAGTAACTATGCAACAGTCTTTTAGACATATGAACTTTCAGTCTATATCTGATCTAGGTTATTGCAAGAACTATCATTGTCATAGGTTACTTGAGTGTTTTTTCTAAGTTCTGTGTTCAATATCATTGTGCTTTAAGTGTTACTCTTCTGAGAAGTAGAAACTTATGGAAGGAGATCTTGTCTAGATATACTTTTAGGTGTCTTGGTAGATGCTTGTCATTTCTTTGTACACTATCGTAGTTGCCTTTTGGTGTGTGCATTTGTTGTACAGAATATAGTCAACTGACTATTTATTTAATTCTTACAACAGCAGTAACTAAGTGGTAACTTCAATTAGACTTGTTGTATATCTCATTTTGTAGCTATACAATATTAGTACTCATTAATAATGCCTGATGCTATTATGTTGAGTATCATTAGATGTCCATCTTGAAGTAATATAATGTTTACGGATATGTTGGATGTATGTATGTGTAATTTCATAAACTAACTAGTGCATTATGCTATGATGTTAAAGTATCATAATATGTCTAGTTTAATCAATATGTTTATGTGTATTGGATGTTTGATATATTGATTTGTCATATGCAAGCCTACCAATATGAAATGTTATGCTATTGTCTGCGCATTGGCACATTGGCCAACGATTGTGTTGGAAGCAGAGGTGTAATGGTACAGACATTACCCACAATTGGTATAGGGTATATGGTGCTAAACTTTCTCAGTGTATTGTGGGCGTGCGTCCACGGTAATGCATGGAAACCTGGCACAGCTACTGGTCACGGCTTGCAAGCCCGGATGATCAGGCATTGTTATAATACCATTACCGACCCTGTGAGCTGCTAAACTAACATTGGACGGAGCGGCTGTACGACACAGAATTTCTGTATTAGCGACATGGACATGGGGCGGCAGAAATGTAATCATTACAGGCGTGTGAGACAATTGAAAAGCCCGTCCCAGACTAAAGACAGTAGGGAGAAGGAGGATGGTGAACACAGTAGAGCTGGAAAATAAACTTGGCCAGACTGGTCATTGTATATGTTTGTGTTATGATATGTTTTAATTAGGATTGCGCTGATGTAGAACTGATATAACACATTCTCGACTTTCTTTCAAGCTCTCACAAGGAGCCCCTATGTTATAGATCTCAAGACTAGAGACTACTGACTAGGAGTGTCAGGACTGACAGGATCGTCAGAATACCGGCAAGCTGTTTCTTTTTTGAGTCTACTGGAGAGTGGGGATCTGGACCACAGTTCCAGATAGATGAAGTAACAAGTAAAGTTACGTAATGTTTCTCATCACAATATGTTATATGATTTCATCATCCGCATATTGAAAACAATCAGATGTCTATGATTAGTAAATAAATGTTGGAGTGTTGTAACTCATAGTTCTGTCATTATATTTTTTCCAATTGTGCATACGTGTTGTTGTGTACATTGGTGGGGGTTCACTTACACACCAAGGAAAGGAGCAGTCAGGGAGAAAAACCTGTACTAGGATAGTTGTCTTTAAACTTTAATTCAGACTTAAAAATCTATCTTAGCTAACCTTCTCTTTCCTAGTCCTTGGCGAATATTCAGCACAGTTCATTTCAATTTTGTAACGAGCCACTTGGAGCTGTACGTTGGATATTCAGGGCTTAATCTGTAGTTCAGCCATATAGATTTTGTCCCTAGTCAGTTTCTGACTATTTAGGGTTGCTCGCCAGTGAATAATATTTTCATCTAGCCGGTGAGGCACCCCGACTTATGACAAATACCAAAGGACATCTTTTTTGGTGAATTACAGATAGGTAAGCGATCTCAGGGTCGGCCTCTACTACGATTCAAAGATGCGTGTAAGCGGGACATGATTGATACAGGCATTGATAATGCACAGTGGGAGCAAGTCGCCGCTGAACGTGTTGCATGGAGGGCAAACATCTGAAATAAAATCAAGACAAAGGAGAAAATTATTGCAGATAAGTCACACACCGAGCATATGAGACGTAAGATGGCGCATGATGGTGGAAATGACCACGTGTTCACATGCACCCACTGTGAACGAACATTTACAGCGCGAATTGGCCTTATAAGTCACATTCGCTACCGCCATGGGGAAGTTACTATGCCTTTTTGAAGCACAAACTATCGTCTGTCAAGACGGCAAGGTGCCAATGATGAACAACGTGATATTAAATTAACGATTTATATATAACAAATTAATGCTTATATGTTTTCAGTATTTATAAATGACGACGCAAGAACTGAAATACATGTACACAGACACTACAACCGGGAAAATCTTTCTTTGCTATAAAAGAACCCAACCGTAATGAATGTCAGAAGCATAATAATATACAATAATATATTTTTTTTAAACCTATCCACAAATAACATATCGACGTTTCACCGGTGAGGATACATACGAGGGGAAGTCAATAAGTAAGTCACAAATGGCTGTAGAAAAATAACTAAATATGATAACAATTTGAAACCAGTTTATATTTATACATACATTGTCCCTTTATTTCTCAACATAATTTCCACTAACATTGATGCACTCGTCCCAACGTTTTATCAGTTCTCCCAAACCGGCTGCATAAACTTGCGTGCTCTCTTTTCAATACCACGTTTTCACTTCAATTCAACTTCGGCGTCATTCGCGAAATGTCTCCCGCCAAGGTGGGTTTTCAGTGGAACAAAATGGTGGAAATCGCTAGGAGCTAAGTCGGGGCTGTAAGGTTCCAGAACTTCCCACTTTAGTTGGTTAATTTTCTCTTGAGTTAATCGAGTCGTATGTGGTCTGGCATTGTCGTGAAGAAGCAACACTCCTCCATTCAGCAGTCCTGGACGTTTTCTTCGAATTGCATCATAGAACTTCACAGTACGATTCAGAATTCACATTGTCACCTTTCTTCTTGAAATTAGTTAAAAGCCCTCCTTGACAATCCCAGAACACTGTCAGCATAACCTTCCCTGCTGATGGCGTAACCTTGAATTTTAGGACACAAGGTGAAGAAGGATGTTTTCTACCCAGCTATGCACCGCTTTACGGGACAAACATTTGGCAGCATAAATAGGAAACATTTCGTTATGAATGTCATTTGCAGGCAGTCCTTTTGCCCACACACACACACACACACACACACACACACACACACACACACACACACACACACACACACACACACACACAAACGCACAACAGCACGTTGCTCTTTGGTTGTACACTCCGTAAATACAGTCGCCATTTTGTTTATGCGCTGCGGATGCGCATGAGACACCTAGCGACGCCCGACGAACGGGAATATAAAGTTCGATGTTGCTGTCATCTAATGACACCTGTAGAAAACACCAACTACATTTACCTGCCATCCCACAGAACTATGTGAATTACTTATTGTCTCGTCCTCGTATGTGTGTATACCAGAACCACGCATGTTATATTTATAATGTATGTGGGTAGATGTTTATAGTTTTAAAATGTGAGGGCTGGTCTGGTTCGCAAGATCAGTTCCGCGTCTAGCGTTCGTTGTCTCGGATGGCTGTGTGAGGTGCACCAAAATGGGATCTTCCCAGCCAACGCAAGTTAGCGAGGCAGGCGTTTGAGAATGTAACCGCATCGTGCAGCCAGGGTCGTGGTTTGAGCGGACAAAAGAGCAAATTTGTACGACCGTTCGACAAAGTCTCGATAAGCGTCCACTCTCTCTCTCGACGAGTAGTGGGCCTGCAGTCAGTAAAATGGTATAGCTTTTCGGTCAGTCCTGCCGGCGTAGCTTGAAAGCTCGTCGGTAGGCGTCCAGTGGTTTTGCATGTATCACCTTGTACCGGGAGGGCGCGCTTTAGCGATGCTACTCTTGGCTTGCGTGTGCGTGAACGTCTGTCCTGTCAGTGGCCAGATGCATTGCGAGCTGATGAGGCTCAACCGTAATTCGGGAGATTTGTTCGCAACTTAGACGAGCAATATCTTCTGTGGGCAGTTTCTCGCTAGCATGTGTATGTGGCCTGTCCTGGCGGTCAGTCCGTCTCGGCGATGGATATCTGGATGATCCTATCAGTAATCATACGCTCATTTGCTTGTCGCTACGCTTGTCTTAACACTGAGAATTAAAGGAATTGACGGAAGGGCCGTTTGCACGAGGCTCTCGAGAGCCAATATTACAGGGATAACTGGCCGTGGCAGCCTAACGTCCACTGCATCTGTGTCCGTCTTCCAGTCGTCTTGCCATGCTCGCCACTGGAGCCAGATGGACGCAGACGAGAGAGCGAGGACGATGGAGTTGCGCGACCACTATCTCGCTATAATCAAATCTAAAGCGCAAGTCATTCGTTCCTCATCAAAAGATGCAGTGAATGAATGGTCCTCGTCATTCATGACGGACGAATATCATAGTTTTAAAATGTAATCTGGACGGCGGCCTCTGAGATTTCCCCTGTTTTCCCCGAAAAGGCCTGACCGGACGTTCAATTCACTGCCCGTGGATCAGTAAGGAATATATCATCCTGCTTTCTTAGTCTGTCACGTAACTCGTATGCCAGATCACAGGCTCCCTAAACGAATTTTTTTTTTACGGTGAGCTGTGTTGTGGTAAACGCTCCCAATGCGGCCAGAGGAAACGCTTTAAAGACATTCTGAAAATCTCAATGAAAGCTTTTGGAATTCATCTTGACACCTGGGAGACTGCTGCTAAAGACCGTAATTCGTGGCGTGCATCATTACATAAGGGTGCAGTCACTTGTGAAGCAACCAGGACTGCAAGAGCTGTGAAGAAAAGGCTGGACAGAAAAACCACTGCAGGAGATCCTCATTGTCAAAGAACACTTCGAGCCAAAATAGGCCTTACCAGCCATCTTAGAACTCACGGCTCCATGCTTTCAACCCCACTGGATGAAATAAATGGCCATCATCATTCTTGATGGACAAATAACAGTTTGTGAAAATCCACACTGAACACATTGTGAATGGATCCGGGCCTGCTGAAGATGGAGACGAACGTTTTGCCTCTAAGCTACTCCTTCGTGTATTTTTATATTTTTATATACCCCCCCCCCCCCACACACACACACTCTATCTATCTATCTATCTATCTATCTATCTATCTATCTATCTATCTATCTATCTATCTATCTATCTATCTATCTATCTATCTAATCTAGTCTGTCTGTCTGTCTGTCTGTCTGTCTGTCTGTCTGTCTGTCTGTCTGTCTGTCTGTCTCTGTAGTTTTACTAAACTATGGCCAATTATTGTCACACTGGATGGCAAACCTCAGTATATAGTAAATAGTATATAGTAATAATAATACTATAGTAAATACAAGTAAATTACCGTTTTTCACGACTTAAGCCTGTTAGGTATATAGTGCTAGTCTTGTATTTGTATAGACTATGTTGTTGTTTGTCCATCAAGAATGAGGATGACCATTCATTTCATCCAGTCGTGTTGAAAGTTTGGAGCCGTGAGTTCTAAGATGGCTGGTAAGGCCTATTTTGGCTCGAATTGTTCTTTGACAATGTGGGCAAAGAATGCTTGACGTTTCTGGAGGAGGATTTCCTGCAATGGCTTTTCAGTCCAACCTGTTTTCACAGCTCTTGCAGTCCTGTTTGATTAACAAGTGACTGCATCCTTGTGTAATGATGTACGCCACGAATTTCGGTCTTTGAGAGCAGTCTCCCATGTGTCGTGATGAATTCCAAAAGCGTTTATTGAGATCTTCAGAGTGTCTTTAAAACGTTTTCTCTGACCACCTTGGGAGCGTTTACCACAACGCAGCTCGGCGTAACAAAATTCGCTTAGGGAGCCTGTGATCTGGCATGCGAGTCAAGTGACCAAACCAGTGAATCTGATTCTTCATTAGTAGAGTGTGGATACTGGGCATGGACGCTCTTTCTAGGACTTCAGTATCTGGGCTCTTTAATAGACTAACCTACACTCGATGAGTGCTGTGGTCAGTATCACGTCGCACACCTTTACTTCCCAAAACAGTTCCCAGTACTCATTTTGGGCTGGGTCGACCTGGGAGTCAGGTCATTTGTTAGAAATCCTCTCCTTGAAGGAGCTGCGAACAGAACAAGCGAAGTGCCAACAGGCAAGTGTGCTAACTACTGCTCTACCGCGATTCCCTATATGGGTACGCTACCACACATGTGCCCTATTGATTAATAAATGTAAATACACCCGTTTCAATTGCTACTGCTTACCTTCCCTTGTGTATAACAACATTTCTTCCCCTGAATCGAACAGAGAAAAAAATCCTTAGAAAGTTTAAATCTATGCACTTTTATATGCAAATATCCTAGAGTACGAACACTGGTTTATTAAGTTAGCTGCCCTATCAAATCAAATGCGTGTTGTAATACAATGAAAACACGGCAGAAATATGGTTATGATGTCATGTCGACTGGTGTATAATTTGTGTAAACTATAGAACAGTAACAACCACGCGTTCGTAATGAAAATATAAAGTTAACGAACACCTGAATGTAATAAGTTGTACCGCGCGAACGGGAGATTCCTGGCAGACATCCAGAATGTGGGCATATTCACTCGCAAGTTTCCTGAGTGTTTCTCACATATTTTAGAAGCAGACACAGATGCTGGTTCTCAAACGTTAAAGAAGCAAATACTTCGTTAATTCCCCAAATATTTTCACAGTCGTTAGAAGTGACACACACACTTTTTAAATTAGATTATGAAATTAGAGGAGATAGGTGGATAGAAAAACGGATGCAACTGTCCTTCAAAAATCATGAAAGCAGTAAATTTATTAGAGAAATTAGACGTTAACAATCAAGTCTTCTTTGGCATGTTATGAGAAATACTCAACTTGAAAACTTAGTGACAATCCGCAAACTTGATGGGGAGAAAAAAGCAAAGGAAGACAAAAAGATACATGTCAGGATGGCTGGGCCACGTGGCATAACCAGGACAAGAACACAGACCTGATCCAAGACTGGTGATCGTGTGAGATGGCGAATCATAGCCACTCATGCCTATCAGAATAACACATAATGATGATGATGATGATTAGATGATGATGATGATTAGATGATGATGATGATGATGATGATTAGATGATGATGATGATTTAGGATCAATCTGAATGGGGAATTCCTGTATTATTCTTCACAAAATGTGACCCACTTCGAATGATTGCTGTATGTTCTTCGCCACGTCCTCACGTGATTTTCTAACCCCCTTCACAGTTCCTGTACAGAAAATCTGGAACAGCATTGTTCTTTGCAGCTGTTCTTGCTAACACATGCCAACACCAAACCAGCCCACTACTTCTCTCCGCAGCCGATCAATAATCCAATGAGGCTGAGAATGTATGAACATCCAAACGAAACAATGGCAAATCGTGGAGCTGATTGATTGCTGTCTCCGATCCTTGCAAGTGACAAAGCTGATAAGTGGCTCTTCAAAGACTATAGCTGAGTCGGTGACGCAGAATTAATGTAGAATTCTAATTTTGTCTTGAATGACCATGTATTCTATGTACTGGTTTCGTTTGTTCTATGCTAACGTTATTTTAAGGCTTCTTCTTCGTCTTCTTCTTCATCATCTCCTATACTCCTACTACTACTACTACCACTACCACCACCACAACAACAACTACTAATACTGCTACTACTATGACTACTACCACCACCACTACTACTATTATTACTACTAATAATTCTATTACTGCCGCAGTAACGGGTATTTAAATGGCTAAATCGATGGAGATGACGTTGGTAGTGGAGATGGTAGACTTGATGATGATGGTAATTATGATGATGATGGTGGTGTTGATCGTGGTAGTGGCGATGAAGAAGAAATTGCTGATGATGATTAATGCTGACAATGTTGAAGATGAAGCTGCTGATAATGATACATGCTGACTATGTTGATGATGAATAATTATGTTGACGATAATGATGGTGAATAATTATGTTGACGATAATGATGACGACAACAACGATACAGA
Source organism: Cepaea nemoralis (assembly GCA_014155875.1). NCBI lineage: Eukaryota > Metazoa > Mollusca > Gastropoda > Stylommatophora > Helicidae > Cepaea > Cepaea nemoralis. Next base: position 256,682 of record JACEFZ010023592.1, read on the forward strand.
TAGTGATAATGAATGACGATAACACATGACGATGATGAATGGTGAGAACGATGAATGGTGAGTATGATGAGGACAATTGTGATAATGATGATAGAGATGATAATGAAGATAACAACGTTCTAAAATGTTACTAAATCATTCTTTAATGTGTTACAGAATTTAACATAATATAAACCTTTGTATTCCCAGCACTGCACCAAGCCTGGGAAAATACCTTATGGGCCTCTTATTGATTCACTGTGATCAATACAAGCGCTGTTCAACGTGAGAATTGCCAACCCTGGAGAAATCATAATCTCTCTCTATAGCACTCCGTGACACTTTTCTCGATGACGAAGGCAGAAACCTAGGCGGACATGCGGCTTTTGATATTCCAACGAAAAGAACGTAAAATGAATATCTATTAATGTTTTAGATTAATCCTTAGAGTAAAAGTAAAGGTCGCATTTTGAAGCTAGTTAGTTAGTTAGTTAGTTAGTCGACAGATCATCCTCATTGCACATCGAACCATTCAGTCCATAAGTGCTCGGATCCCCTCCTCAGCAAATCCCGCAGCGTGTAGCGGCTAACGACACCAGTTCTGTGTTGGTTTATCAATCTTCTTTGGCTTCCTGCGTAGTGTTCTTGTTTGGCCACCCCTCTTTTAATTTGCTGTTCTCGCAGTCTGGCCATGGTTGTAGATTCACAGTCATCACTTGGTTCTCGCAAAAGTCTTACTTCTCGTAGAGCATTCAGAATGTCAGCCTGGTCCATGGCGCGTCCGCCCTCCACAGTAGCCTTACCTGCGAGCTTGTCAGCCCGCTCATTTCCTTGTACTCCCGCATGCCCTGGCACGAAGATGAAACTAATCTTTGTCAGCCGAGACCGCTCCAGAGACAGCAACCATTCTCTTCGGATCCACCCCATCTCTATCCTCTTGAGCATGCTCATTGAGTCGCTAAGGAAACATGCCCTAGTGAATGTCTGTGTCTCGAGCCATGTTATTGCTTTACTTACTGCCATGACTTCCATAGTCAGGCTACTTGTGGTCTCAGCAAAAGCACCAGAGTCCTCCTTCACAATTCTCCCTCCGGCCTGAGCCGTAAAGGCCCATGAGCTTCTCACATGTCGGACGACCGACCCATCTGTGTAAATGACAGCATCAGCGTCTAGCGAATTCTCGAAAATCAACGCTTGTACTTCCGCCTCCACAGCAGCCGGATTTTCTTGTCTGCATTTTCTGTCTAGTTGGATGCAAACTGAAAAGGACGTACAGAAATCTGTTGGCACTTGTAACCACTCCTCGCCAGGTTCTAAGTCCTCAAGTGAACACACCTGTTGAAGAATGTCTTCGGCTTGACCCATCCACGATCGTCCTCTTTTTAACCTGCTGCCCTTCACCTTCATAATTTCACTATGCAGTGGATGTTGTGTGTTTGCGTTAACTCTGAGGTAGGCGCATGCTCTGCAGATTTGAATCCTGTCTTCAATGGTTGGAAAATCAAGAAGGTAGCGCATCGCCCTGCATGCTGTATCTCTTGTACATCCAAGAATAATGCGCATAGCTCCATTCTGTATCCTTTCTATCCTTTATGTCTGCTTACGGCTGAGAGTCAGGATTGCCATTGCATACTCAAAAACAGAAAGGACCAGACCCTCGTATAGAAGACATAGATGGCGCTGCTTACAGTTTGCTGCCGCCATCACCCGCATCGCAGCCAAACCCTGCTTGGCCTTTGTTATCACCTGGTCTATGTGCTCATTACAAGCAAGGCTTCGATCAAAACGTATCCCCATGTAATTCATTGCCTGCGTTATTTCCACCGTCTCTGAACACAGATTAACAGTTGGTGTTGGAGTGTTGACAATATGATTATTCAACGAGAGCCATGTCACTGTTGCCTTTGTTGGGTTGACCATTGCCCCAGCTTCATCACACCAAGTACTTATGCGATTGAGTTCGGTTTGTAGTTCCACAGCAACCTGATCTATATCCTTACCCTGACGATACACTAAAACATCGTCGGCATATGACAATGTCCTGCCAGGTCCACTGATCTGCTCGCTGGTGATTCTCACTGTGTAGGCGTTGAACAGTACCGGAGATAATGGTGATCCCTGTGGTAGGCCAGGATATATTGTTGTTGGTTCCGAAGTCCAACTGCCACATCTAAAAACTACTTTCCGTTGGAAGAGGGCTGCAGCGATCCAACTAAGGAGGAATGGACTTATATTGAGCTCAAGAAGCTGAAGCCTTAAAAATCCAATGGTACTCTGTTGTACGCGTCCTCAAAATCAATCGCTGCAGCAAAGGTTTCAATGCCTGAGTGGAAAACTTCATAGACATCATGGGCAAAAACTGCTGCATTGGTCTAGGTTTCTCTTTTTGGACGGTACCCACCCAGGGTAGGTGGGAAAACACCTTGCCCCTCTAGCTGGCTTGATATTTTTCTGGATATTAACTTCTCCAGCAGCTTGCCTATCGTATTCTCCATGGTTATAACTCGATATCCCTGAATTTTTGTGTGGTCTTTGCCAGGCTTCGGCAAGGGAATCAGATAGCTGTGTAACCACTCCTCCTTGATGCTAGCACTCCCCATACTGTTGTTGTACATGTCTGCTAGTTTCTCTAGCTCGTTGTCGGTACACCTATTGATGTCGTCATATCTTATGCCGCCTGGCCCTGGAGCGCTGTTTTTTTATCGTCGAAGCACAGCCATGATTTCTTTCACTGTCACTGTGTCTTCATCTGAAAAGTTCTAGGTCTTACACCTGTCTGAGGTGACCTCCTTGGCAAGATTTCGGCCTCTCATGTCTGTCTGGTTGCTCTGCTCTAGATAGCGTTCAAAGAGGGCTTTTCCCTTGTCCTCGTCAGTCCTCTGCCAGATGAGGTCAGCACCTTGGAAGTCAGAAATACTCTTATTCTTGACTACCCCACTCATGCTTTTATGTAGTCGCCAGAACAATTTCAGTGACTTGTCTGTGCTTACTCTTTGACATACCTCTTCCCATTTTTCACTTTTAACCACCTTGACCAGTTTTTTTTTTAAATAGGTTACTTTTGTGTGCATCTCTCTTTCTAAGTGCATGCAGGGACTAGGATGGGCAACTCTGTTCTTCTTGGCATTTTGCCATCTCCTTACAGCACTACACTTATCCACCCAAGCTTTCTCCAACTCGAAATTCCAGCAAGGTGGCTGCTCCCAGCTTTTTTTCCTGCCATGAAGCTTTCTGCGCTTGTCACGTCTTATTTTACTCACCACATCTTGCCCTTACTGTCATACTGGAAAGTCTTGACCGTTAACTTGTGCTGCCTGGTTCTGCCTTTCTCCACCAATATGCTGCAAGGGTGGTGGTCGCTGCCGTGGTGCCCTAGGATACCCCATCTACACACTGAAGCAAATAGTTGTAATTAAATTGTTGTTTTAAAAAGATTACTAGCTTTACACGCCTTAGTGCGCATTAGGTATATGATTCTCTGTTCTGTTGTTTGTCCATCAAGAATGATGATGACCACTCATTTCATCCAGTGGGGTTGAAAGTATGGAGCCGTGAGTTCTAATATGGTGGATAAGGCCTATGTTGGCTCGAAATGTTCTTTGACAATGTGGGCAAAGAATGCTTGACGTTCCAGGAGGAGGATCTCCTGCAGTGGTTTTTCTGTCCATCCTTTTCTTCACAGCTCTTGCAGTCCTGGCTGCTTCACAAGTGACTGCACCCTTGCGTAATGATGTACGCCACGAATTTCGGTCTTTGGCAGCAGTCTCCCAGGTGTCATGATAAATTCCAAAAGCGTTCAGTGAGATTTTTAGAGTGTCATTAAAGCGTTTCCTCTGGCCGCCTTGGGAGCGTTAACCACAACGCAACTCGCAGAAAAAACATTTGTTTAGGGAGCCTGTGATCTGGCATGCGAGTCAAGTGACAAGCCCAGCGAATCTGATTCTTCATTAGTAAAGTGTGGATACTGGGCATGGACGCTTTTTCTAAGACTTAAGTGTCTGGGATCTTGTTTTGTCATTTAATCTTCAATAGCTTCCTAAGGCAGACTGTGTGGAAGTGGTTTAATTTCCTAGCGTGTCGCTGATAATCAGTCCAGGTTTCACAATCATATAGCAGTGTGGATAATACAACAAGATGGCAGAACATGACCGCCCACGCTTACCGGCATGGCACATGATGGATGGATGAATAATACAACTACTTTGTAGACTTTCATATGATGCTAACCTCAAATGTGTACATACCAATCGGCAGTCGATGGTTCAGGTGGTCAGCATCAAGTAGGTCACCTTAACAGATTAAGTGCCATGGGATGCTTAATCATCTTAAGTGACTTCCGTCTGCCACAGGACTTATATACAGTAGTTTCCCGGGAAGGTTAACCTGGTCAACAAACGCCCGCAGAAGTCGGATGTGTCGGCCTAAAGGCGCAGTATCGCAGCTCCACTGTTAACATTCACAACTCAATCACATCCGAAAAAAGACTACGGATGAACGCAGGATAAGAAGAATACAGTAGTTTTTCCTATGCAACCCACTTTAATTTGACTATATATATATATATATATATATATATATATATATATATATATATATATATATATATATATATATATATATATATATATATATATATATATAAGGGGCGTTCATTTGAAATCCGTTCGTGCCGCACCCGCGTAATTGCGTACGTTGATAATGATCAAGTCATAGTCATGTGATAAGTACTGACCAATGAATAAAAGGGCACTTGCTTATCGTCCCATGATGCATAGGTTCTATTTCTGACCTCCTGCAACGTCAAGTCATAGTCATGTGATAAGTACTGACCAATGAATAAAAGGGCACTTGCTTATCGTCCCATGATGCATAGGTTCTATTTCTGACCGTTTAGAAAATGGCCGGGTTGATCCAAAATCCGTCCAAAGAAGCTCAAAGAGTGGTGATTCAGTTTCTTTCATTTGAAAGATGTCGACCAGTGGACATTCATCGAAGAATGCAGGCAGCGTACAGTAACAAATTTGTAAATTTGTGTCGAATACTGTGACAGACTGGACACGAATGTTTCGGAAAGTACGTCAGTTCACGACACATCTTCGACGGTCTGGGTCAAGCGCATATTGTTGCAACAGAGAAAAAAAAACATCGCCAAAACTGATGCAGCAGTTCAGATGAACCGTTGTCGAAGCATACGTTCGCTAGCGAAAGAATTTGATGTGTCAATTGGGACAATTCAAAAGGTCGTTTGTAAGAAACTGCAATATCGAAAGGTGTGTTCATAGTGGGTACCACGGATGTTGACCGACCACCAAAAATAGGAACGCATGGGATGGTGTTTGAACCTCTTGCTGCGTTACAGCTGTGGAGGGTGATGCATTTCTCTTCCGCATAGTGGCAGGTGTGGAGTTTCCGGTTTCAAGATGGCGACGGACGGTCGCGTTGTTTTGTGTTCGTTAACTTTTTCGCGTAGGGGTTGGATTTATTCATCTCTTGCGTGTAATTGGTGTGCCAGGATGTAAAACCAGGAGTTTCTACTCAAGATCTGCGCGGGTGCTACGGAGTTCGTGCATCGAGCGAAGCCATCCTTGAGTGAATATTCAGCAGCGTGTGTGGTTTCTCAGTCTGTGTTTACGTTTTTTCAACATGGCGGAACAACGTGTGTTCTCCGAGCGGTCAGCGGTCAACATAACGAAGCGGCGTGGTAACCGCGCAGGGAGAAAGAAGCAAGGTAAGCGTGATGGTTTGAGACGTTTTAGACTCAAGTGTCACCGTCTAGGACTCAGGAATATCCGTATTCTATATTGGAACTGTGCCAGTGTAAAACAACGGGGCTCTATTTTAGAAACCCTAGTTTACAGGAACGACATTGTAGCACTCCAGGAGACGAGACTGGGCGATCAGCTACTCCAAATTGCCGGCTTCAAATGTTTCTACAACAGACGACATCTGGGGATGGCGATTCTCGTTCGCGACAGCATGGTGGCGTCAGAGCTAGACATGTCCAGTTGGGACAGTGACGATATACAAATACAGGCGTTGAGAGTTCATTCCAGTATACCATTCGTGTTGGTTAATGTTTATGCCCGCAATGCGAGTGTGGACGCCCAGAAGTGGCAGTGCTTAAGTGGCATATTAGGCCACGAGAGAAATGTTATTTTCTGTGGTGACTTCAACGCTAAAGGCAGATCATGGGGAAACACTTCCTCCAATACACAGGGGGAGGAGCTCGAGACTGCACTGGAAACCATCGACCTGGTTTGTATCAACAGTGGCTGTGTCACCAGGACAGCAAGCCGTCCAGGCGATGAGGACAGTGCAATTGATCTGGCGCTAGTTTCACCTTCACTCACTACAGTGTGTAGATGGGGTGTCCTAGGACACCATGGCAGCGACCACCACCCTTGCAGCATATTGGTGGAGAAAGGCAGAACCAGGCAGCACAAGCTAAATGTAAAGACGTCCCAGTATGACAGTACAGGGCAAGATGTGGTGAGTAAAATAAGACGTGACAAGCGCAGAACGTTTCAGGGCAGGAAAAAAAGCTGGGAGCAGCCACCGTGGTGGAGTTTCGAGGTGGAGAAGGCTTGGGTGGATAAGCGTAGTGCTGTAAGGAGATGGCAAAATGCCAAGAAGAACAGAGCTGGTCATCCTAGTCCCTGCTTGCACTTAGATAGAGAGATGCACACAAAAGTAAGCTATTTAAAAAAAACTGGTCAAGGTGGTTAAAAGCGAAAAATGGGCAGAGGTGTGTCAAAGAGTAAGCACAGACAAGTCACTGAAATTGTTCTGGCGACTACATAAAAGCATGAGTGGTGTAGTCAAGAATAAGAGCATTTCTGACTTCCAAGGTGCTGACCTCATCTGGCAGAGGACTGACGAGGACAAGGGCAAAGCCCTCTTTGAACGCTACCTTGAGCAGAGCAACCAGACAGACATGGGAGGCCGGAATCTGGCCAAGGAGGTCACCTCAGACAGATGCAAGGCCCAGAACACTTCGGATGAAGACACAGTGACAGTGAAAGAAATCAAGGCTGTGCTTCGACGATCAAAAAACAGTGCTCCAGGTCCTGATGGCATAAGATACGACGACATAAATAGGTGTACCGACAATGAGCTAGAGAAACTAGCAGACATGTACAACAACAGTATAGGGAGTGCTAGCATCAAAGAGGAATGGTTACACAGCTATCTGATTCCCTTGCCGAAGCCTGACAAAGACCACAAAAAAATTCAGGGATATCGAATTATAACCATGCAGAATACAATAGGCAAGCTGCTGGAGAAGGTAATTGCCAGGAAAATATCAAGCCAACTAGAGAGGCAAGGTGTTTTCCCACCTACCCTGGGTGGGTACCGTCCAAAAAGAGAAACATGGACCAATGCAGCAGTCTTTGCCCATGATGTCTATGAAGGTTTCCACTCAGGCACTGAAACCGTTGCTGCAGCGATTGATCTTGAGGACGCATACAACAGAGTACCACTGGATTTTTTAATGTTTCAGCTTCTTGAACTAAACGTAAGTCCATTCCTCCTTAGTTGGATCGCTGCAGCCCTCTTCCAACGGAAAGTAGTTTTTAGATGTGGCAGTTGGACTTCGGAACCAACAACAATATATCCTGGCCTACCACAGGGATCACCATTATCTCCGGTACTGTTCAACGCCTACACAGTGAGAATCACCAGTGAGCAGATCACTGGACCTGGCAGGACATTGTCATATGCCGATGATGTTTTAGTGTATCGTCAGGGTAAGGATAGAGAGGAGGTTGCTGTGGAACTACAAACCGAACTCAATCGCATAAGTACTTGGTGTGATGAAGCTGGGGCAATGGTCAACCCAACAAAGGCAACAGTGACTTGGTTCTCGTTGAATAATCATATTGTCAACACTCCAACACCAACTGTAATGCTGTGTTCAGAGACGGTGGAAAGAACGCAGGCAATGAATTACCTGGGGATACGGTTTGATCGAAGCCTTGCTTATAATGTGCACATAGACCAGGTGATAACAAAGGCCAAGCGGGGTTTGGCAGCGATGCGGGTGATGGCGGCAGCAAACTGTGAGCAGCGCCATCTATGTCTTCTGTACGAGGGGCTGGTCATGTCTGTTTTGGAGTATGCAATGGCAATCCTGACTCTCAGCCATAAGCAGATAGAAAGGATGGAAAGGATACAGAATGAAGCTATGCGCATTATTCTTGGATGTACAAGAGATACAGCATGCAGGGCGATGCGCTACCTTCTTGGTTTTCCAACCATTGAAGAGAGAATACAAGTTTGCAGGGCACGCGCCTACCTCAGAATTAACGCAAACACACAACATCCACTGCATAGTGAAATTAGGAAGGTGAAGGGCAGCAGGTTAAAAAGAGGACGGTCGTGGATGGGTCAAGCCGAAGACATTCTTCAACAGGTGTGTTCACTTGAGGACTTAGAACCTGGCGAGGAGTGGGTGCAAGTGCCAACAGACTTCTGCACATCCTTTTCAGTTTGCATCCAACTAGATAGAAAATGCAGACAAGAAAATCCGGCTGCTGTTGAGGCTGAAGTACAAGCGTTGATTTTCGAGAATTCGCTAGACGGTGACGCGGTCATCTACACAGATGGGTCGGTCGTCCGACATGTGAGAAGCTCATGGGCCTTTACAGCTCGGGCCGGAGGGAGAATTGTGAAGGAGGACTCTGGTGCTTTCACTGAAACCACAAGTAGCCTGACCATGGAAGTCATGGCAGTAAGTAAAGCAATAACATGGCTCGAGACACAGACATTCACTAGGGCTTGTTTCCTTAGCGACTCAATGAACATGATCAAGAGGATAGAGGAGGGGTCGATCCGAAGAGAATGGTTGCTGCCTCTGGAGCGGTCTCGGCTGGCAAAGATTAGTTTCATCTTCGTGCCAGGGCATGCGGGAGTACAAGGAAATGAGCGGGCTGACAAGCTCGCAGGTGAGGCTACTGTGGAGGGCGGACGCGCCATGGACCAGGCTGACATTCTGAATGCTCTACAAGAAGTAAGACTTTTGCGAGAACCAAGTGATGACCGTGAATCTACAACAATGGCCAGACTGCGAGAACAGCAAATTAAAAGAGGGGTGGCCAAACAAGAACACTACGCAGGAAGCCAAAGAAGATTGATAAACCAACACAGAACTGGCGTCGTTAGCCGCTACACGCTGCGGGATTTGCTGAGGAGGGGATCCGAGCACTTATGGACTGAATGGTTCGATGTGCAATGAGGATGATCTGTCGACTAACTAACTAACTAACTAACTATAGTGGCAGGGATGAATCATGGTGTCACCACTATGAGCCGAGCAGCAAAAGAGAGAGCATGCAATGGAAGCATGCTGGATCAAAAGCCAAAAAATTCAAGTTACAGGTTTCCGCTGGTAAGGTTATGCTGAGCGCATTCTTTTTTTTTTACCATGAAGGGCTAGTGTGGCCTACTTTAAAGAACCTGGTGTCAACATCAACTCTACCCACTACTTGCAAACACTAGACAAGCTGCAAAAAGCCATCAAGAATAAACGTCCCGACACGCTTTCTCGCGGTGTGACTTTGTTGCACGATAATGCTCGTCCGCATGGCAGGAAGCATTAGCAAGAAAGAAGTGGGAAATTCTGCAACATCCAGCCTATAGTCCTGATTTGTCACCATATGATTTTCATTTGTTCGGACCTCTAAAAATGCTCTCAAGGGGCAACGATTTCACACAGATGCAGACGTAATTAACGCGGTAAACACTTGGTTCAGTGAGAAACCACAATCATTTTTTTGCGGACGGCATTCGCCGCCTACCTAAGCAATGGGATGCTTGACTGAATGCCTACGGCGACTTCTTCTGACCAACCCATGGTGCATAATTCATTCAAAATGAACGCTTTATTTAATTCTACCACACCTATTAATGTTTCTTTCATGTTTTTGTAATAAAGCCACTGGAACGGGTTTCAAATGAACGTCCCTTATCATTGGCACTTTGCCGCCTTGACAGACGATAGTTTGTGCTTCAAAAAGGCATAATAACTTTTACCCATGGCGGTAGCGAATGTTACTGATAAGGCCAATTCGCGCTGTAAATGTTCGTTCACAGTGGGTGCAAGTGAACACGTGGTCATTTCTACCATCATGCATCATCTTATGTCTCACACGCTCGGTGTGTGACTTATCTGCAATAATTTTCTCCTTTGTCTTTATTCCATTTCTGATGTTTGCCCTCAATGCAACACGTTCAGCGGCGACTTGCTCCCAGTGTGCATTATCAATGCCTGTATCAATCATGTCCCGTTTACACACATCTTTGTATCGTAGTAGAGGCCGACTCTGAGATCTCTTACCCATCTGTAATTCACCGAAAAAGATGTCCTTTGGTATTCTACCATCATCCATCCTCCTAAGATGTCCTACCCATCTAAGTCTACGAAGACTGAGCATGGAATAAACCGTCACACAACCTGATCTTTCCAATATTTCAGTATTTGTGATTTTGTCTTGCCACTAAATAACAAGAATTCTTCGCAGACACCGCATATGAAAACTGTTTAAAGTTTCTCTTGGTATGAGTAAGTTGTCCAGGTTTCACTGCCATAAAGAAGAGTACTAAGGACACAGGCTTGATAGACAAGGACTTTTGTTTTGGCAGTAAGCTTCCTGTTCTCCCAGACTCTTTTTCTTAAACTGTTCAATGTTGTTGCAGCCTTACCAATCCGGATGTTGATTTCCTGATCTAGGGATAATTTGCTATTTACCTCTAATCCTAGATATGTAAAATGGTCTACCATCTCTAGTTCGGCGTCGTCAATAAAGATTGATGGTACCCCATTTGCACCTTGTGACATAATCTGTGACTTCTTTTTGCTAATTGTTAAACCAAGTAGCAGACCCGTTTATATATATATATATATATATATATATATATATATATATATATATATATATATATATATATATATATATATAATACAACAGGTCTGCTCCCATGTTAATATCTTTTAACAGATTCAGTGCCGTAAAAAAAAGTACGTTTGAACCAAACAAAATGAATGGCGGAAAATTGGAAGAAGGGATGTGTCACAGTTATGATGTAAAAGTGGTTAATATCATGACATGTATTATATATGAAAGTAAAGGGGATTGCATTGGGAAAACTACTGTATATAAGCACATGGCAGATACGGGAAGTCGCTTGATGCGATTAATCATTCCATGGCTCTTAATATGTCATAATTGTGACACACCAGTACTTCCCATTTTCCACCATCCATTTTTCAGGTTCAAACTTACCTTCTGTTTGGCACTGAGTCTGTTAAATTCCCACGTCTCTATTTTATAAATAATATTAATTTTTTTTAAAAATATTGCCCCAAGAGGATAATAGTTCCTTTCCGGTTTAAAAAAAAAAATGTTATATCTCCTTTGCAGGACGTTAGGAACAATCCTTGGTTCATTTTCTAGGATCCGTAGTTTTCGATTGCTTTCTACACGAGAAGTCCAACTTTGCCGGTGTCGGGGTTAAACCGCTTACCATCAGGAAAACGGAAATTTAATCGAACGCTCTGATTCTTTCGACCACGTGGCTGTCTGCCCCAGACAAGGCACCTAGCAGTCGTAATGCCCCAAGTAAGTAGCCCAGGAGGGAGAAATGTCTTCTCTTGCTGGCATACTGAATAATTCAATGAACATGATCCGAACAGTTGGGCCAGGTTTCTCACACAGGCTTGAATATCAACTCAACAATTTGTGAAGTGAAGTTCATCTTAATGCCAGGACATCATCTTTCCTATCGCAACGTCGGCATCTGGGTAATTCTCATGGACCATTTCACAATTACTAAAGAAGAAAATTGTGGCCTCTGAATTTGAATGTTACAAAATAGTTTTATAATACTGTAGACCAAGAAGAAGAAAGCGCGAACATTTAACAAACATCTAAGAAAACTGGCTCACACACTGCATCATGTCTCAGAAACACATTTAAACACCGGTGGTTTGGATAGAACCGTGATAGAAGACATAGTTCTCGAAAGAAGACAAAAGGCTCTACCAGCACGAAGATAGATACAGGACACTGCATATACCTTGGCGTGAAAATACACGAGGTAGGCGAACTGACAAAAGTTCTAGTCTCTTCGGCGGGCAATGATGATAACGACGTTCTGCAAAGAGTCTGCTGCATGAACAGATCAAGGACATGCGGCTGTCGTGGGCATTGAAATAGCGTCAAACCGACATACTGACCGTCGCTAGAGACTTGGACCGAAATGAGGACTTTTGATTTAATTAATTAACGTCAGTACTTAAAATGCAAATGGTAAGATTGAAGAATTGGTGTCGCCAGAAAATAACAGTACACAAAGCATTCGTGCGGCCATTGTCAAAAAAGCAATGTGTAACACTAACAGTGCCTCACAAGGAAGCAAAGAATGGTAACACTGTAGCCTACCATACATGTCGTGAGAGTCGATTAAAGAGGGTTCGCGTGAGAATGGCTACCTAATCCCAAAGAAAATGTTAGCGTCCCGGCTATTCATAATTAAGTCTACATAGGTTTCAGTGTTAGTTGATTGGGGGGGGGGGGGGGGGGGGGGGGGTTCTATGCTCTTTTGAGAGACGAAAGGAAGAAGACGAAGAAGAACCTACCATGCATGTCGTAAGAGGCGACAATGGACGGAAAACGTGAGACTGGCCCCTTTATACCGTAGAACATTTAACTGTAAAATATGGTGAACAAATCTACAAAGGACTTGGCATTAGTTGGTTGATAGCCTATGCTCCATTGACAGATGAAATGCAGAAGGAAAAGAATAAACGTATGTGGAAGCTCGTCATTCAACGCAGAACGGACACAGCTCCCAGATGCACTCTTATGATTTAATTACGGAGGAGTCTAATCACTTATGGACATGTCCGAAGTGCAATGATCATAGTCCACTAAACAGATATAAATAATTTCCAACTAATAGTTATGTGTGAATTATGGAATATCTACTTATATTAGTTATATTTAGCAGTCCTTACACATACTGGTCTACAGCCGCATTGCATATTTGAAGCACTTTTCACAAGAATCAAGTCCAACATAATGATACAAGCCAACTATGAACTATAACCCAGATTGAGTACAATTTAATCCATTATTGAATAATGAACAACACGGCAACCTCAAGAACTGCACTCGCGTCGCCTGTAACCATTTATAAATATAATGTCAACGCCTCCGTTGCTAGGAACGCCACTAGTTATCTGCCGGTGTCAGCAATGAACTGTATTGTGTTAGTAAAAAATGTTTGTTGACTCTGGCGTTGTTAGATTGCAGCCAGTAATGAGGTGAATAAATTAAACATTGTAGACGACCAGGCAAATTGCTAGCTATGAACAGTTCATTTCCGTTAGGTTGTGTTACCAGAAGAAAGCTGGTTGTGCGGGAGACATTAATTTAGGTGACATTCATACAATACTGGTAACTAGTCTAGTAACTGTTGGAAGGGCTCAATCACACTATCACACTTGTTGCACAGTTAATTGTCACAACTGGAATGACTCATTGCAATGTTACACGGTTCTTGTAGACATTTGAATTACTCGGTTGCACTGCTATACAGTACTTGTAAGCAATGATGGGATGAGGTGGTTAAAGTCCTTAAAAACATATATAAATAACAACACACACACACACACACACACACACACACACTGAGAGAGAGAGAGAGAGAGAGAGAGAGAGAGAGAGAGAGAGAGAGAGAGAGAGAGAGAGAGAGAGAGAGAGAGAGAGAGAGAGATGTGGTTCCTGATACACATGTTGCGAATTCCTTGGACTACCAGAATAACTTCTTCTTTTGTTCGCTTGAAATATGTCTGTAACTGCAGTGTTGTCTCTTGTATGAATTTAACTGTCTTTTTTTAGTTCACACAGCGGTCCCTAGAGTTTATCTTCCACTGTCGTCTCTCTAGGCCAGAAGGTTTGCCTAGATATGTTGTATTTTGGGCAGTCTTGAAGTATGTGCTCTGCTGTCTGAGACGCCAATCCACATGGCTGTTTCACCAATCTTGAATTGTGTATACATGTGGTTGCGTAATCTATTGTGTCCTGTTCTGAGGCGCAGAATAATGACTTGTTCTGGTCTGTCCATAACGTGGTAGTCATCTTGAGCAGGTTTTGGTGGCTTTCTGACTGATCTGATCATTCTTCTTTTTTTTGGTGGTATGTAACGGGCACATCAGGCTATTTTTCTTTGGCTCCTTCCTTAGCCAATTGATCAGCTCTGTCGTTTCCGGGTACTCCACAGTGGGATGGTATCCAGTGTAAGGTGACCTTATGCTGACTGCCAAGTTCAGAAAGTAGTGTCCTTAGTACTGGCAATTTCCCAGACAGGAGCGCCTAGAGTACTCATTTTGCATCTGTAAATAGCACCACAGGTTGTGTACCATAACTGGTATTTAGTAATTTCTCTGTTGCTATCTTGATTGCCTCAATTTCAGCATCATAGTTATGGCAGTACTTTCCTGTCGGTACTCTGGTTGTGTCCCTAGTCATTGGCACCTTTCCGTCTTGACAGACGATAGTTTGGTACATTGTTGTCACGAGCTCGCCATGAGTTAACCAGATAATAATACCGACGTTTGCTTGGCGTATATTTTCTAGGCCACAACAGTCGTACTAACAGAGTAAACACAGCTGCACGGGATACATCGGGTCAGCCCATATACACATTTGGCGGTGAGTGAGAAGGAAGGGATAAAACGCGTTGGCAGTTCATAACAGTTAAAATCACATATAATTGGCCGCTCAGGATATGGAATGGTTCCGTTTGTCATCTATGGTTCCGGACATCAGACGGAATGGAGGTTTTGACTGTCAGCACATGACAGAAAGTTGAGGGTGTTATTGAAAACAGTGGAACACCTGCCGGACATGAACAACGTCACGTGCACAATGTAAGCTTGTTTGGAAAACCATGATTGGCAGCTTGGTATCGAAACTCTTTGTTGGAACTCGACAGTAACTCTCTAGATTGTTTTGGATGTCAGAACCAGTGATGACAAATCTAATATGGAGGGAGCCCGAGGGAGGATGGATCCCTGACAGGGGATGATCTGCCAATGTGCCACCTGTGTGGGGGCATAAAGGATAACGTCACGTGGCCAACTTTGGTAGTTTGCCATATAAACCCGAGTTGGGACCAACTAGGGGGACTTGAAAATGCTCTAGTCGGAGTGCCAGGGCACTGCAGTGCTTAGTGGAAATAATATCTACCGTGTGTTAATTAGTGACTTAATTTTACACGTGCCTATAATGGCAGATGTAGATATGATTGATAGGACTGCAGTAGTGCCATTTAAGGTTCCCTACCAGATCCAAGGAAACTCAACAAGTTTTTGGGAAAAAATCCAATCCCATTCGGAAGAACACCAGTTCAACAATCAATAAAGTTGCATACATAACGTAACTAAAGCTAGAAGGAAGTTGATTCACCAAAGAGAGTGATGCGTACTGATGCACCACACAGCATCAGACAGTAGTAACTAAATGAGAACAGTCTAATAGTTACCTAGTGTTATATAATCTCGTGTAATAGAACACAAGACATTATACGTGAGGCTAGATAGACACGAGTGAGGATCAATCACATTAACAATTAACATTAATGACGGTGTACACACTACAAAGGACTTGTGCAGTTTTTTTTAAGGAACGATAGGAACGGACATTGTGTAGGGTGCAACCGGTCCATGATTAACTGTTAATACCACCGGTGTCTATTTCGGATGATCATGAAATTGGATTACCAGAGGTCTACAGAGGCAAAGCAGTATCCGGCAAGATGGTTTCGGCACGGGGTGAGATGTACATGTTCTGACGTAACGTGCTGTGGTCTATCCTTGCTGGGATCAGCTGACTGGGTTGTGGTCTGAGAGTCCGATTCTACACACTTTATAGAACACGTCACACATTTTCTTCACATACACGTCTCATATACGTTACACTTTTATTTTAATAAATTAATCTTTATTAATTTTTAGAAGCAAAAGTTGTTGAGTATGTTGCGTTGGGGAAGTATGAGAAGGGGGCATAGTACGACAGTGTGCGAGTGATAGGAAAAGGTGTCCATAGGCTGATGGAGTGTGTTGGACGGAAGCTGGTGGATTCTCCAGAATATTGAGAGGGAAAAAAATATTATAATGTGGGTGTCGGCTCTCTTCACTCCAGGGACGACACTGTAAAGGAGGACACGACATTATTGGGGGCTCGTAAACGTGATCTTTGGACAGCGGGATCTCTCGTAAACGTGATCTTTGGACAGCGGGATCTCTCGTAAATGTGATATTTGGACAGCGGGATCTCCCGTAAACGGAATTCTTGGACAGCGAGATCTCCTGCAAGCAGGAACCTTTGACAGTGGGATCCTCTGACAACGGGGTCTTTTGACACGGGATCCTTAGTTATAAGAGGGAGATATCATTTTGGAGAATCCAGCTAGAGTGAATGTGGATAGGGGTTAGGACTAATATCTTACCTGTTCACACTTCACACGTCTGCATAGGTCTGTGGTCCTGATTCTACTCTTGTCACTGCGTGAATGTGCTGTGTGTGGTATATCTAGATTTATAGTACTTGTTCATATATCTGTATAGTAATTTGCAGTTATATTGTACTAGACCTGCTAGCTTACCTCTCTGTATAATGGCCACCCCTAAACTTAGCACAGCAGAATTAAAGGCAAAGGGGGAAGAAATGGGATTGGCGGGGTCTGCTCTAACGGATTACATACAGGAAGTGGAGAGAGAGTATCGTCAAGCAGAAAGGGAAGATCGAAAGGCCGAGTTGGAATTGAGAAGGATGGAATTGGAAGCTAATTGGAAGCTGAGCAAGCAGCTAAGAAATTGGAAGCTGAGCAAGCAGCTAGGAAATTTGAAGCTGAGCAAGCAGCTAGGAAATTAGAAGCTGAACAGGAAGCACAGAAAAGGGAGCACGAGTACCGGATGAGGGAACTCGAGTTGAAGAGTCAATCTAATGGAGAAACTGAGGGAGCAGTTGGAGGTTCCTCCATCCCAGGATCAACACCAGTAGGTGGACATGGGTACCATGCTATGAAGTTTCCTTTAGCGGTCTACGAGGAGGACAAAGAGAAGATTGACCAGTACCTTCAACGCTTCGAGGCTATGTCAGTTGCTATGGGTCTGGAGCGTAACAAATGGAATCTTAAGCTATCCCAGGGATTACGCGGGACCGGATACGAGGTTTATACTCGCCTGCCACCAGGACATGAGAACAATTATGACTGAGTTAAAGACGGCTCTGCTGAAACGATTCGAGGTTACGTCACATACCTACCGGAAAAAATTTCGAGCAGCGAAACGAGAACCCGGAGAGTTGTTTGCCGCCTACAGTTTGCGTCTTAAATCTTATCTCCATAAGTGGATGGATTTGGCTGGGTTCGCACATGACTATGAGAGTCTGGAAGAGCTCATGGTGGTCGACCAGCTGAAGAAGCAAATGTCTAAACCTCTCAGGACGTTCCTGGGAGAACAAGGAGCGGAACGTATTGACCTCGTGACTAAATTAGCAGAACGGTTCGTCGAGGTACATGGGGAGGCAGGGGAAAACCTTTCCACCAACTCCAAAAGTCAAGAGAAACATGACAAGAAGAAAGCCAAAAACTCAGGAACAAAAAAGTGGGAACCTTATGTGCAAAAATCAGAGGATAGTTCAGAGAAGAAGAAGGAGGGAAGCAAGAGCACTTCAAGCTCTACACCTAAACGACCGTGGTCGGAGAAGTGGTGTTCAATTTGTAAGTCACCCTCTCACAATACGAGGGACTGCAAATCGAAGGCTAAGAACCCTCACTTTGCAGCATGTCAAGTGACTTCCAAGGAGGTTGTCACGGAAAATGCCAAGGTCAACAAGGAAGCTCGCCACCAGGAGAGCTCACTCAAGTCCGACAATAGAAAATCTAGGACAGGGAAATGGTGCAACCAATGCAGGTCGAATACGCACAATGCTATTGACTGCAGGGGAAAGTCAGGAGACACTCAATTCGTCGCGTGCCCAGGGAAACCTAAGGTGGAGCCACCGAACAGGTCGAGGCCGAGGAAGAGACTCCAGACCAGGAAAAACCACCTGTAGTGGAATTGGTAGAGGTTAACGGTCGTCAAGTGGAGTGTTTATACGACACAGGACTGGACGGGGAGGCCGTGATTTCTGCGGATCTGGTACATCCAGAACAATTCACAGGTGAAACATTGGATATACAGCCTGCACAGAAGAGTGCCGTAGCCATGAAGTTGCCCATTGCTAATGTGGAGATTCGGTCAAGGTACGTCACCGGCACCATCAAGGCCGCTGTATTGACCGATCCCATTTTTCCAGTCATCCTAGGTTGCCGGTATGTCTTTCTGGGAATGCCCAGGGAGCCAATCCATATGGGAGCAATGCAGACTCGCTCTCAGACGAAAACGGAAGAGGCAGACGCAATTGTGACTAACCCAATGCCGGGGGAGCTACGAACTGCCCAGAGTGAGGATGATACTTTACGTCCTTGCTACAAAAAGCTGCAGAAAAGTGCTGATCCACCAGGACGGGGGCAGTACTACATGAAGAATAGGATACTCTACAGGAGAGCAGGAAGGGGAGACAACCTATACGGTCAGTTGGTCGTCCCGAAAGCTCATCGGTCCCAGATTCTTCATATGGGGCATACCATCTCCTTTAGTGGACACATGGGTATTGCCGCCACCATGCAGCGGATTTCCTGCCACTACTATTGGCCGGGAATGACAGATGATGTGCGTCGGTATGTGAAGTCATGCCCTGAGTGCCAGAGGGTGGCACCGAAACACTGGACAGCACCGGTGGTGTTGGGTGAGATGCCCATCATGAACTCTCCTTTCGAGAGGGTAGCCATCGATATCGTGGGTCCACTTCCCAGGACTAGGAAGAGGAACATGTATATACTCACAATGGTGGATTGCTGTACAATGTGGGGTGAGGCTATACCGTTGACCACGATTGACTCGAAAAGAGTGGCGGACGCACTGATGGAGGCCTTTACCAGATTAGGCTTTCCGGATCAAATTCTGACGGACAATGGATCTCAGTTTTGTGGAAAACTCATGGAGGAGGTATTTAGGGTGTTTCACTCTAACCACATACATACCAGCCCTTACCACCCTCAAGCCAATGGACAAGTAGAGCGTTTCAACGGCACGTTGATGACAATGCTCAGGAAATTAGCGCAGGAAAAACCTGATAGGTGGGATGAATATATCCCAGCAGCACTCTTTGCCTATCGGGAAGTTCCTCATGGCTCAACAGGACTACCACCCGCTACGTTGCTGTTTGGTCGTCCAATCAAAGGACCGTTGGAAGCCATGTTGAGGAGTTGGACTGAAGAGGGGACGTCAGAAGAAGTGATCTCATCCTATCAATACGTGGAGGAACTGAAAGAAAAACTCCATAAGGGATGGACTCTGGCAAATCAAAACTTGAAAAAGGCCAGGAAAAGACATGCGGCTTACTACAACCGTAGGTCTAAAGAAAGATCTCTAGAGGTAGGGAGATAAAGTCTTGTTGCTACTCCCAACGGGAAACAACAAACTGGAGATAGGTTGGCAAGGACCATTTCCCGTGGAAAGGGTGATATCCAGAACCAACTATCAAATCCGGATCCGGGGAAAGTCGAAGATTTTCCATATCAATCTCTTGCGGAAATACGAAGAGAGACCCGGAGACAAGGCAGCTCACCTCATGGCAATGGCAGTTGCAGTGGAGACAGAAGTGGGAACCAGCGAGGGCAGGGAATATCCCTTGGAACACCAGGAAACCTATAGGGATGTGCAAGTGAACCCTGATCTGACCTCCCAGGAGAGGGAAAGGATAACCCAGGTTCTCAAGTCTCATAAGGAGATACTGACTGATAAACCAGGACGAACGAGGTTGGTTGAGTTCGAGATGACTTTGACCACACAGGAGCCTGTTCGCCAAAAGGTTTACCCAGTGCCATTCTCTAAAGAAAAGGCCCTGGAGGAGGAAATACAGAAACTGCTGGAGGATGACGTGATTGCACCATCCACATCCCCATACAATGCAGGGGTAGTTTTGTTACGCAAACCAAGTGGAGAACACAGGTTGTGTATAGACTACCGACTGCTGAACAGTCACACACAATTTCAGGTGGAACCTTTGCCGAATCCAACTCAGCTATTCGCTAGGCTCCATAAGGCTCGGTACTTTTCAAAGGTGGATCTGAGTCGGGGGTACTATCAGATACCAGTCAAACCGGAGATTCGACCACTGTTAGCTTTCAGTACACCCAGTGGACACTACGAATTCAAGGTCATGCCCTTTGGACTCAGCAATGCACCTAGTGTGTTTACACGCATGATGAGGACTTTACTTGATCCTTTACAGGATCCGTCCATCATCTCATTCATGGATGATATTCTGATTTCCAGTGAACAGCCTGGATGACCACTTACAATCCTTGGAGAGAGTGTTTAATAGACTCAAGGAAGCAGGGCTTACTGCTCGTCCAACCAAGTGCATGATTGGTTACCAGACTCTGGAATTTCTAGGTCACACCATCACTCCAGGACACATTGTTCCAGAAGAGAAGAACTTGGAGAAAATCAGAAATGCACCTAGGCCAAAAACGAAGAAGGATGTGCGATCTTTTCTCTCGTTGTGTGGGTTCTACCACAAATTTATCCCACATTTCACGGAATTGGGAGCTCCGTTGACGGAAACCTTGAAAAAGGGATTCCCGGATCAAATCATTTGGACACCAGAATGTGAGAATGCCTATAGTCAGTTAAAGGAGGCATTGGTCAGCAAACCTGTATTACAGCTCCCTGACCTTTCCAAACCATTTGTGTTGAGAACAGATGCGAGTGCGATTGGAATTGGAGCCGCTTTGTTACAGGAAGGAAAAGACGATGCTTCGGTTTTGAAACCTGTAGCATACGCAAGTAAGAAACTTCTACAGGCGGAGAGGAATTATTCAACCGTCGAGAGAGAGTGCTTGTCCCTTGTATGGGCAGTGCAAAAATTTCAGCCATATTTGTATGGAGTTAAGTTTCGGGTCCAGTCGGATCATCAGCCCCTGATGTTCCTGGCTACTTCTCAGAAGCTCAACGCCCGTTTGATGCGATGGTCGTTGTTACTTCAACCGTATAATTTCACAGTAGAGTACATTCCTGGGAAGGAAAATGTTGGAGCGGACTTCTTGTCAAGACACCCAGCTCCTGAAGAAGAGGAATGAATCATCTGGATTAAACTCATGGTGGAGAAGAGTGAGATGGACTACTCTCTTAAGAGGGGGCCTATGTCACGAGCTCGCCATGAGTTAACCAGATAATAATACCGACGTTTGCTTGGCGTATATTTTTTAGGCCACAACAGTCGTACTAACAGAGTAAACACAGCTGCACGAGATACATCGGGTCAGCCCATCTACACATTTGGCGGTGAGTGAGAAGGAAGGGATAAAACGCGTTGGCAGTTCATAACAGTTAAAATCACATATAATTGGCCGCTCAGGATATGGAATGGTTCCGTTTGTCATCTATGGTTCCGGACATCAGACGGAATGGAGGTTTTGACTGTCAGCACATGACAGAAAGTTGAGGGTGTTATTGAAAACAGTGGAAACACCTGCCGGACATGAACAACGTCACGTGCACAATGTAAGCTTGTTTGGAAAACCATGATTGGCAGCTTGGTATCGAAACTCTTTGTTGGAACTCGACAGTAACTCTCTAGATTGTTTTGGATGTCAGAACCAGTGATGACAAATCTAACATGGAGGGAGCCCGAGGAGGATGGATCCCTGACAGGGGATGATCTGCCAATGTGCCACCTGTGTGGGGGCATAAAGGATAACGTCACGTGGCCAACTTTGGTAGTTTGCCATATAACCCGACTTCGGACAATAGGTGGACTTGCAAATGTCTAGTCACGGAGTGCCAGGGACTGCAGTGCCAGGGAAAGAACCCTCCGTGTGAATTAGTGACTTAAGCTTACACGTGCCAATCAATGGAAAATGCTAGGAATGCTTGATAGACTGCAGTAAACCGCCAGGAAGGTATCCACTACCATGATTCTCAGGGAAAACCTAAGGTGGAGCTGGGAAAAATCCAGGTCCGAGGCCGGAAGAGACTCCAGACCAGGAAAAACCACCTGTAGTGGAATTGGTAGAGGTTAACGGTCGTCAAGTGGAGTGTTTATACGACACAGGACTGGACGGGGAGGCCGTGATTTCTGCGGATCTGGTACATCCAGAACAATTCACAGGTGAAACCTTGGATATACAGCCTGCACAGAAGAGTGCTGTAGTCATGAAGTTGCCCATTGCTAATGTGGAGATTCGGTCAAGGTACGTCACCGGCACCATCAAGGCCGCTGTATTGACCGATCCCATTTTTCCAGTCATCCTAGGTTGCCGGTATGTCTTTCTGGGAATGCCCAGGGAGCCAATTCATATGGGAGCAATGCAGACTCGCTCTCAGACGAAAACGGAAGAGGCAGACGCAATTGTGACTAACCCAATGCCGGGGGAGCTACGAACTGCCCAGAGTGAGGATGATACTTTACGTCCTTGCTACAAAAAGCTGCAGAAAAGTGCTGATCCACCAGGACGGGGGCAGTACTACATGAAGAATAGGATACTCTACAGGAGAGCAGGAAGGGGAGACAACCTATACGGTCAGTTGGTCGTCCCGAAAGCTCACCGGTCCCAGATTCTTCATATGGGGCATACCATCTCCTTTAGTGGACACATGGGTATTGCCGCCACCATGCAGCGGATTTCCTGCCACTACTATTGGCCGGGAATGACAGATGATGTGCGTCGGTATGTGAAGTCATGCCCTGAGTGCCAGAGGGTGGCACCGAAACACTGGACAGCACCGGTGGTGTTGGGTGAGATGCCCATCATGAACTCTCCTTTCGAGAGGGTAGCCATCGATATCGTGGGTCCACTTCCCAGGACTAGGAAGAGGAACATGTATATACTCACAATGGTGGATTGCTGTACAATGTGGGGTGAGGCTATACCGTTGACCACGATTGACTCGAAAAGAGTGGCGGACGCACTGATGGAGGCCTTTACCAGATTAGGCTTTCCGGATCAAATTCTGACGGACAATGGATCTCAGTTTTGTGGAAAACTCATGGAGGAGGTATTTAGGGTGTTTCACTCTAACCACATACATACCAGCCCTTACCACCCTCAAGCCAATGGACAAGTAGAGCGTTTCAACGGCACGTTGATGACAATGCTCAGGAAACTAGCGCAGGAAAAACCTGATAGGTGGGATGAATATATCCCAGCAGCACTCTTTGCCTATCGGGAAGTTCCTCATGGCTCAACAGGACTACCACCCGCTACGTTGCTGTTTGGTCGTCCAATCAAAGGACCGTTGGAAGCCATGTTGAGGAGTTGGACTGAAGAGGGGACGTCAGAAGAAGTGATCTCATCCTATCAATACGTGGAGGAACTGAAAGAAAAACTCCACAAGGGATGGACTCTGGCAAATCAAAACTTGAAAAAGGCCAGGAAAAGACATGCGGCTTACTACAACCGTAGGTCTAAAGAAAGATCTCTAGAGGTGGGAGATAAAGTCTTGTTGCTACTCCCAACGGGAAACAACAAACTGGAGATAGGTTGGCAAGGACCATTTCCCGTGGAAAGGGTGATATCCAGAACCAACTATCAGATCCGGATCCGGGGAAAGTCGAAGATTTTCCATATCAATCTCTTGCGGAAATACGAAGAGAGACCCGGAGACAAGGCAGCTCACCTCATGGCAATGGCAGTTGCAGTGGAGACAGAAGTGGGAACCAGCGAGGGCAGGGAATATCCCTTGGAACACCAGGAAACCTATAGGGATGTGCAAGTGAACCCTGATCTGACCTCCCAGGAGAGGGAAAGGATAACCCAGGTTCTCAAGTCTCATAAGGAGATACTGACTGATAAACCAGGACGAACGAGGTTGGTTGAGTTCGAGATGACTTTGACCACACAGGAGCCTGTTCGCCAAAAGGTTTACCCAGTGCCATTCTCTAAAGAAAAGGCCCTGGAGGAGGAAATACAAAAACTGCTGGAGGATGACGTGATTGCACCATCCACATCCCCATACAATGCAGGGGGTAGTTTTGTTACGCAAACCAAGTGGAGAACACAGGTTGTGTATAGACTACCGACTTCTGAACAGTCACACACAATTTCAGGTGGAACCTTTGCCGAATCCAACTCAGCTATTCGCTAGGCTCCATAAGGCTCGGTACTTTTCAAAGGTGGATCTGAGTCGGGGGTACTATCAGATACCAGTCAAACCGGAGATTCGACCACTGTTAGCTTTCAGTACACCCAGTGGACACTACGAATTCAAGGTCATGCCCTTTGGACTCAGCAATGCACCTAGTGTGTTTACACGCATGATGAGGACTTTACTAGATCCGTTACAGGATCCGTCCATCATCTCATTCATGGATGATATTCTGATTTCCAGTGACAGCTTGGATGACCACTTACAATCCTTGGAGAGAGTGTTTAATAGACTCAAGGAAGCAGGGCTTACTGCTCGTCCAACCAAGTGCATGATTGGTTACCAGACTCTGGAATTTCTAGGTCACACCATCACTCCAGGACACATTGTTCCAGAAGAGAAGAACCTGGAGAAAATCAGAAATGCACCTAGGCCAAAAACGAAGAAGGATGTGCGATCTTTTCTCTCGTTGTGTGGGTTCTACCACAAATTTATCCCACATTTCACTGAACTGGGAGCTCCGTTGACGGAAACCTTGAAAAAGGGATTCCCGGATCAAATCATTTGGACACCAGAATGTGAGAATGCCTATAGTCAGTTAAAGGAGGCCTTGGTCAGCAAACCTGTATTACAGCTCCCTGACCTTTCCAAACCATTTGTGTTGAGAACAGATGCGAGTGCGATTGGAATTGGAGCCGCTTTGTTACAGGAAGGAAAAGACGATGCTTCGGTTTTGAAACCTGTGGCATACGCAAGTAAGAAACTTCTACAGGCGGAGAGGAATTATTCAACCGTCGAGAGAGAGTGCTTGTCCCTCGTATGGGCAGTGCAAAAATTTCAGCCATATTTGTATGGAGTTAAGTTTCGGGTCCAGTCGGATCATCAGCCCCTGATGTTCCTGGCTACTTCTCAGAAGCTCAACGCACGTTTGATGCGGTGGTCGTTGTTACTTCAACCGTATAATTTCACAGTAGAGTACATTCCTGGGAAGGAAAATGTTGGAGCGGACTTCTTGTCAAGACACCCAGCTCCTGAAGAAGAGGAATGAATCATCTGGATTAAACTCATGGTGGAGAAGAGTGAGATGGACTACTCTCTTAAGAGGGGGCCTATGTCACGAGCTCGCCATGAGTTAACCAGATAATAATACCGACGTTTGCTTGGCGTATATTTTCTAGGCCACAACAGTCGTACTAACAGAGTAAACACAGCTGCACGGGATACATCGGGTCAGCCCATATACACATTTGGCGGTGAGTGAGAAGGAAGGGATAAAACGCGTTGGCAGTTCATAACAGTTAAAATCACATATAATTGGCCGCTCAGGATATGGAATGGTTCCGTTTGTCATCTATGGTTCCGGACATCAGACGGAATGGAGGTTTTGACTGTCAGCACATGACAGAAAGTTGAGGGTGTTATTGAAAACAGTGGAACACCTGCCGGACATGAACAACGTCACGTGCACAATGTAAGCTTGTTTGGAAAACCATGATTGGCAGCTTGGTATCGAAACTCTTTGTTGGAACTCGACAGTAACTCTCTAGATTGTTTTGGATGTCAGAACCAGTGATGACAAATCTAACATGGAGGGAGCCCGAGGGAGGATGGATCCCTGACAGGGGATGATCTGCCAATGTGCCACCTGTGTGGGGGCATAAAGGATAACGTCACGTGGCCAACTTTGGTAGTTTGCCATATAAACCCGAGTTGGGACCAACTAGGGGGACTTGAAAATGCTCTAGTCGGAGTGCCAGGGCACTGCAGTGCTTAGTGGAAATAATATCTACCGTGTGTTAATTAGTGACTTAATTTTACACGTGCCTATAATGGCAGATGTAGATATGATTGATAGGACTGCAGTAGTGCCATTTAAGGTTCCCTACCAGATCCAAGGAAACTCAACAAGTTTTTGGGAAAAAATCCAATCCCATTCGGAAGAACACCAGTTCAACAATCAATAAAGTTGCATACAGAACGTAACTAAAGCTAGAAGGAAGTTGATTCACCAAAGAGAGTGATGCGTACTGATGCACCACACAGCATCAGACAGTAGTAACTAAATGAGAACAGTCTAATAGTTACCTAGTGTTATATAATCTCGTGTAATAGAACACAAGACATTATACGTGAGGCTAGATAGACACGAGTGAGGATCAATCACATTAACAATTAACATTAATGACGGTGTACACACTACAAAGGACTTGTGCAGTTTTTTTTAAGGAACGATAGGAACGGACATTGTGTAGGGTGCAACCGGTCCATGATTAACTGTTAATACCACCGGTGTCTATTTCGGATGATCATGAAATTGGATTACCAGAGGTCTACAGAGGCAAAGCAGTATCCGGCAAGATGGTTTCGGCACGGGGTGAGATGTACATGTTCTGACGTAACGTGCTGTGGTCTATCCTTGCTGGGATCAGCTGACTGGGTTGTGGTCTGAGAGTCCGATTCTACACACTTTATAGAACACGTCACACATTTTCTTCACATACACGTCTCATATACGTTACACTTTTCTTTTAATAAATTATCTTTATTAATTTTTAGAAGCAAGAGTTGTTGAGTATGTTGCGTTGGGGAAGTATGAGAAGGGGGCATAGTACGACAGTGAGAGAGTGATAGGAAAAGGTGTCCATAGGCTGATGGAGTGTGTTGGACGGAAGCTGGTGGATTCTCCAGAATATTGAGAGGGAAAAAATATTATAATGTGGGTGTCGGCTCTCTTCACTCCAGGGACGACACTGTAAAGGAGGACACGACATTATTGGGGGCTCGTAAACGTGATATTGGGACAGCGGGATCTCTCGTAAACGGAATCCTTGGACAGCGGGATCTCCCGTAAACGGAATCCTTGGACAGCGAGATCTCCTGCAAGCAGGAACCTTTGACAGTGGGATCCTCTGACAACGGGGTCTTTTGACACGGGATCCTTAGTTATAAGAGGGAGATATCATTTTGGAGAATCCAGCTAGAGTGAATGTGGATAGGGGTTAGGACTAATATCTTACCTGTTCACACTTCACACGTCTGCATAGGTCTGTGGTCCTGATTCTACTCTTGTCACTGCGTGAATGTGCTGTGTGTGGTATATCTAGATTTATAGTACTTGTTCATATATCTGTATAGTAATTTGCAGTTATATTGTACTCGACCTGCTAGCTTACCTCTCTGTATAATGGCCACCCCTAAACTTAGCACAGCAGAATTAAAGGCAAAGGGGGAAGAAATGGGATTGGCGGGGTCTGCTCTAACGGATTACATACAGGAAGTGGAGAGAGAGTATCGTCAAGCAGAAAGGGAAGATCGAAAGGCCGAGTTGGAATTGAGAAGGATGGAATTGGAAGCTGAGCAAGCAGCTAAGAAATTGGAAGCTGAGCAAGCAGCTAAGAAATTGGAAGCTGAGCAAGCAGCTAGGAAATTTGAAGCTGAGCAAGCAGCTAGGAAATTAGAAGCTGAACAGGAAGCACAGAAAAGGGAGCACGAGTACCGGATGAGGGAACTCGAGTTGAAGAGTCAATCTAATGGAGAAACTGAGGGAGCAGTTGGAGGTTCCTCCATCCCAGGATCAACACCAGTAGGTGGACATGGGTACCATGCTATGAAGTTTCCTTTAGCGGTCTACGAGGAGGACAAAGAGAAGATTGACCAGTACCTTCAACGCTTCGAGGCTATGTCAGTTGCTATGGGTCTGGAGCGTAACAAATGGAATCTTAAGCTATCCCAGGGATTACGCGGGACCGGATACGAGGTTTATACTCGCCTGCCACCAGGACATGAGAACAATTATGACGAGTTAAAGACGGCTCTGCTGAAACGATTCGAGGTTACGTCACATACCTACCGGAAAAAATTTCGAGCAGCGAAACGAGAACCCGGAGAGTTGTTTGCCGCCTACAGTTTGCGTCTTAAATCTTATCTCCATAAGTGGATGGATTTGGCTGGGTTCGCACATGACTATGAGAGTCTGGAAGAGCTCATGGTGGTCGACCAGCTGAAGAAGCAAATGTCTAAACCTCTCAGGACGTTCCTGGGAGAACAAGGAGCGGAACGTATTGACCTCGTGACTAAATTAGCAGAACGGTTCGTCGAGGTACATGGGGAGGCAGGGGAAAACCTTTCCACCAACTCCAAAAGTCAAGAGAAACATGACAAGAAGAAAGCCAAAAACTCAGGAACAAAAAAGTGGGAACCTTATGTGCAAAAATCAGAGGATAGTTCAGAGAAGAAGAAGGAGGGAAGCAAGAGCACTTCAAGCTCTACACCTAAACGACCGTGGTCGGAGAAGTGGTGTTCAATTTGTAAGTCACCCTCTCACAATACGAGGGACTGCAAATCGAAGGCTAAGAACCCTCACTTTGCAGCATGTCAAGTGACTTCCAAGGAGGTTGTCACGGAAAATGTCAAGGTCAACAAGGAAGCTCGCCACCAGGAGAGCTCACTCAAGTCCGACAATAGAAAATCTAGGACAGGGAAATGGTGCAACCAATGCAAGTCAAACACGCACAATGCTATTGACTGCAGGGGAAAGTCAGGAGACACTCAATTCGTCGTGTGCTCAGGAAAACCTAAGGTGGAGCCCACCGAACAGGTCGAGGCCGAGGAAGAGACTCCAGACCAGGAAAAACCACCTGTAGTGGAATTGGTAGAGGTTAACGGTCGTCAAGTGGAGTGTTTATACGACACAGGACTGGACGGGGAGGCCGTGATTTCTGCGGATCTGGTACATCCAGAACAATTCACAGGTGAAACCTTGGATATACAGCCTGCACAGAAGAGTGCTGTAGTCATGAAGTTGCCCATTGCTAATGTGGAGATTCGGTCAAGGTACGTCACCGGCACCATCAAGGCCGCTGTATTGACCGATCCCATTTTTCCAGTCATCCTAGGTTGCCGGTATGTCTTTCTGGGAATGCCCAGGGAGCCAATTCATATGGGAGCAATGCAGACTCGCTCTCAGACGAAAACGGAAGAGGCAGACGCAATTGTGACTAACCCAATGCCGGGGGAGCTACGAACTGCCCAGAGTGAGGATGATACTTTACGTCCTTGCTACAAAAAGCTGCAGAAAAGTGCTGATCCACCAGGACGGGGGCAGTACTACATGAAGAATAGGATACTCTACAGGAGAGCAGGAAGGGGAGACAACCTATACGGTCAGTTGGTCGTCCCGAAAGCTCACCGGTCCCAGATTCTTCATATGGGGCATACCATCTCCTTTAGTGGACACATGGGTATTGCCGCCACCATGCAGCGGATTTCCTGCCACTACTATTGGCCGGGAATGACAGATGATGTGCGTCGGTATGTGAAGTCATGCCCTGAGTGCCAGAGGGTGGCACCGAAACACTGGACAGCACCGGTGGTGTTGGGTGAGATGCCCATCATGAACTCTCCTTTCGAGAGGGTAGCCATCGATATCGTGGGTCCACTTCCCAGGACTAGGAAGAGGAACATGTATATACTCACAATGGTGGATTGCTGTACAATGTGGGGTGAGGCTATACCGTTGACCACGATTGACTCGAAAAGAGTGGCGGACGCACTGATGGAGGCCTTTACCAGATTAGGCTTTCCGGATCAAATTCTGACGGACAATGGATCTCAGTTTTGTGGAAAACTCATGGAGGAGGTATTTAGGGTGTTTCACTCTAACCACATACATACCAGCCCTTACCACCCTCAAGCCAATGGACAAGTAGAGCGTTTCAACGGCACGTTGATGACAATGCTCAGGAAATTAGCGCAGGAAAAACCTGATAGGTGGGATGAATATATCCCAGCAGCACTCTTTGCCTATCGGGAAGTTCCTCATGGCTCAACAGGACTACCACCCGCTACGTTGCTGTTTGGTCGTCCAATCAAAGGACCGTTGGAAGCCATGTTGAGGAGTTGGACTGAAGAGGGGACGTCAGAAGAAGTGATCTCATCCTATCAATACGTGGAGGAACTGAAAGAAAAACTCCATAAGGGATGGACTCTGGCAAATCAAAACTTGAAAAAGGCCAGGAAAAGACATGCGGCTTACTACAACCGTAGGTCTAAAGAAAGA
Organism: Cepaea nemoralis; assembly: GCA_014155875.1. Lineage (NCBI taxonomy): Eukaryota > Metazoa > Mollusca > Gastropoda > Stylommatophora > Helicidae > Cepaea > Cepaea nemoralis. The sequence goes on from JACEFZ010023592.1 coordinate 286,981, forward strand.
TCTCTAGAGGTGGGAGATAAAGTCTTGTTGCTACTCCCAACGGGAAACAACAAACTGGAGATAGGTTGGCAAGGACCATTTCCCGTGGAAAGGGTGATATCCAGAACCAACTATCAAATCCGGATCCGGGGAAAGTCGAAGATTTTCCATATCAATCTCTTGCGGAAATACGAAGAGAGACCCGGAGACAAGGCAGCTCACCTCATGGCAATGGCAGTTGCAGTGGAGACAGAAGTGGGAACCAGCGAGGGCAGGGAATATCCCTTGGAACACCAGGAAACCTATAGGGATGTGCAAGTGAACCCTGATCTGACCTCCCAGGAGAGGGAAAGGATAACCCAGGTTCTCAAGTCTCATAAGGAGATACTGACTGATAAACCAGGACGAACGAGGTTGGTTGAGTTCGAGATGACTTTGACCACACAGGAGCCTGTTCGCCAAAAGGTTTACCCAGTGCCATTCTCTAAAGAAAAGGCCCTGGAGGAGGAAATACAGAAACTGCTGGAGGATGACGTGATTGCACCATCCACATCCCCATACAATGCAGGGGTAGTTTTGTTACGCAAACCAAGTGGAGAACACAGGTTGTGTATAGACTACCGACTGCTGAACAGTCACACACAATTTCAGGTGGAACCTTTGCCGAATCCAACTCAGCTATTCGCTAGGCTCCATAAGGCTCGGTACTTTTCAAAGGTGGATCTGAGTCGGGGGTACTATCAGATACCAGTCAAACCGGAGATTCGACCACTGTTAGCTTTCAGTACACCCAGTGGACACTACGAATTCAAGGTCATGCCCTTTGGACTCAGCAATGCACCTAGTGTGTTTACACGCATGATGAGGACTTTACTTAGATCCTTTACAGGATCCGTCCATCATCTCATTCATGGATGATATTCTGATTTCCAGTGACAGCCTGGATGACCACTTACAATCCTTGGAGAGAGTGTTTAATAGACTCAAGGAAGCAGGGCTTACTGCTCGTCCAACCAAGTGCATGATTGGTTACCAGACTCTGGAATTTCTAGGTCACACCATCACTCCAGGACACATTGTTCCAGAAGAGAAGAACCTGGAGAAAATCAGAAATGCACCTAGGCCAAAAACGAAGAAGGATGTGCGATCTTTTCTCTCGTTGTGTGGGTTCTACCACAAATTTATCCCACATTTCACGGAATTGGGAGCTCCGTTGACGGAAACCTTGAAAAAGGGATTCCCGGATCAAATCATTTGGACACCAGAATGTGAGAATGCCTATAGTCAGTTAAAGGAGGCCTTGGTCAGCAAACCTGTATTACAGCTCCCTGACCTTTCCAAACCATTTGTGTTGAGAACAGATGCGAGTGCGATTGGAATTGGAGCCGCTTTGTTACAGGAAGGAAAAGACGATGCTTCGGTTTTGAAACCTGTAGCATACGCAAGTAAGAAACTTCTACAGGCGGAGAGGAATTATTCAACCGTCGAGAGAGAGTGCTTGTCCCTTGTATGGGCAGTGCAAAAATTTCAGCCATATTTGTATGGAGTTAAGTTTCGGGTCCAGTCGGATCATCAGCCCCTGATGTTCCTGGCTACTTCTCAGAAGCTCAACGCACGTTTGATGCGGTGGTCGTTGTTACTTCAACCGTATAATTTCACAGTAGAGTACATTCCTGGGAAGGAAAATGTTGGAGCGGACTTCTTGTCAAGACACCCAGCTCCTGAAGAAGAGGAATGAATCATCTGGATTAAACTCATGGTGGAGAAGAGTGAGATGGACTACTCTCTTAAGAGGGGGCCTATGTCACGAGCTCGCCATGAGTTAACCAGATAATAATACCGACGTTTGCTTGGCGTATATTTTCTAGGCCACAACAGTCGTACTAACAGAGTAAACACAGCTGCACGGGATACATCGGGTCAGCCCATATACACATTTGGCGGTGAGTGAGAAGGAAGGGATAAAACGCGTTGGCAGTTCATAACAGTTAAAATCACATATAATTGGCCGCTCAGGATATGGAATGGTTCCGTTTGTCATCTATGGTTCCGGACATCAGACGGAATGGAGGTTTTGACTGTCAGCACATGACAGAAAGTTGAGGGTGTTATTGAAAACAGTGGAACACCTGCCGGACATGAACAACGTCACGTGCACAATGTAAGCTTGTTTGGAAAACCATGATTGGCAGCTTGGTATCGAAACTCTTTGTTGGAACTCGACAGTAACTCTCTAGATTGTTTTGGATGTCAGAACCAGTGATGACAAATCTAACATGGAGGGAGCCCGAGGGAGGATGGATCCCTGACAGGGGATGATCTGCCAATGTGCCACCTGTGTGGGGGCATAAAGGATAACGTCACGTGGCCAACTTTGGTAGTTTGCCATATAAACCCGAGTTGGGACCAACTAGGGGGACTTGAAAATGCTCTAGTCGGAGTGCCAGGGCACTGCAGTGCTTAGTGGAAATAATATCTACCGTGTGTTAATTAGTGACTTAATTTTACACGTGCCTATAATGGCAGATGTAGATATGATTGATAGGACTGCAGTAGTGCCATTTAAGGTTCCCTACCAGATCCAAGGAAACTCAACAAGTTTTTGGGAAAAAATCCAATCCCATTCGGAAGAACACCAGTTCAACAATCAATAAAGTTGCATACAGAACGTAACTAAAGCTAGAAGGAAGTTGATTCACCAAAGAGAGTGATGCGTACTGATGCACCACACAGCATCAGACAGTAGTAACTAAATGAGAACAGTCTAATAGTTACCTAGTGTTATATAATCTCGTGTAATAGAACACAAGACATTATACGTGAGGCTAGATAGACACGAGTGAGGATCAATCACATTAACAATTAACATTAATGACGGTGTACACACTACAAAGGACTTGTGCAGTTTTTTTTAAGGAACGATAGGAACGGACATTGTGTAGGGTGCAACCGGTCCATGATTAACTGTTAATACCACCGGTGTCTATTTCGGATGATCATGAAATTGGATTACCAGAGGTCTACAGAGGCAAAGCAGTATCCGGCAAGATGGTTTCGGCACGGGGTGAGATGTACATGTTCTGACGTAACGTGCTGTGGTCTATCCTTGCTGGGATCAGCTGACTGGGTTGTGGTCTGAGAGTCCGATTCTACACACTTTATAGAACACGTCACACATTTTCTTCACATACACGTCTCATATACGTTACACTTTTCTTTTAATAAATTATCTTTATTAATTTTTAGAAGCAAGAGTTGTTGAGTATGTTGCGTTGGGGAAGTATGAGAAGGGGGCATAGTACGACAGTGAGAGAGTGATAGGAAAAGGTGTCCATAGGCTGATGGAGTGTGTTGGACGGAAGCTGGTGGATTCTCCAGAATATTGAGAGGGAAAAAATATTATAATGTGGGTGTCGGCTCTCTTCACTCCAGGGACGACACTGTAAAGGAGGACACGACATTATTGGGGGCTCGTAAACGTGATATTGGGACAGCGGGATCTCTCGTAAACGGAATCCTTGGACAGCGGGATCTCCCGTAAACGGAATCCTTGGACAGCGAGATCTCCTGCAAGCAGGAACCTTTGACAGTGGGATCCTCTGACAACGGGGTCTTTTGACACGGGATCCTTAGTTATAAGAGGGAGATATCATTTTGGAGAATCCAGCTAGAGTGAATGTGGATAGGGGTTAGGACTAATATCTTACCTGTTCACACTTCACACGTCTGCATAGGTCTGTGGTCCTGATTCTACTCTTGTCACTGCGTGAATGTGCTGTGTGTGGTATATCTAGATTTATAGTACTTGTTCATATATCTGTATAGTAATTTGCAGTTATATTGTACTCGACCTGCTAGCTTACCTCTCTGTATAATGGCCACCCCTAAACTTAGCACAGCAGAATTAAAGGCAAAGGGGGAAGAAATGGGATTGGCGGGGTCTGCTCTAACGGATTACATACAGGAAGTGGAGAGAGAGTATCGTCAAGCAGAAAGGGAAGATCGAAAGGCCGAGTTGGAATTGAGAAGGATGGAATTGGAAGCTGAGCAAGCAGCTAAGAAATTGGAAGCTGAGCAAGCAGCTAAGAAATTGGAAGCTGAGCAAGCAGCTAGGAAATTTGAAGCTGAGCAAGCAGCTAGGAAATTAGAAGCTGAACAGGAAGCACAGAAAAGGGAGCACGAGTACCGGATGAGGGAACTCGAGTTGAAGAGTCAATCTAATGGAGAAACTGAGGGAGCAGTTGGAGGTTCCTCCATCCCAGGATCAACACCAGTAGGTGGACATGGGTACCATGCTATGAAGTTTCCTTTAGCGGTCTACGAGGAGGACAAAGAGAAGATTGACCAGTACCTTCAACGCTTCGAGGCTATGTCAGTTGCTATGGGTCTGGAGCGTAACAAATGGAATCTTAAGCTATCCCAGGGATTACGCGGGACCGGATACGAGGTTTATACTCGCCTGCCACCAGGACATGAGAACAATTATGACGAGTTAAAGACGGCTCTGCTGAAACGATTCGAGGTTACGTCACATACCTACCGGAAAAAATTTCGAGCAGCGAAACGAGAACCCGGAGAGTTGTTTGCCGCCTACAGTTTGCGTCTTAAATCTTATCTCCATAAGTGGATGGATTTGGCTGGGTTCGCACATGACTATGAGAGTCTGGAAGAGCTCATGGTGGTCGACCAGCTGAAGAAGCAAATGTCTAAACCTCTCAGGACGTTCCTGGGAGAACAAGGAGCGGAACGTATTGACCTCGTGACTAAATTAGCAGAACGGTTCGTCGAGGTACATGGGGAGGCAGGGGAAAACCTTTCCACCAACTCCAAAAGTCAAGAGAAACATGACAAGAAGAAAGCCAAAAACTCAGGAACAAAAAAGTGGGAACCTTATGTGCAAAAATCAGAGGATAGTTCAGAGAAGAAGAAGGAGGGAAGCAAGAGCACTTCAAGCTCTACACCTAAACGACCGTGGTCGGAGAAGTGGTGTTCAATTTGTAAGTCACCCTCTCACAATACGAGGGACTGCAAATCGAAGGCTAAGAACCCTCACTTTGCAGCATGTCAAGTGACTTCCAAGGAGGTTGTCACGGAAAATGTCAAGGTCAACAAGGAAGCTCGCCACCAGGAGAGCTCACTCAAGTCCGACAATAGAAAATCTAGGACAGGGAAATGGTGCAACCAATGCAAGTCAAACACGCACAATGCTATTGACTGCAGGGGAAAGTCAGGAGACACTCAATTCGTCGTGTGCTCAGGAAAACCTAAGGTGGAGCTCACCGAACAGGTCGAGGCCGAGGAAGAGACTCCAGACCAGGAAAAACCACCTGTAGTGGAATTGGTAGAGGTTAACGGTCGTCAAGTGGAGTGTTTATACGACACAGGACTGGACGGGGAGGCCGTGATTTCTGCGGATCTGGTACATCCAGAACAATTCACAGGTGAAACCTTGGATATACAGCCTGCACAGAAGAGTGCTGTAGTCATGAAGTTGCCCATTGCTAATGTGGAGATTCGGTCAAGGTACGTCACCGGCACCATCAAGGCCGCTGTATTGACCGATCCCATTTTTCCAGTCATCCTAGGTTGCCGGTATGTCTTTCTGGGAATGCCCAGGGAGCCAATTCATATGGGAGCAATGCAGACTCGCTCTCAGACGAAAACGGAAGAGGCAGACGCAATTGTGACTAACCCAATGCCGGGGGAGCTACGAACTGCCCAGAGTGAGGATGATACTTTACGTCCTTGCTACAAAAAGCTGCAGAAAAGTGCTGATCCACCAGGACGGGGGCAGTACTACATGAAGAATAGGATACTCTACAGGAGAGCAGGAAGGGGAGACAACCTATACGGTCAGTTGGTCGTCCCGAAAGCTCACCGGTCCCAGATTCTTCATATGGGGCATACCATCTCCTTTAGCGGACACATGGGTATTGCCGCCACCATGCAGCGGATTTCCTGCCACTACTATTGGCCGGGAATGACAGATGATGTGCGTCGGTATGTGAAGTCATGCCCTGAGTGCCAGAGGGTGGCACCGAAACACTGGACAGCACCGGTGGTGTTGGGTGAGATGCCCATCATGAACTCTCCTTTCGAGAGGGTAGCCATCGATATCGTGGGTCCACTTCCCAGGACTAGGAAGAGGAACATGTATATACTCACAATGGTGGATTGCTGTACAATGTGGGGTGAGGCTATACCGTTGACCACGATTGACTCGAAAAGAGTGGCGGACGCACTGATGGAGGCCTTTACCAGATTAGGCTTTCCGGATCAAATTCTGACGGACAATGGATCTCAGTTTTGTGGAAAACTCATGGAGGAGGTATTTAGGGTGTTTCACTCTAACCACATACATACCAGCCCTTACCACCCTCAAGCCAATGGACAAGTAGAGCGTTTCAACGGCACGTTGATGACAATGCTCAGGAAATTAGCGCAGGAAAAACCTGATAGGTGGGATGAATATATCCCAGCAGCACTCTTTGCCTATCGGGAAGTTCCTCATGGCTCAACAGGACTACCACCCGCTACGTTGCTGTTTGGTCGTCCAATCAAAGGACCGTTGGAAGCCATGTTGAGGAGTTGGACTGAAGAGGGGACGTCAGAAGAAGTGATCTCATCCTATCAATACGTGGAGGAACTGAAAGAAAAACTCCATAAGGGATGGACTCTGGCAAATCAAAACTTGAAAAAGGCCAGGAAAAGACATGCGGCTTACTACAACCGTAGGTCTAAAGAAAGATCTCTAGAGGTGGGAGATAAAGTCTTGTTGCTACTCCCAACGGGAAACAACAAACTGGAGATAGGTTGGCAAGGACCATTTCCCGTGGAAAGGGTGATATCCAGAACCAACTATCAAATCCGGATCCGGGGAAAGTCGAAGATTTTCCATATCAATCTCTTGCGGAAATACGAAGAGAGACCCGGAGACAAGGCAGCTCACCTCATGGCAATGGCAGTTGCAGTGGAGACAGAAGTGGGAACCAGCGAGGGCAGGGAATATCCCTTGGAACACCAGGAAACCTATAGGGATGTGCAAGTGAACCCTGATCTGACCTCCCAGGAGAGGGAAAGGATAACCCAGGTTCTCAAGTCTCATAAGGAGATACTGACTGATAAACCAGGACGAACGAGGTTGGTTGAGTTCGAGATGACTTTGACCACACAGGAGCCTGTTCGCCAAAAGGTTTACCCAGTGCCATTCTCTAAAGAAAAGGCCCTGGAGGAGGAAATACAGAAACTGCTGGAGGATGACGTGATTGCACCATCCACATCCCCATACAATGCAGGGGTAGTTTTGTTACGCAAACCAAGTGGAGAACACAGGTTGTGTATAGACTACCGACTGCTGAACAGTCACACACAATTTCAGGTGGAACCTTTGCCGAATCCAACTCAGCTATTCGCTAGGCTCCATAAGGCTCGGTACTTTTCAAAGGTGGATCTGAGTCGGGGGTACTATCAGATACCAGTCAAACCGGAGATTCGACCACTGTTAGCTTTCAGTACACCCAGTGGACACTACGAATTCAAGGTCATGCCCTTTGGACTCAGCAATGCACCTAGTGTGTTTACACGCATGATGAGGACTTTACTTGATCCTTTACAGGATCCGTCCATCATCTCATTCATGGATGATATTCTGATTTCCAGTGACAGCCTGGATGACCACTTACAATCCTTGGAGAGAGTGTTTAATAGACTCAAGGAAGCAGGGCTTACTGCTCGTCCAACCAAGTGCATGATTGGTTACCAGACTCTGGAATTTCTAGGTCACACCATCACTCCAGGACACATTGTTCCAGAAGAGAAGAACCTGGAGAAAATCAGAAATGCACCTAGGCCAAAAACGAAGAAGGATGTGCGATCTTTTCTCTCGTTGTGTGGGTTCTACCACAAATTTATCCCACATTTCACGGAATTGGGAGCTCCGTTGACGGAAACCTTGAAAAAGGGATTCCCGGATCAAATCATTTGGACACCAGAATGTGAGAATGCCTATAGTCAGTTAAAGGAGGCCTTGGTCAGCAAACCTGTATTACAGCTCCCTGACCTTTCCAAACCATTTGTGTTGAGAACAGATGCGAGTGCGATTGGAATTGGAGCCGCTTTGTTACAGGAAGGAAAAGACGATGCTTCGGTTTTGAAACCTGTAGCATACGCAAGTAAGAAACTTCTACAGGCGGAGAGGAATTATTCAACCGTCGAGAGAGAGTGCTTGTCCCTTGTATGGGCAGTGCAAAAATTTCAGCCATATTTGTATGGAGTTAAGTTTCGGGTCCAGTCGGATCATCAGCCCCTGATGTTCCTGGCTACTTCTCAGAAGCTCAACGCACGTTTGATGCGGTGGTCGTTGTTACTTCAACCGTATAATTTCACAGTAGAGTACATTCCTGGGAAGGAAAATGTTGGAGCGGACTTCTTGTCAAGACACCCAGCTCCTGAAGAAGAGGAATGAATCATCTGGATTAAACTCATGGTGGAGAAGAGTGAGATGGACTACTCTCTTAAGAGGGGGCCTATGTCACGAGCTCGCCATGAGTTAACCAGATAATAATACCGACGTTTGCTTGGCGTATATTTTCTAGGCCACAACAGTCGTACTAACAGAGTAAACACAGCTGCACGGGATACATCGGGTCAGCCCATATACACATTTGGCGGTGAGTGAGAAGGAAGGGATAAAACGCGTTGGCAGTTCATAACAGTTAAAATCACATATAATTGGCCGCTCAGGATATGGAATGGTTCCGTTTGTCATCTATGGTTCCGGACATCAGACGGAATGGAGGTTTTGACTGTCAGCACATGACAGAAAGTTGAGGGTGTTATTGAAAACAGTGGAACACCTGCCGGACATGAACAACGTCACGTGCACAATGTAAGCTTGTTTGGAAAACCATGATTGGCAGCTTGGTATCGAAACTCTTTGTTGGAACTCGACAGTAACTCTCTAGATTGTTTTGGATGTCAGAACCAGTGATGACAAATCTAACATGGAGGGAGCCCGAGGGAGGATGGATCCCTGACAGGGGATGATCTGCCAATGTGCCACCTGTGTGGGGGCATAAAGGATAACGTCACGTGGCCAACTTTGGTAGTTTGCCATATAAACCCGAGTTGGGACCAACTAGGGGGACTTGAAAATGCTCTAGTCGGAGTGCCAGGGCACTGCAGTGCTTAGTGGAAATAATATCTACCGTGTGTTAATTAGTGACTTAATTTTACACGTGCCTATAATGGCAGATGTAGATATGATTGATAGGACTGCAGTAGTGCCATTTAAGGTTCCCTACCAGATCCAAGGAAACTCAACAAGTTTTTGGGAAAAATCCAATCCCATTCGGAAGAACACCAGTTCAACAATCAATAAAGTTGCATACAGAACGTAACTAAAGCTAGAAGGAAGTTGATTCACCAAAGAGAGTGATGCGTACTGATGCACCACACAGCATCAGACAGTAGTAACTAAATGAGAACAGTCTAATAGTTACCTAGTGTTATATAATCTCGTGTAATAGAACACAAGACATTATACGTGAGGCTAGATAGACACGAGTGAGGATCAATCACATTAACAATTAACATTAATGACGGTGTACACACTACAAAGGACTTGTGCAGTTTTTTTTAAGGAACGATAGGAACGGACATTGTGTAGGGTGCAACCGGTCCATGATTAACTGTTAATACCACCGGTGTCTATTTCGGATGATCATGAAATTGGATTACCAGAGGTCTACAGAGGCAAAGCAGTATCCGGCAAGATGGTTTCGGCACGGGGTGAGATGTACATGTTCTGACGTAACGTGCTGTGGTCTATCCTTGCTGGGATCAGCTGACTGGGTTGTGGTCTGAGAGTCCGATTCTACACACTTTATAGAACACGTCACACATTTTCTTCACATACACGTCTCATATACGTTACACTTTTCTTTTAATAAATTATCTTTATTAATTTTTAGAAGCAAGAGTTGTTGAGTATGTTGCGTTGGGGAAGTATGAGAAGGGGGCATAGTACGACAGTGAGAGAGTGATAGGAAAAGGTGTCCATAGGCTGATGGAGTGTGTTGGACGGAAGCTGGTGGATTCTCCAGAATATTGAGAGGGAAAAAATATTATAATGTGGGTGTCGGCTCTCTTCACTCCAGGGACGACACTGTAAAGGAGGACACGACAATTGTGCTTTAAAAAGGCTTAATAGCTACGATCCATGGCGGTGGCGAGTGTGGCTGGTAAGGCCAATTCTTGCTGCAAATGTTTGCCCACAGTAGGTGCATGTGAAAACATGGTCATTTCCACCATTTTGCACCATCTTACGTCTCTCACGCTCTGTGTGTGCTTTATCTGCAATCATTTTCTCCTTTGTCTTTATTCCATTTCTGATAGCTGCCCTCCATGCAACACGTTCAGCAGCGACGTGCTCCCAATGTGCATTATCAATGCCTGTATCAATCATGTCCCGCTTACACACATCTTTGTATCGTAGTAGAGGCCGACCCTGAGATCTCCTACCCGTCTGTAATTCACCAAAAAAGATGTCCTTTGGTATTCTACCATCATCCATCTTCCTAACGTGTCCTATCCATCTAAGTCTACGAAGACTGAGCATAGAATACACCGTCACACAACCTGATCTTTCCAATACATCAGTATTTGTGATTTTGTCTTGCCACTTAATACCAAGTATCCTTCGCAGACACCGTATATGAAAGCTGTTTAAACGTTTCTCTTGGCGTGAGTAAGTTGTCCAGGTTTCACTGCCATAAAGAAGAGTACTAAGGACACAGGCTTGGTAGACGAGGACTTTTGTTTTGGCAGTAAGCTTCCTGTTCTCCCAGACTCTTTTTGCTAACATATTCATTGTCGTTGCTGCCTTGCCAATCCTGATGTTGATTTCCTGATCGAGGGATAATTTGCTATTTACCTCTGATCCTAGATATGTAAAATGGTCTACTATCTCCAGTTCGGCGTCGTCAATAAAGATTGATGGTACATCATGTGCACCTTGTGACATAATCTGTGTCTTCTTTTTGTTAATTGTTAAACCAAATTCAGAACAAGCATTGGAGAATGCAGATAGTAGATGTTGTAATTCTTCCTCAGAGTGGGTTGTAATCGCAGCATCATCCGCAAAAAGCAACTCTCTGATTAGTACCCTGTTAATTTTGGTCTTGGCCTTCAATCTCTGAGCATTATAGAGGCCACCATCTGAGCGTGAGTGAATGTATATACCGTCATCCTGATCACGAAAAGCATATTTCAGTAGAAGTGAAAAGCATATCCCAAAGAGGGTGGGGGATAGTACACAACCTTGCATAACTCCACTATTGATTTTAAACTCTTCTGAAGTTAAGCCATCAAACTTGATTATACCCTTCATGCCTGTGTGGAACGATTCCACAATGGACAGAAGAGTTGGTGGGCAGCCAATCTTCTTTAGTGCTTTGAACAGACCCTCACGACTGACCAAATCGAATGCCTTTGTGAGGTCGATGAAGGCAATAAACTGGCTGATTTTGTTCCCGGCATTTTTCTTGCATCTGTCGCAATGAGAATATCATATCAATGGTAGACCGGTTCTGACGGAAGCCGCACTGTGATTCGGGGTAGACTTGATGTCTGCGCAGGACAATTCTGGCAAATACTTTCCCAACAATACACAGAAGTGTGTCCCTAGTATTATTTGGGTATTCTATGTACACTCCCGTCCCTCCATTTCGAACAACATGTTGTGCTGATCCTTTTCTGTAGACTCGGATACAGAGGTCCTGTGGGTATTCTTCATCAAGGAAGCTGAGAGTGGCTGTTCTGCGCTGCACACTGTTCTGTTCTTCCTTGTCAAATATTCCTCTCACTTTTGTCTGGATTTGTAATGATAGTCTATGTTCATCTTTCCATGGAGTTCGCTCTGGAATAGTTGTTCGGGGGATACCCCAGAATAACTAATAACGACTGTCTGAAAGAGGCAAATGAAACTAGAACATTACATTCAATAATAAGAATGAGACAAACAGCTTTCTTTGGTGATGTGATGAGAAAATAGGTATTAGAGAACATCGTGAAGACTGGAAACATTAAAGGGAAGAGAGACAGGGGTAGACCAAGAGAATTGATGGTAGATGGATTGAGACGGTGGCATGGAGGAATATCATCAGCAGAGTTGATCTAGGACACCAAAGATCAAGACAGGAATGCTTACGCCAGCTGGCAAGGCACTTGATGATGATGATGATGATATATATATATATATATATATATATATATATATATATATATATATATATATATATATATATATAAGCTTTCCCTATTACCAGTGTCCCACGCCATCAGGTGAGCCCACTCCGTCTTCAGAGGTACTTACAATGTAGTCCTCAAGTCAAGGATGAAAAGTCAATATTTTAGTCCAATTGACAGGTGTAAGGGTTGAATCCGCTACCTTGGCATCAGCACATCGGAAGTTTAAGAACGATCGCTCTGATCCACTTGGCCAGATTAACCTAATTTTGTGGAAGCTGCGAGAATGTGGTTTTAATAAAGAATAACGCGAACATAATGGACGAATAGAAAGAGCAATGGAGGTAACTTGACAGAAGTTCACTCACAAAGAGACCTGGTTACGTGCATCAGAAAAAGTCCATTCTTTGGACATGCCATGAGAAGGGGAAAGCTGGAGTATGACGTCACAACAGGAAGGTGTTAGGGAAGGAGAGACCAAGAGAGGAGATACTTGGCAGTTTGACACAATGGCATGGTGGAACATCGGCATCAGAAATTACTAGAAGCACACGAGACAGAAGGCTGTAAACACACACGATCCCCAACGCCTCATGGCAAGAAGCGATGACATTAGGTCCTCTTAAAGAACACGGCCAATGAGATCTAAACGCTTACTTATAAGGTAGCGCGGTAACGCATGGCGACCCGGTGGTCATATACAGGGTGTCTTTTTATTGACTGTGCAGGTTTTGAAAATATTGCAGTTCCAAGCTTTGTATTTACCTATTATGTTGCATGAACTCCACAATAGGTAAATACAAAACTTGGAACGGCAATATTTTCAAAAACTGCAGTCATTAAAAATATACCCTATATTTAATTCACATCGATGCAATTAAAAAAAAATTCACCTGGACTCTCAGATCAACCCAACCTAAAATGGGTACCAGAAAATAGTATGGAAAGTTAAGGCGGCAAGCGTGTTATTGAACACATCAGCCGAGTAGTATATACAGATATATAGAGTGTATTTTTAATGATTGTGGGGTTTTTGAAAATATTGCCGTTTGAAGTTTTGTATTTACCTTTTATGTTGCATGAACTCCACAGAGGGTGAAAACAAAACTTGGAACGGCAATATTTTCAAACACCCCACAGTCATTAAAAATACACCCTATATTTAGCATCATGTCAAATACACATCAAGGCATGTAAAAAGATCCGGCATGATACTGACTTCATCACATACCGAATGCCAGTTAGTCTAGCACTGTATGCCTGATGTGCCTGAAGGCGTCAAAATGGTCCTTTACTTACCTGCGACGGGTGTCATTTACACATGACCGACCAGGAGTTAGGCTGATGAATGCCTGAATGGTGTGGTTTCTGGTCACTGCATTTCCAGTGACCACCAACTCTGAGATCCCCTGCCAGTTTGGTGTAGACATATGGTGGTCAATTATTTGTGGCATAAGATGAGGGCCGGGCTCCCTGGCGAAGGTGTTAAGGATGCTGTTCATATACCCACATATGAAACACAGCTGCACGAGATTCAGCAGCAGATCACATCGTGTTGGTTTCTTATGGAAAGGTATGTGAGCCGGTCGTTCAGAAAGCAATGGCAAACTACAGAACGTAAAACTTGCCAAGACATCAACTGCAGCTGAAAAATGCTGGTTTTGACTGCAATGTCCTGTAAATAGGATATGTTAAAAAAAAATAAGATGAGGGCGTATGACATAGGTCTTGCTATGATTCCATAAAATCAGCAGAGCCCACTGGCTGCAGAAATGTGGTACAGGGTATCCCTTTGTATGTTTGACTTTGATCTGTTTGCGTTAAGAACTTTAGTTGTCTGACTTTGATCACAAATACAAGAACAAACATTTATCAAACAGAAATACAAAAACAAAGATTCAACAAAACAACACACATAAAACAACAATGATACTGATGGCTGCATAAAATCTTCATGTTTGACAGAAAGAACAGTACAATCAAATTATGTGACAATTTGTAGACAAGTTGACAAATCTAGGAGGAACTGATGCAGCATACACAATAAATTCAAAAGTATTCAATGGAACTCATAGACATTTAAAAAAAAGAAGTAGAGATTAGAGGGCACTCTAAAGTGTAGACCATAAATGATACTGCATTGGGGTAAGATGACGTAAGAGGTGACTTGGCCAATTCTTTTCCTCCACAGATCCTCTAAAAAGTATCTGGTAACAATTTGTATGAGGCTGGGTCAACCCAAGAGTTATAATCCTGCTTCTGCTGGGGATTGAAAAGGGACCATTGTTTGGCAGATAAGGACACTGTTGCTCTATGGATAGTCACACTTGGATTTCATCATGATGCCACCCAATTTTTTTGTGGGGGCGCTCACTCACTTTGAACTCAAACATAGCCCATACACACTACTTCTAGTAGCACTTTACTGATTTTTGCATGTGGATTAGCTTTCCTTATAACCAGTGTCCCTCCCCATAAAACGAACCCACTACAACTTTTAGAGGTATTGTAATTTACATCTCCAAGTCAAGGATGAGAACTCAACGTTTTAGTCCAACTGACTGGTGTAGGGGTTAAACCCCCTACCTCAGCATCAGCACACCGGATGTTTAAGAATGAGAGGTCTTATCCATTCGACCATGCTGACCTCCAAATGATGACAGCACTTGCTAATGGAACAAGTAGACTTCAACATCTGGAGGTGGCAAGTTTGACTCAAAGTGCCTTTAGTTTTCAATTTTAATATTGTCTAGTGCAGTGTTTCCCAACCTTTTTTGTACCATGCCCCACTTAAGCCTTTCTAACATTCATATTGCCCCCCCCACTATTTTAATTATTAGTAATTATTTATTATTTAAATTTAGTGAGATCCTTGCGCTTGATGCTTGCTGCAAAGAGATCTTATGTCAGGTTCCAATTTAGTTAACTTCAGTCTCAAGTCTCCCCGTTTTGTTATATTCAGCCGATTTCTTCCATTTTTGAATTGCCCCCCTTAACAGTCGAATTGCCCCCCTGTGGGGCGTGGGCCCCACGTTGGGAAACACTGGTCTAGTGTATCTTCTGGTCTCCACTTCTTTCCTTCACTTCTATAAGTGCCCATCAATACCTATGAATGTATTATTTCTCATGTTATTTCACTGGCCTTAAGAGTGTCCAGCAGATTATATTTCTAGAAACTGATACAATTGTTTGTTATAATATTTACACATAATGAACCACTTCATCAATATGGCTTAAGTGATCACAAACAACGCATAACATATAGTTGATAAATGTAAGCAACTGTCACGTTTAGAAACTAGAATGTATGCAGATATAATTTACATAAAAGATTGCTAAATAGATGATCATACAACTGAATTCTAAGAAACAAGAATGAACACAAACATAACAGATTGCTAACTAAATGATTTGTGAAATGTTGTCTTCACATCACCTCTCTGTGACATTATAAAATCAAGACTTTCAGTTGGGCTGCAAGACTATCGTTATGTCATACATTCATAAGACTTACATGACTACAAAAGTTCATTAAATGTTCCATTACATAAAAATATAACATTTTTACCCATTCAGCAAAAATAAAACACAAAATGTCAATAAATAAAGGTTTTAGTGAAATGCTTGTTGCCTTCATCAGGCACACAAATCACTCAGTTGGTGGCCTATTCAACTGAAGTCATGCCATGTTTGCTTCTATTTCAACAATTCTAGTCACGCGGGTGTGAAGTTATAGAACTTCTTTTGTACTAGATCATTGTAATATAAGATGAGGTGATTTATATATTTAAAATACATAAATGCACAAACAAAGCCACACAATTACACAGCGGAGGTGGAGTGGCTAAGAGGTACAATGTCCACCCCCTTACTCTAGCTGACCTAACACACTTCACATTGTGACTTGCAGGGATTTTTACAGAAAAGAAAAAGATGCTATATGTCAATGATCTTGGGATAGTGGATCATAAATCTAGACTTCTTAGATAAATGAAAAAGTCCCACAATAGTTGGAGACTGAAAATGCAGGCCAAATTGTCCATTGCTCAGGCTGAATTTCAAAATTAGAAAACCTACCCACAAAAGAATATTCACAGCATGTGTGGTTTTGAAATAAACAAATTCAGACCCTCGCCAGAGCTAATTATTTTATGTATTGTGACATTCTCAATGTGTGATCTAAAGGGGAAGACTGAAACACTTATGGAGTTATCTATGTTCTATGAAACTGATCCATTATAAACAAAAACAAAAGCATCCCAGAGTATTTCAACAAATCGCCACATTCAGGACAACACAGGAAGCATAATCAACAGAAACTATATGTGTAATATCATAGACTGTATAGGGATTGAACCCCCATCAAGGCAGATTTGTCTGGCCTCCCAGGTCGACGCAGCCTAAAATGAGTACCAGACAATGCCATGGGAAGTCAAGAGAGCTGATGTGATATGAACCACATGACCCATCTTGTGTCAACTGCTCTATACAAACATGGGGCTAGCACCATATACCCAGTAGTCACAAGATGTGCCAAGCAATCCTTGTCAATAACAAAAAAAATCAGCATTGATGAGAATTTTCTTCCCCCCCCCCCCCCCCCCCCCCCCCCCCCCCCCCCCCCCCCCCCCCCCCCATATTTGCTTTGAACTCAAAACGTAGTCCATACACACTACTTCTAGTAGTGCTGGACTGACTTTTGCGTGTGGATTAGCTTTCCCTATTAACAGTGTCCCTCGCCATAGGCGATTTCAGAGGTGCTTGTAATTTATGTCCCCAAGTCAAGGACGATAGGTCAACATTTAAGTCCAGCTTTCTGGTGTAGGGGTTGAACCCCTTACATCGGCATCGGCACACCGGATGTTTAAGAACACCCGTTCTTATTCATTCGGCCATGCTGACCTATGATGAGAATTTGATCCCATGATCACCAGGCTAGCATCAAGCTACTACACTACTATTGCTTCTAATTTTCTATGACTACAGCACATATGTGCCTAGCTTCAGACATGTGGTGGTGTACAAGTTAGTCCGCTCGCCTACCACACAACAATACATGATTCATTCTCAATAATGGCAGGACTGGATGCACAACAGTACAGCTCTGGGTTCAAACCTGTATCACGTATTAAGTGCCAGACAATTTGCAGAATTTTCTAAAAATGAAAGATGATAAGAAAGGAAGATGGTCACCTCACACACTTATGCCACGGGATTACACTTTCCTTGCTTTCAACATAGTAAAGAGTATAAGTCACCAGTTGTTGTATAAAGACACAGTAATCAACAAAACCACACACCTAATGTTGTATATGAAGCATATGAAGCTACAAGAATGTCAAAAGTCTGTACTACAAGAACAAACAGCATACATAAATGTCATATGGTCAGAGAGACTGAACACCTAAAGGTTTGCCTGGAGTACAGTAACATCAGAACTTAGTAGCAGTGTTAGCTATAGCCTCTATCTATATGTGGAAGCCATGGAAGTGATTAGCATACTTGCCTGCTGGCTAGTGGTTGTGTGTTTGAATCCCCATCAACACAAGATTTTGTTTAAAGTGACCTGGGCTGGGTAGGGGTATCCCCTATCAAAGGAGATGTAAGACGCCTCCTTTCCTCTGTTAGTCTACGGGACACCCTTGGGCAAGGTGGAGTACCTGTTTAGCCCCCCTATCAGGGTTACGTGAAAATATGGAAGCAGGTGGTGGATGGAGTGTGAGAGCAGCCAACAGATTGTTGTTGGTTATGGTCTGCACTCTGCTGGCGATAGGTAGATGATCTCATCAGTAGATAGTTTAGTTTAGTTTAGTCGTTGGATCAACATCACGGCACATGGTTTAACCCATAAGTGCTCCGTTTTCCTCCTAACTCAAACATGAGTCTGGAGAAACTCAGCTCAATGCACGAACTCCGTTGCATCGGCGAGGATCCTGAAATACTTTGGGTAGATTTTTAACTCAAAATTTTGCCCGGCCGTTAGGCTACTCTTTTTCGATTTCCAACTGCCAAGGGATTTTTTACGTGCGCAACAATACACACGGGTGTCCGATCTCACTACCCAGAGACCAGGGGAAATTTTATTACTGGAAGTCCAGGTGGATTTTTTAAATAAATCCCGGTCCTCACCGGGGCCTGAACCCGGGACCTCCAGCACTCAAGGCGGACACCATACCTCGAGACCACTCAGCCCCCCTCATTAGTAGAGACAGTCTCATCAGTAGAGACAGTGGTTATGGCCACCGACTATTACAGTCACTGCCCAGAAGGAAAGCAATGGAAAACTAACTTCTGCAAAACTTGCCAAGAAACCTTAACAACCATGGATAAAGAAAAGAACAAATGCATCCATATTTCAAGAGTTGAATATTGAAGAAGGTTGGCTATTAAAGACAATAAAACAAAGAAAATTTAAATATTTTGGTCACTTGAAATGTCACGAAAATTTGGAGAAAACAATAATGGGGGGGGGGGGGGGGGAAGGATATAAGCCTGGGAAGAGAGGAAGAGGAAGGCCAAAGAGAAGATAGATGCAGGATGTGGCGGATGATCTCCAGATGGGTGTATTGGATGCGGGACATCTTGCTTATGACCGAGAGGTTTTCTGAAAGGTTGTTATGGGACTGAGGGTCTGCAAAAGACATACTACTGTATGAATGAATGACCTGGGCTACCAAGTTGACTCAGACTGAAAACTGTCTACCAGAAAATGTCTTGGGAAGTAAAAGCTTGATACTGAACATATCACCCACTGAGTGTCAATTGGTTTATTTAAAAATATGGGGCCAGCTCTTATATCTAGGGAGCCTCGGCTGCATAGTGGCTAGACCAGTGGTTCTCAACCTTTTTTTGGCCCATGCACCCCTTCACCATATGTTCAGATTTCATCCCCCCTTTATTTCCTCCCTATAACATACACACCAAGTTGACTCAGACTGAAAACTGTCTACCAGAAAATGTCTTGGGAAGTAAAAGCTTGATACTGAACATATCACCCACTGAGTGTCAATTGGTTTATTTAAAAATATGGGGCCAGCTCTTATATCTAGGGAGCCTCGGCTGCATAGTGGCTAGACCAGTGGTTCTCAACCTTTTTTTGGCCCATGCACCCCTTCACCATATGTTCAGATTTCATCCCCCCTTTATTTCCTCCCTATAACATACACATCAAGTTGACTCAGACTGAAAACTGTCTACCAGAAAATGTCTTGGGAAGTAAAAGCTTGATACTGAACATATCACCCACTGAGTGTCAATTGGTTTATTTAAAAATATGGGGCCAGCTCTTATATCTAGGGAGCCTCGGCTGCATAGTGGCTAGACCAGTGGTTCTCAACCTTTTTTTGGCCCATGCACCCCTTCACCATATGTTCAGATTTCATCCCCCCTTTATTTCCTCCCTATAACATACACATCCCCCCCCCCCCCCCATACAATATATGTAAAAATAGAAGCTAAATTTAATAACACATACTAGAACAAGTCTAGACGTCTACAAAGTATGTCATTTGCGGGTCTACTTACGTTATAAAACGAATTTCAGAAGGGTTAGAAGTACAGAACCATAAAGTATGGAGGAAAAAAACAATATCAAGTGATCGGTTCTTGTATTAACGCACGCGATCTCAAAATAATCTTAATCCTCTCCTGAGGGAATTCCCTACCGGTTGAGAACCACTGGGCTAGACACTGCCAAACCAGTGATCATGAATTTGATCTGCTTCGCAGCTGGGCGAATTCAGATTTTAAATATATTGAACAGGGCTCCCAAAATTGGTACCAAGAATGTCTTGGGAAGGAAAAGGTGGCTGGTGTGATACTAACCACATCACCCCCTGCCCCTCAGTGCCGGCTGGTCTTTACACCTCAAGGAGTGTAAACAGGTTCTCTAATATTGTCTACATGCAGTATATATAGGTTGTATTTTTAACGACTGTGCAGTGTTTGAAAATATTGCCGGTCCAAGTTTTGTATTTACCTATTATGTTGCATGAACTTTACAGTACGTGAATACAAAACTTGGACTGGCAATATTTTCAACCACTGCATACTCATTAAAAATACACCCTATACAAGTGAATCTATGTCAGTGACAGATTCATCTTTTTTTTACAAGTTGGGTCATTGAAATATAATTTATTGTATTAAGTGAAGGCTAATTTGACTATTTTTTCCTAGGAGGTACTGTGTCTGCTTCTGTCTCATCATCATCGTCGTCATCAGATTCATCTTCCTCATCATCGTCATCATCTTCCTCATCATCATCGTCTTCTTCACTGTCATCTTCCAAGTCCTAATGATTTTGGAAACAATAATTAATAAGAGCTAATATAAAACCTAAAATTCAAACAGTTCATTCATTCTTTAAGTCAATTAGTTTGAAGAATGTTGCTAAAGTTATCTGATCCTGTCCCTTCATTGTCTCCTACTCTCGCAACTCACTTCAGCTCAGTATAAGTCTGTGCCCTAATGTACTTGCATGCTTGAGTGATATAATTTTTCCTAGTGTGTCCTCTTTTTCTCTTGCCCTGAATCTCCCGTCTCATATTTTGACCAAGCCAAGATCATCTTTTCCTTATGATGTTCAATAATTTCAATAGAAACAAGGACAACGAGCAATTTTTGTGAGAACCAATATCTTCTTCTTCATGTGCCTTTAATCTCCCATTTTAGCATAGGCCATAACCAACTCACGCAAGCCATCCTATCTTTTGCAGGAGAAAAGCTCTTGAAACGTGGTTATATTGATGCATGGGATGATTCTCATGCAAACAAATAGAAAATGAACAAAGAATTCTCACAAAAACTGAGATAAAAGAACAAACTGATACATCTGGTACCATATGAACTGCTGACTAAGAATTCAATACAAAGATGCTGCATCTGTATTTTATTAAAGCATTATTAAAGTGGAATCTGAGACAGTGGTCAACCCAACGAAGGCAGCAGTGACATGGTTCTCTTTGAATAACCATATTGTCAACACTCCAACACCAACTGTAAATCTGGGTTCAGAGGCAGTGAAAGAATGCAGGCAATGAACTACCTGGGGATACTGTTTTGATCGAAGTCTTGCTTATCATGAGCACATAGACTGGGTGATAACAAAGGTTTGGCTGCAATGCGGGTGATGGCGGTGGGAAACTGTGAGCAGCGCCATCTATGTCTCCTTTACGAGGGCCTGGTCCTTTCTGTTTTGGAGTATGCAATGGTGATCCTGACTATCAGCCGTAAGCAGATGGAAAGGATACAGAACGAAGCTATGCGTATTATTCTTGGATGTACAAGAAATACAACATGCAGGGTGATGTGCTACCTTCTTGATTTTCCAACCATTGGGGACAGAATACAAATTTGCAGAGCACGTGCCTACCTCAGAGTCAACGCAAACACAACATCCACTGCACAGTGAAATTAAGAAGGTAAAGGGCTGCAGGTTAAAAAGAGGAAGGTCGTGGATGGGTCAAGCCGAAGACATTCTTCAACAGGTGTGTTCACTTGAGGACTTAGAACCTGGCGAGGAGTGGGTGCGCATTCCAACAGACTTCTGTACCTCCTTTTCAGTTTGCACTAGACAGAAAATGCAGACAAGAAAATCCAGCTGCTGTGGAGGCGGAAGTACAGGCTTTGATCTTCAAGAATTTGTTGGAGGGTGATGCTGTCATTTACACAGATGAGTTGGTCGTTCGACGAGTGAGAAGTTCATGGGCTTTTACGGCTCAGGCTGGAGGGAGAATTGTGAAGGAAGATTCTGGTGCTTTTGCTTTGACCACAAGTAGCCTGACTATGGAAGTCATGGCAGTAAGTAAAGCAATAACATGGCTCAAGACACAGACATTCACTTGGGCATGTTTTCTTAGCGACTCAATGAGCATGCTCAATAAGATAGAGATGGGATGGATCCGAAGAGAGTGGCTGCTGTCTCTGGAGCAGTCTCAGCTGGCAAAGATTAGTTTCATTTTCGTGCCAGGGCATGCGGATGTAAGAAAAAACAAGCAGGCTGACAAGCTTGCAGGCAAGGCTACTGTGGAAGGCGGAAGAGCCATGGACCAGGCTGACATTTTGAATGCTCTACGAGAAGACTTTTATGAGAACCAAGTGATAACTGTGAATCTACAACCATGGTTAGACTGTGAGAACAGCAAATTAAAAGAGGTGTGGCCAAACAAAAACACTATGCGAAGAAGATTAATAAACTAACACAGAACTGGTGTCGTCAGTTGCTACACACTGCGGGATTTACTGAGGAGGGGATCCGAGCACTTATGGACTGAATGGTTCGATGTGCAATGAGGATGATCTGTCAACAACTAACTAACTAACTAACTAACTAACTAACTAACTAACTAACTAACAAACATTAAAGCATCTGACATTTGCTAACTTTATGGTTGAGGAATTCTAGGAAATCCTCAAGGCCACTAAAAATATTGTCCTAAGGCAGTTTCCGGCTATGGGTCTGTGATGTGATAGGGTCTTTACATTGTACAGGTCTGAATGCATGGAGGATTAGGTGGTCAGTCATTCCCTCACTTAGTGAGATGACAAAAGCTGGTGTTGAACCCTCGTTCAATTGCATTCATCACATTTACAGTGCAGCTCCCTATCAACTTTGCAATGCACCCAAAAATGCCATCAAAGACTTAGGTTAATAATTTAACTAGCAGAAGTCAGCGTGGCCAAATGGATAAGAATGTGTGTTCTTAAACATCTGGTTTGCTGATGCCGAGGTAAGGGATTCAACCCCTATACTGGACAGTTGGACTAAAATGTTGATCTCTTGTCCTTGACTTGGAGATGTAAATTAAAGTGCCTCTGAAGTTGGAGTGGGTTCGCCTGATGACGAGGGATACTGTTAATAAGGAAAGCTAATCAACATGCAAAATTCAGTCCAGCACTACTAGAAGTTGTGTGTATGGACTATGCTTGAGTTCAAAGTGAGCAAGCGCCAACAAATATTTGGTACAAGCAGTTTGTTTCCTGACACAATGCTCTCAGAATAAACAAAAATGTTCATGCTAAATTAGATATTTCAGAATTTAGAGAAGAACAATCTTCTAAACAAACCATTTGAGCAGTTGATGCTGGTGGATTGTGACCCTCCAAAAGAGTATAGAGTTTTAACTATTTAAGTCTGATGCCTTGGCATGCAGGTTGTTTAAGCCTGGATATGGGCATCATTATCAGGGTGAGGTTAGTGTAGAGATTTTCCTCTAGACCAGTACCAAAGTGCAAGGTGAATTTTTAATGACTGTGCAGTGTTTGAAAATATTGCTGGTCCAAGTTTTGTATTTACCTATTATGTTGCATGAACTTTACAGAGGGTGAGTACAACACTTGGACCGGCAATATTTTCAAACACTGCACAGTCTTTAAAAATACACCCTATACCACCTCCACATGGATTGTATTGCAGAGCTCATCTTGCCCTCTCCATGCTCAGAAATCAGTGGGGTCTGCAAAAACTTCACATCTGTGGAGAGGCATATTAGTATGTAATCAGGTCATGATGCAGCACAGCAGCTGAGATTAGGCCTAGTTTGGTCATGTTTCCTCCATGGATTTTAGCCTAATGCCCAGAGGGAGGGGCAGTTAGTGTGAAAACATCTTCCATAACTTGAAGAGTTGGGGAGAGGGGAGAGATAGAAGAGGATTGATTCTTAGATTACTTGTCTGAACACTCAAGAACTATCAAAGTTTTGTTTAGAAAATGTGTTTCTGAACATTTGAAGGACAGTCTCTATTCTTAGATACATACCTGAAGATGAACTCTTTTCTTAGTTAAGATGCTTAAGTCTTGAAGAAAGGTCTCTTTTCTTTGAACTTACCTGAGGAGTTGGAGGGATGACTCTCTTGCGGTTGTCTGTCTGCGTTGGTGTTGGCTGTTTGGGAGGTAATCTCCTCGGTGTGCTGCTTCCTGTAGAGTTTTGTTTGGAGTCTAGAGATGCTTGTGAAGCTGATCTAGCGAGGTCCGCTCTCATGGTTCCTTCTGGCCTCATCTGTCGTCTGAATTCCTGTAGCAAGAAGGAAACCACAAACAAAATAATTAAATACACATGGAATGATAGTATGTTAAAAGAGTTTTGTAAAATGTAATAAAACAAAGTATATTCATCAGGGAGTAATAAATAAAATATTAAGCACTGCAAGAGAGAACTAAATAAATGTTAATGAATCATGAGATGAGGAAAAGAAACTGACACTAGACAGGACATGCACTGAGTAAACATGTTAACAGTATAACTAGAAAAAGTCCTTTCTCTGGTATCCCAAGGCAAAAGATTGAGAGGAAAGTCTCTACTCCAATGTCACTCTGATGCAAACCCTCCCTCAAGGCTCAGATGACCTGAGCTTCACTGTATCATACTTAAGAATTAAACTCGTTCTTTCGGAAGACTGAAAATCAACCAACTGCTTCCAACCAACCAATGGAGTACCTACAAGAAAAACAAAACAACCAGAGCGAAACTCACCTCTAAATCAGCCTCTGGGTCTATATGATCCAATGTCTGGAAGCTCTGTGTGTACAGCTCCAAAGATTTGGCATGAAAATGCATTTCAATTGTCACAAACTCTCGCAAGATTTTCTAAAATTGTAAACAAGTTTTAAAATGACATCACTTGTTAATGACAAATACTGATTCTGCATCAAGTGTACATATACAGAACTGATCTGTATAAAAATAACATCAAATGTTAGTAAACCAGGTGTAAGTGGCACCTTGCCGTATTAACAAACAAAAGTATTTGGATTGGAACTAGAGCTAGAATTACATCGCACAATGCTTGGGTTTTGATTCAGAAAACATGTGTTGCCCATGCAGCATGATCCCTCTCTTGGCCTTGCCTTGTTTTCTCCAGAGAAAAGGATGATCAGTACGTCTGGAACAAGGTAGGCTGTAGATGCTGCCAGCTCAGCATCAAACCTCCAAGAGCAGAAGGTAAGTAGAGGCCAGACCCTCACATCCGAGGGATTTGACTTTGAGGAATTCAGCCATATCTCACAGCTGAGTGCCTCAAACCACGTGTCTGGATCTGTATGAGCAGTGTACTTCTGTCAAACTCCCCACCTGACCAAGTGTCTGGACCTATATAAACGTATACAACTGTAAAACTCCCCGCCTGACCAAGTGTCTGGACCTATATAAGCGTGTACTACTGTCAAACTCACCGCCTGACACTGTCATCAGAGCGGATCACGCCTGCCTTTCATCTCACAATGGGAACATAGGCCCTAAAAGGATGTCTAACTCCAGCATGTTTCAGATGGCTTGAGAGGACATATGTGAGCTTGGAAACAGGCAATGTAACTGGACACTGCATACAAGTGTTAATTCACTAAGCTAGAGACAGCAAGGAGCAGGCAGTAGCTATTGATTACAGCAGCAATAACCATGTCAAGCTCTCTGTAGACTTGTCCATGATTGGTTAGATTTTGTAGCTGAGTGTTCTATGGATGAGATAGCCAGCCTCATGGCATCCTTCCTTAGTTGCTTCTTATGACATACATGGTCAATTAGTGTTACTATTCTTTGCTGCCATTACAGGCCCCAATAACAGATTAGCAGCTATGGGAGTTTACCTTTATTAAAAATCATAATCATCTTTCGCTTTTGCCATCAAGCGTTGTGAGGAGGAGTAATTGACATTCCAGTGTCAATTCGTGTGATCGTGCAAGGCCTTTGATGTTGCCAATCCATTTTCTTCTCGGGCATCCTCTTGCTCTCGTATAAGCTGGTAGCAGCTGGTGTTGCATTCTAATGAGATGGCGAACCATTTAATCATTATATCTGATCCCATTGTCTGTCTAATAACATTTCTTACTCAGCCTCGGATAGTTAAGTTAGCAGCTCTTCTCAACTATCTCATCTCGCAGTTGTTGATTTTGCGTAAGTGTGATTTTAGGATTTGTCCAGTTGATAGATTAGGGTTGGTGTGAATATGCTATTTATTATCTGTTCTCTTCTCATCACATAACCAAAGAAAGCTGTTTGTCTTTTTTATTGTTATATGGGCTCTGTGGCGAAGGGGTTATGGGCGCAGTTTGCAATCCCGCATCCGAAACACAGCTGCATTGGTTTTTAATGAAATGGTACTGTGTCGGTCATTCAGAAAACAATGGCAAACTACTGAACGTAAACTTGCCCAGAAATCACAAACAACCAAAAAATTCTGGGGTTGACTGCTGCGTCCATAAAGAATATGCAACTAACTTAAGAACTTTGCAGACATAGGTATATTTGGATGTTTCAGTATGGGTGATAGTTGATATGTCACAAGGTGTAGATGCTGATGGTTCCTGTAACACAATAGTTATAAACACTTCAGATTAGTCCCCTCATATGTCCCTTGTTGCTGGAACCACCTCTAACATCCAAACTCCAGCATCTTACACAGGAGGTTTCATCTGTGAATGGAAATATCTCTACATAAATTGTGCAAAGAATGTCTCACCTTCAAGTCCTGCAGCTTCCTTTCCTCAAACTTGTCAATCTGCTGCTCCAATGCCTTGCTGGTGCGGGAAGCATCCAGACTGGCTCTCTGTAGTTCAGCTTCAAGCTGTGTAGGATAAATATCTAGGCTGTATCACAAATGTTTTGTTATCAGGTCTTAGTCAGACTACCATATGACAGTAGACAGTACAACCTGCTTTCTGTTTCGTCAAATGTTGGGTGGGCGCGCTCACCAAACCCGACACCCCACATTTTGCCAATGACTTTGAGCAGAGGAATGCAATTGGGAAGGTACAAGCCTTACTGTAGCACAAGGAAATGCAGCCTAAAGACTAAATATCATGGCAGGGCAGACCAGGCCCTAAACCTTGGTCAGCAACTGTTTAGGATCAAAGCTCTGACAGGCAGACAGAGTATTGCTTTGCTGATCCAGCAGTTTCTGCACCTTGTCTTGTTCCAGACGTATTGATGTTACCTTTCCTCTGGAGAAAACTAAGCAGGCCGAGAGAGGGATCATGCTGCATGGGTACCACATGGTTTCTAAATTCAGCACAGGCTTTGTGCTATGGAGAAGTGTTAACTCCATTTTACAAACTATGAAAAATATGTCTAAATAAAAATTCTGGCACATCAAGACTTAATGGATGTGGATATTTTTTTGGGTGATAAAAACTGGGGGTTATACAAATAGACATGTAATAAGTGAACATAAAAGATTTTGAGGGGAAAAAACATGCTTCTCTTTCATCTATACCACTAAAAGAAATGTTGACTGTTATGTGTGTATATGCCAATGCCAGCCAGTTTATGTTACATTTGACAGATGAAACCTGTTGTCTAATTTAATAACAATTATTGCTATTCTCACTGTCTTTTATATGTTTGATGTCTCTTTATCTATTTTTTCAGTAGTTTTCCTTATTTCCTTTATAGCACTACACAACAAGAATGAAGATAAGGGGAAAAGCAAATATTAGTAAATACACTCGACAACAATTCAATTAAGGCACATAAGAACTTTCAAAATATCAGTATTTTGCTCTTTCCAATGTCACTAGTGCTTTCCAATTCTTTTGCTGTCTAGTATGTTTCTTTATTTTTAATATCCATTTCTTTCCTGTGATTTCTGTGAATTGTCATTAAAAAATCAAGACAAAGTCTTGAATGTAATGGAAATTCTTGAACACAGAGTAACACAAAGCAATTGTTCCAAATGATTTTCAATATCACTATGTTAGAAAATACAAACAAAAAGTCAAAAACAATTTGTCAAAACAAATTCTTGTCAACTAAAATATGAAGCTGTTTCTCAGGCTTGTTTTGGATTTGGCAGCAACTGTTTTTGTGATGAAAGCATTTTACCTGTGCCTGGAAGCTATTTAAGGAAAAACAACATAGTAAATGAACAGTCATGTTTTTTCCTTCTTTCGTTCACTGAACATTCATGCAAAGTAAAAAAAAAAAAAAGTTAATTCTACTGAACCTCTTCTCTAAAGTGTATAAATTGCTATTTAGTATTTATTTATTTATATATGGACATACTCTTGTGTGACGTAGAGTTTCACAGAAGTACATGCTTATATAGGTCCAGACACTTGGTCAGATGGGGAGTACATACATTTATATATGGACATACTCTTGTGTGATTCCAGTGCTAAAAAACAATGAAGTTCAAACAAACAAGGGAGGTTTGTGAGCTTGCCTGCCAAGATAGTGTCCCAGGTTCAACTCTTAGCAGTGGTGAATTTATTTGTCTGACTAGTACAGCTCTGGGGGGCTCCATCTAGCCCCATGGAACGCATCTTCTGGCCACTTGCTGCAACACCACTCTCTCTACCTGTCCTTCTGCACTATACACATGATTCCTGAGTGTTGGTTCTATTTCCCTCTTTAAGTGATATAACTGCTTTTTGTTGAATGTACACATTGTAGATCTGTGCAAAGGTTTGTTTTTCTATCTATATTTCTTCTAGATCTTGAAAAGCCTGTTCCAGGATATACAGTCGAAGGCTTTTTCATAATCAGTGGAGCATATGAATAGAGTTCTTCCCTGTCCTATTATTCTTTTAACTAATACTATTAATGCACCAAGGTCATGGCCAGTGTGAAATCAGGTCACGGTCTTATGACCTCAACAGTCCTATACACAGGAATAAAGAGTAATAATCTGTAGTAACATTCATCACAATCAGCAATAACACTAATCAGCATTTCTTCACAACTGCTTCAAGGATACAATTTTTTGTCGATCGGCTGGATTTTTGTTTTTCAAATTTTGCAGTTTTTTCTTCTGGTTCACCTCCTTGTCTCTGGCAGCAAATGCAGATTTTAAGTCATTCTGTGGAGGCAGTGACATTACAGTGTTAGTCACAATAGTCTGATCTTGTAGACATGTAGACGACTTAATGAGATAGAGAAATCAGACTTTAACATAACTGTACGATCTATATTAATGTGTTGTTCAGATCACAAGACTGCCTATGTCTGTTGGCAAGGCACTTGGAGACGTGACACATCATGGTGGATCTCTTCAGAAGTAAAAGAATGTTTCTTGGTTTCTAAGAATCAACATTATGGACAAGGCAGACACACTAAAGCCTATTCATGAATGACTAGTAGTTAAAAGTCTTCTGGTGCATTCAATAAACTGTCAAACATCTGGAAGTCAAAGACACTCAGCAAACATACGAAACTTAAAATCTTCAACTCTTGTGTGATTCCAGTGCTAACGTTTGGGTGTGAGAGTTGCAAATCAACGGTAGCTTTAGAAAAAAAATTAGACAATTTTGAGAACAAATGTCTTAGAAGAATTCTAAACCTCCACTGGACAGAGTTGATTTGAGTTGAGTTGAGTTAAGAACCAACATCACTGCACCCAGGACATTCCCATACGTGCTCAGTCCCCTCGTTCAACAGCCAGCTCCACTGGACAGATTTCAGAACCAATATGCAAATAAGACAAGAGACTAAGAAAGATATTGTATCCAATTTTATAAGAAAACGCCGTTGGAACTACATCGGCCATGTACTCAGAATGGACAAGACAAGACTCCCCAACCAAGCCCTCTTATGGTCACCAGTAGGGAAAAGAAAACGGGGAAGACCAAGAGAGACCCTGCATAGAACCATCATCAGAGAAGGCTCATTCAACGGCCAAGTGAACATCCAGGATCTACAACAGGTAGCAGCAAACCGCCAGACATGGAGAGCCATGACTTCTGCCCTATGCGCCGCCTTAGGCTCAAGAGGAAAGACTAACTAAATAACTAAGTAGTTAAAGACACAGGAACAGATGAAGCAACATTATTCAAGTATACTCAAATTAGAAGCTATGCACAAGTCTTGCCTCATAGGGAGGGACATATGAGAACAAAAAGTTGACATGTTTACAACCAGTGTGTCAGTGGAATGATTAACATCTACATCTGAACATTTTCTGCGGGAGATGAAGCATCTATGGGACGACACACCACAAACTTCCTGCGTCCTCGATTGCACGGCATGGTTTGGAAACCGGTCATGCGATTGATAGAGACAGTGCATTTTGCATGTTGTTTAATACATAAAATAGTCGCTTGTTAAAGTTTGCAGAAGCCATCATGATTAATCTACATAGGCCAGTTTTGTTAAACAGAAAGACATGATAGTTAGTTTAATCAGATTTGCCATTTACTTGGATGTTACATTGTAGTATTTCTTTCTGTTTGGAGATGGCCATAATTTCTATTTTCTTACAGTTTAATTCCAACCCTTACTGGCCACTGTGTACAGTTACAGCATCCACTAAATTCTGCAGATCCTGTTCATTGTTGGCACTTAATACTGTTAAATATTGCATTTCCTTTGCAGGATATTGCGACCAACCAAAGACTGAATTTTTAAGCAATTGTACTTTCAGTTGTTTGCCACTATAGTCGTCACCAAGAAGAAGGAAATACCATAATTTAATATACAAGTAAATGGGAATATTCTTCAACAAGTGAGTCAGTACAATTATCTTGGAACAGTCATAACATCTGATGGAAGATGTCTTGAAGAGATTAGAACAAGAATCGCAATGGTAAAGGCAGCCCTTTGCAAGATGAAAAACTTACTGACCAATAAAAAGATGTCATTTGCAACAAGAAAAACAGTGTTGAGATGCTACATAGAACCCGTGCTTTTGAATGGATGTGGACAATGAGCCGACAAGCTGAAAAACATCTGATGGCTGTGGAGATGTGGTTTTTGAGAAAAATGCAAAGAATAACATGGACAGAGAGAAAAACCAATGACCAAGTTCTTCAAGAAACCAATCACAATTCTTTGATCACGTTATGAGAAGAAATAAACTGGAGAACTTGGTGACAACTGGCAAGATAGAGGGGAAGAGAACAAGGGGAGGACAGAGAAGTAAATACCAGGATGGCTTGGCCATGTGGTATGGTCGAGACAAGAACACTGAGCTGATCTACAACTCTGGTGATCGAGTGATATGGCAAAACATGAAACGCTTACCAGCATGGTACATGATGATGATGATGAGTTTGTCATTACTTTCTGAATGAGAAGCCGATGTTTAAGAACAGATTAATGTTGGTGCAGAGGTTGAACCGCCTACCATGCCATCAGTGTACCAGAAGTTTAAAAGCAAGTGCTCTTATCCTTTTGGCCACGTTGACATAATACTGTATAATCTGCATATCTTACATTGCTGATGTTATATTTGACACATGTAACATCAGAAACATTAAGAGACATGCACACATCAGGATTTGAATCTGTTATTTCCAAATGTTGACAGCATTTCACTGTAGGAACAAGTATACTTTGGTGCAAAACACGCTAGATACAATTTAGATGTAATTGACTTTCTATGTTTTCATTTTTTAAATTGCTTGTGTTAAAAAGATTGACTTAAATTACTGATAGTTAAAATATTGACAATTAAATACACTGACTGGTAAATTCTCAATGTCCAACCACATGCTTCATGAGTGTAGAGCGAACACTTACCTTTGTCTGTTTACACAAGAGACCATAATTGACTAGAGGTGTTATTATTTTGCCTTCCAGTCTTTTTACCTGTAGATATTTACAGGTAAAAATTAATGAGTGTAACAAGTGTCATGACAGTTTGTGGTGGTGATTGATTTGTATCAAAAGAGAGAGAACAAACAAATTACCAAACTTTACTTTCAAAGGGTTAAGAATTGGGCACACAGGCCCCTTTAACACCCTGCCCTTCTTGTCACTCTCATATATTATTTCATCCATATATAACTTATGAGGCTAACTTAGAACAAAAACAACAATATCAATATATGCATTATAAAGGTTTGGAAATGTGCAAGGATCATTAATACATGAATCATTAATATTAATTATTGATGTGGCAATTGTTATTAGTTATGGAAGACACATTAGAGAGAGAGAGAGAGAGAGAGAGAGAGAGAGAGAGAGAGAGAGAGAGAGAGAGAGAGAGAGAGAGAGAGAGAGAGAGAGAGAGAGAGAGAGAGAGAGAGAGAGAGAGAGAGAGAGAGAGAGAGAGAGAGAGAGAGAGAGAGAGAGAGAGAGAGAGAGAGAGAGGAGAGAGAGAGAGAGAGAGAGAGAGAGAGAGAGAGAGAGAGAGAGAGAGAGAGAGAGAGAGAGAGAGAGAGAGAGAGAGAGAGAGAGAGAGAGAGAGAGAGAGAGAGAGAGAGAGAGAGAGAGAGAGAGAGAGAGAGAGAGAGAGAGAGAGAGAGAGAGAGAGAGAGAGAGAGAGAGAGAGAGAGAGAGAGAGAGAGAGAGAGAGAGAGAGAGAGAGAGAGAGAGAGAGAGAGAGAGAGAGAGAGAGAGAGAGAGAGAGAGAGAGAGAGAGAGGAGAGAGAGAGAGAGAGAGAGAGAGAGAGAGAGAGAGAGAGAGAGAGAGAGAGAGAGAGAGAGAGAGAGAGAGAGAGAGAGAGAGAGAGAGAGAGAGAGAGAGAGAGAGAGAGAGAGAGAGAGAGAGAGAGAGAGAGAGAGAGAGAGAGAGAGAGAGAGAGAGAGAGAGAGAGAGAGAGAGAGAGAGAGAGAGAGAGAGAGAGAGAGAGAGAGAGAGAGAGAGAGAGAGAGAGAGAGAGAGAGAGAGAGAGAGAGAGAGAGAGAGAGGAGAGAGAGAGAGAGAGAGAGAGAGAGAGAGAGAGAGAGAGAGAGAGAGAGAGAGAGAGAGAGAGAGAGAGAGAGAGAGAGAGAGAGAGAGAGAGAGAGAGAGAGAGAGAGAGAGAGAGAGAGAGAGAGAGAGAGAGAGAGAGAGAGAGAGAGAGAGAGAGAGAGAGAGAGAGAGAGAGAGAGAGGAGAGAGAGAGAGAGAGAGAGAGAAAACAAGATAGAGAAAAAGAAAAAAGAAAAAAAGTAATAGAGATATGGAGGCTGGTGAGTGGAAAGTGGGAAAGGGAGAGGTGTGTTGGTTGGTGATTTCTCTGAAAGACTGAGTTTCAACTCTTACATAAGATGCATTGCTGTATAGACTGTCTGAACCCTGAAAAGGTCTTCTGTCTATCACAGCAAAATTGTGTAGTGAACTTTCTCTTCACCAGGCAAGTAAGTACTGTCTCCACAGGAACTGTTAGTACCATATCCAAAGGGACTGTATACCTAGTGCTCTCTTTACCCTCTCCAAGCTCAGAAACCAGAGGGGTATGCAAGGTTCCTATTGAAACTTCACATCTGCAGAGAGGCATATTAGAATCTAACCAAGTCATGATCCAGGACTGCACATATGAACCACCTGATATTAGAACTGGACTTGGACTGTTTCCTCCGTGGGTTTTATGTATTTATTCATCAACAGATTCAAACCCAAGGTCCAGAGTGAGTAACCCCAGTAATGCTAATTTTCCAAACTTGCACAATATATTATATGACAATCTGCCACAAACCTCTGCTTCTCTGTAATCCTGAATTGCCGACAAAGTCTCTGCAAATCTGGCCAGCCCTGTGCTTAGTGTCGGATTCCATTTCTCAAACTCTGAGATTCCAATGAGCTCTTTAGCCAGAAGATCACCTGGGAACATAAAACAGGGAGTTGCAACTGTTGATCATCATACAGAAACATGTTGTCTGTTAAGCTATTGTAAATATAGTCCTTGGCAAATCCTAAATGCACCTTCATGTGGCAGGGGATGGGAAACACACTATGGTGTAAAAAACAACAACACTGCTCTGTGACAAAGTATCCACCAGGATAAGTGGATAACTCTGCAGAATTGGGCACTCACTTGTATCACTACATCATTTTCATATGTAAAAAGTAATTATTTTCCTCAAAGGTAGGAATATAATCATCCATCCATCCATCCATCATGTGCCATGCCGATAAGCGTGGGCGGTCATGTTTTGCCATCTCACTCAATCACCAGAGTCGTGGATCAGCTGAGTGTTTCTGTCTCGACCATGCCATGTGGCCAAGCCATCCAGGTATTTGATTCTAGGTCTTCCCCTTGGTCTGTTCCCTTTGATCTTACCAGTTGTCACCAAGTTCTCCAATTCATTTCTTCTCATAACAAGCACAAACATTTTTGACTGTCTACGTCTAATGTCTCTAATCAGTTTACGATCTTCATTTGTTTCTTGAAGGACTTGTTCATTGGTCTTTCTGTCTGTCCATGGTATTCTTTGCATTTTCCTCAGAAACCACATTTCTACAGCCATCAGATGTTTTTCAGCTTAACTGCTTATTGTCCACGCTTCACATCCATGTAAAAGTACAGGTTCTATGTAGCACCACATCACTCTTTTTCTCGTTTCAATTCACATCTTTTTATTGGTCAGTATGCTTTTCATCTTGCTAAAGGCTACTTTTGCGATGGCGATTCTTGTTCTAATCTCTTCAAGGCATCTCCCATCAGATGTTATTACTGTTCCGAGACAATTGTACCTATTCACTTGTTGAAGAATATTCACATTTACTTGTATATTACATTGTGGTATTTCGTTCTTTCTAGTGACGACCTTAATCTGTGTCTTTTTACAATTTAATTCTAATCCTAGTTGTTCACTGTGTGTAACAACCGCATCTACTAAATGTTGCAGGTCCTGTTCATTGTCTGCAATCAAGACTGTATCATCTACTTACCTAATGTTATTGATGCATCGTCCCCCAATGTTGATTCCTTCCATATCTTCTATATTTCTGAAAATACTTTCACTGTACAGGGAAAACAGATCTGGAGACATTACACATCTCTGTCTCACACCTCTCTTAATAGGCTGATATTGGCTACTTTATTATCAACATTTATGGCAGCTTGTTGTTTCCAATATATGTTTTTTACAAGTCTAAGGTCTTTTTCATCAATTTGTAGATCTTCAAGCATCCTTATCATGTTGACATGTCTCACTTTATCGAAAGCCTTTGTGTAGTCAATAAAGCAAAGGTGTAGATCTTTGTTTACTTCTATAGAACGTTCAATTATGGTTCTCAGTATATACACAGCATTTACTGTACCCTTGCCTTCTACAAGCCGGCTTCCTAGCCTAGAGGTTAGCGACTTTTCTCCGTAATCTCGTATACTCTCGTAAATAACGTGACGACAGTGAGAATCAGCAGTGGTTCGAATCGCATCGGTAACTTACGGGGTATGTGAGCCGGCCGCTCAGAAAGCAATGGCAAACTACTGAGCATAATCTTGCCAAGAAATCAACAATCAGCTGAAAGATGCTGATGTTGAAAGCAATGCCCTGTAAAGGATATGCAAAACATTTTTTTTTTGCCTTCTACAAAGCCACATTGTTCTTCTCCTATTTCAGGTTGTATTTTCCTCCTAACTCTTTGCATGATAATTCTTAGCAAAATCTTCATGATGTGACTCATTATACTAATTGTTCGATGTTGAGCACATTCCAAGGCTCCTGATTTCTTTGGGATTGCAATAAATACAGAATTACATAATTCATGAGGTATATTTCCAGTATCATATATTGTATTAAACAGACTGGTAACTTTATCTATTCCATATTCTTCTAAAGCATTAATCATTTCTGTTGTGACGCTGTCTGAACCGGGGGTCTTGCCAGATTTCATATGTTTAAGAGCATTCTGAACCTCCATCTTCAAAATTGATGGTCTTTCATTATTATTTTGAAAATCATACTGTTCATCTGTTACCTTCATAAAGGTTTTTCAGTAATCTGAACATACATGTAAGATCTGATCTTTTTCTATTATGACTCTTCCATGTTTTGTCTTTAGGCGCCTGCTGATGTACGTGCTCTTTGATTAGTAAGCTCCTGAATTCTTTTGTGCATTAGTTTTGTATTTTTACTGTTGTGTTGTTTTTCAATTTCTCTGCAATTTTTCTCAAGCCATCCTTCTTTTACCTCCTTACATAAGGTTCTGACTTTTCTGTGAATTTCTTCATATTTGGCAGGATTAGTTTTGTTCTGTCTTTTTGTTTCCATTAGTTGTAAAATGTCTTCAGTCATCCATGTCTTACGGCCCACTTTCTTTAATTTTGGAATAGTTTTTTTCTGCTGCACAACTGATTGAATTCTTCAGCATTTCCCATCGATCATCTACATCTTGAAATAGGATCTCTAGATCAGACAATAAATCAAATGTGTTCTTTACTCCTATGTTAAAATTATCTTGCATTTCTTTGTCAGTTTTCAATTTGCACAAGTCATATTTAGGGTTTCCTGCTGTATACTTTACTTTCTTTAACTTTACCCTCAATGTGCCTGTAATTAATCTGTGATCACTGTAACAGTCTGCATTTGGAACTGTTTTTATGACTGTTAACGCATTTCATATTCATCATTTTGATATATAAAGAAGTAATTATTATCAGCACAGGTAGGAATCTACTTATAATCTGATATATAAAAAGTTATGATCCTCAAAGGTAGGAACATCCCGATACTGCTTATATATAAAGAAATAATAATTTCCCTCAAAGTTAGAGACAAATCCCAAGATTCTGATATACAAAGAAGAAATAATTATTATTTTGATATATATTTTAAAAATGTATCCCTAAGCAGTTTCCCGCTATGAGTCCCTGATGTGATAGCGTCAACACATTTTGTAGGCCTGGACGCATGGAGAAATAGGTGACCAGTTTTTTCCTAACTTTAGCAAATAATGAGCCCAAGTGTTGATATGCAAAGAGTTAGGAAGAAAATACAACCTGAATTAGGAGAGGAACAATGTGGGGTTGTAGACGGCAAGGGTACAGTAAATGCTGTGTATATACTGAGAACAGTAATTGAACGTTCTATGGAAGTAAACAAAGATCTACACATTTGCTTTATTGACTACACCTTAGACTTGTAAAAAACATATATTGGAAACAACAAGCTGCCATCAGAATTGATAATGAAGTACGTCAATATCAGCCTATTAAAAGAGGTGTGAGACAGGGATGTGTAATGTCTCCAGATCTTTTTTCCCTGTACAGTGAAAGTATTTTCAGAAATATAGAAGATATGGAAGGAATCAACATTGGGGGAAGACACATCAATAACATTAGATATGCAGATGATACAGTCTTGATTGCAGACAAAACAGGACCTGCAACATTTAGTAGATGCAATGAGCAACTAGGGTTAGAATTGAATTGTAAGAAGACACCGATTATGGTCATCACTAGGAAGGAAGAAATACCACAATGTAAAATATACAAGTAAATGGGCACATTCTTAAACAAGTGAATTGGTACAGCTATCTCGGAACAGTCATGACATCTGATGGGAGATGCCTTGAAGACATTAGAACAAGAATTGCCATTGCGAAGGTAGCTTTTTGCAAGATAAAAATCCTACTGACCAATAAAAAGATATCAATTGAAACGAGAAAAAGAGTGTTGAAGTGCTACATAGAACCTGTACTTTTAAATGGATGTGAAGCGTCGACAATGAGCAGACAAGCTGAAAAACATCTGATGGCTGTGGAAATGTGGTTTCTGAGGAAAATGCAAAGAATACCATGGACAGACAGAAAAACCAATGAACAAGTCCTACAAGAAACAAATAAAGATCGTAAACTGATTAGAGACATTGGAGGTAGATAGTCAAACTATTTTGGGCATGTTATGAGGAGAAATGAGTTGGAGAACTTGGTGACAACTGGCAAGATCCAAGGGAAGAGACCAAGGGGAAGACAAAGAAGTAAATACCTGGATGGCTTTGCCACATGGCATGGTCGAGACAAATCAAATCAAATCAACTTTATTTTACAAGGGTCACAAATTGGGCACGCAGGCCCGTCTTACATTCGGCCCTTCCAATCACTAGTCTTTCGTTCATCAAGAGCATTATACATTTACATAAAAAGAAAAATAAACATTGTGAAATGAATGTTGTGAACATAAACAAGGTAAATTACCATGTTATGAGGCCCATCTCCCACCTACCCATACATCACCCCACCTACACACACACACCCACTTACCCACACACACACCCAGGGACACATACATACCCCACCAACCGACCCATCCCCCACCCACACACACTGCCCTCACCTGTTCCCCCAACCAAAACACACTCGCCACCCACAAACATCCCCCACCTATCCACACATCCCACATACACATCCTAACCCTCACATCCTCTCCCCACCCACACCTCCAACCACCCAGCCACACCTCCATCGACCACATATTCCCCACCCACGCACACACATCCCCCACCAACCCACACATCGCACATCCACTCACACATCCCCAAACCATACACACACATCCCCAAACCATACACACACATTCCCACCAACTGACATCTCCCTACCCACACACACACACATCTCCCTAACCACCTATACATCCCCAATCCACTCACACACACCCGACCACCCACACATACATCCGCCACCCACCCACACATGCCCTAACCCAATCCCCCACCACACACATCCCCCACTGGCACATCACATACATCCCCTACCACGCAATATTCCCAACCCACGCACCACACACACACACATATCCCTCACCAACACATCCCACACCCACATACCCACCTACACACCACACAGACAGAAACATGGAGCTGATCCATGACTGGTGATCAAATGAGATGGCAAAACATGACCGCCCACACCTATCGGCATGGCACATGATGGATGGATGTTGAACCCGTGTCTCCCCGGGAAGGTTAACCTGGTCAACAAATGCCCACAGAAGTCGGATGTGTCGGCCTAACGGCGCAAGAATACAGCTCTGCTGTAAACAGGCACAACGCAATCACGTCCGGAAAAAAAACTCCGGATGAGCGCAGAAGAAGAACCCGTGTCTGACTGATCTCATGACATTACCAGTGCAATTTGCTATCAACTATGCTAGTTCGCATACTTTTTTTATGTGTAAAGAAGCAATTATTACCCCACAGATAGGAATATACACAACTGTATAGAATGTAAAAAAGTCTTCACCTTTATCTCGCAGCCGGGCAGTTTTGCGCGTGTAGGAAGAAGCTATGTCACATAGCTGTCCTAGATGCTGTTCAATTTTAGTGACACGGTCTTGGATTACTTTAGACTGGTTTTCACTGGAAATGTAAATGAATTAAAAATGAATGTTCTTCCTGTTCTATTTGAATGGGCTGAAAGGGTGAAGGGAGGGCAAGGAAGGAGAGAGAGAGAGAGAAAGGACCCTTTTACAGGCTGTAAGGTGCATTGGCCGGTCTCCCTGGTGAAAGGTTTAAGGATGCTGTTCATAATCCCATATACACAAGTATGAAACACAGCTGCGCGAGATTTGGCAGCGCATCGCGTCACGTTGGTTTCTTACGGAGGGTATGTGAGCTGGTCATTCAGAAAGCAATGGCAAACTACTGAACGTAAAACTTGCCAAGACATCAACAGCAGCTGAAAAATGCTGGTGTTGACTGCAATGTCCTGTAAATAGGATATGCAAGAAAAAAAAAAGATGCATTGGGCATAAGGTACTAGACACACCTTGGATCATTATACAGACTGGGGACACAGTCAGTGGATAGGCCCCATCACAAAGAGGTACTCCAAGGTGAAGACCAATATCAGCCTGACCCTGGTCTCGTGACCTCTACAACTCTCCTGTGTACTGTCAGTAAAAGAGACATAGAAAGAGAGAGAGAGAGAGAGAGAGAGAGAGAGAGAGAGAGAGAGAGAGAGAGAGAGAGAGAGAGAGAGAGAGAGAGGGAGAGAGAGGGAGAGAGAGAGAGAGAGAGAGAGAGAGAGAGAGAGAGAGAGAGAGAGAGAGAGAGAGAGAGAGAGAGCCAGCTAACAAAAGAGTTTAAGTTAGCAGTAAAGAAATATAATACTAATTTGTAAAGAAATAGAATAATAATTTACATAGATAAAAAACAAAGGACTCTTTGCACATGTCTTGAGGTTTATGATAATTTTTTGTTGTTTCCTTTTTACAGGACATTGCAGTCAATACCAGCATTTCTGCTGCTGTGATCTCTTGACAAATTTACTTTCAGTAGTTTGCCATTAATTTCTGAATGACCGGCACCAATACCAATGAGATGCGGTTTACTGCCAAATTGCGCACAGTTGTATTTCAACTCAGATATACGGGATTACAATGTAATATACAAGTAAATGGGAATATTCTTCAACAAGTGAATCGGTTCAATTATCTCGGAACAGTCATAACATCTGATGGCAGATGCCTTGAAGAGATTAGAACAAGAATCGCCATTGCGAAAGTAGCCTTTAGCAAGATGAAAAACATTCTGACCAATAAAATGATGTCAATTGAAACGAGAAAAAGAGTGTTGAGGGGATACATAGAGCCTGTTCTTTTGCATGGATGTGAAACTTGGACAATGTGCAGTCAAGCTGAAAAACATCTGATGGCTGCAGAAATGTGGTTTCTGAGGAAAATGCAAAGAATACCATGGACAGATAGAAAAACCAATGACCAAGTACTACAAGAGACAAATGAAAATCGTAGATTGATTAGAGAAATTAGACGTAGACAGTCAAAATTTTTTGGACATGTTAAGAGAAGAAATGGACTGGAGAACTTAGTGACAGCTGGCAAGATCGAAGGGAACAGACCAAGAGGAAGACCGAGAGGAAAATACCTGGATGGCTTGGCCACATGGCATGGACGAGACAGGAACACTGAGCTGATCCACGACTCTGGTGATCGAGTGAAATGGCGAATCATGACCGCCCACACTTTCCGGCATGGCACATGATTGATTGATTGATACGGGATTACGAACGGGCATCCATAAGCCCTTCACCACAGACATCGGCTTTATGAGAATATGTGGGTAAAACACATGATCGCCGGGATGGCTGGTAAGCATGCTAGCTACTGTGTTACCAATGCTCCTTGAATAATTTTTTTATTTAATAAAAATGCTAATCGTTCATTCATACTTTCTTTTTTTGTCTTCTACTTTGGGGTGTCTTACATTCTGGTTTTACTCCTCTGACATAATCAAACTAAAACTGTGTTGTTGAAGTGTGAAGTGTTAAGACTTAACATATACTAGGTCATGACATATGAGGTGAGACGATGATTTCCCTTTCTCCACCTTCCTTCCTTCTTTCCAGGAACATTCTCAGGGAGTTCTGAAAACTGTCAGTGTCAGTAGTGTCAGTCAGGTACCTATTTTTATATTTTTATTTTTAAGAGGTCAGGCGGAACTGAAAAAGAAAATAATCATGACACTGCTGAGGATTGAATCTAGACCACTTGCCAGGAGAGCACACTAACAACTGTACCACCACATAGTTGTTATTAATTTGTGGAACCGAGCTGAGCAAATTGATAGATACCCAAAACATTAAATCAATCAGTCAATATTTTAAAATATATTTAGCGAGATCCAGTAACCAGGATAAACAATCACAGCCGCAAAATTTATTTCGCGCATTCGCAGAAGGACAACACCGGGTCCTCCCAAAAAATATGTATATAAAGTTACTTTTCATGTCTCTGGTTGGATACTTTCAAATAACAGGGGCCAATCATGAACACCCTCTTAGCTTCCTGTCAAAAGGTCAAACTGTCACTGTGCATGTGCAAAGTGGTTCAGATTTTGCTTTGTCATTTGCAATCGGTTTCGTTTATGAGAAGGTCAGTAATTTTATGTTTTAGAGGTTGATCTGTTAATATTAGAATGTTTTTATATGGATTTTCAAATTCTGCATCCAACTATATGCATATTCGGATAGTTTCATCGCTTAGATCGCTGCCGTTTTGATAGAAACAAAAAAAATGTGCTGATGGCGGCGGCAAGTCAATCTCGCATGTTTGTACAAAATTTATTTTAAAATTGATGGATTAATATTAGAATGTTTTTATATGGATTTTCA
Source organism: Cepaea nemoralis (assembly GCA_014155875.1). NCBI lineage: Eukaryota > Metazoa > Mollusca > Gastropoda > Stylommatophora > Helicidae > Cepaea > Cepaea nemoralis. The sequence goes on from JACEFZ010023592.1 coordinate 328,917, forward strand.
AATTCTGCATCCAACTATATGCATATTCGGATAGTTTCATCGCTTAGATCGCTGCCGATTTGATAGAAACAAAAAAAATTGTGCTGACATGTGTTTCCTCAACTTTGCCCATTGCAAATCAATGGCCATTTCGAGTCAATCACGCACGTTCGTACAAAATTTATTTTAAAATTGATGGATTAATATTACAATGTTTTTATATGGATTTTCAAATTCTAAATCCAATGTTTTATATATTTAGAGAATTTCATCTCTTAGATTGCTGCGGCTTTGATAGAAACCAAAAAAATTTGCGGGCATGTGTTGTGTCGTCTTTGCCATTGCAAATCAATGGCGGCGGCACACCACGCATATCAATCATACTTCATCATCATCATCAAGTGCCTTGCCGGCTGGCGTAGATGTTCATGGCTCTTGTTCTTCTCAAAAAAAAAAGAACAAAAGATTTTATTTGTTTTTTAAAA
>JACEFZ010023593.1:0-5000 GCA_014155875.1 Cepaea nemoralis
AAAATTTGTTTTGCACATTCCCGAAAAAAATAGCCCCGGTGGCCTTATTCCCCAAGGCCAAAAGCCCCCCCCCCCCCCCCCCCCCCCCCCCCCCCCCCCCCCCCCCCCCCCCCCCCCCCCCCCCCCCCCCCCTGCCCTACATTATAGGCAGTAGATAACAACCTTGACAGTGATAACAAAATGGTCAGTGACTCAGATTCATATGTTGGCACAGGAAACCTGCATGTTTTCAAACATTTCACTTTGTTTTCTTGTGTCATGCCGCACTTTCTTAATGATGTTTAACCGATTCAGTGCCAAACACAAATTTGGTTTGCACCAAACGAAAATGGAAGGCGTAAAATGGGAAGTAGGAGTGTGTCACAGTTGTGAGTTAAAAGTTGTTAATGTGGTAGCAGAACTGCTGTATTATAATCCTGTGCCAGCATGTCTGAGATATATAAGCTAACGGCAGATAAGGGAAGTCGATTTAGACGTGATTAAGCTGTGAACTGGTGATTAAAAAGCTGTGAACTAGTAATTAAGAAAGCTGTGATCTGGTGATTGAGAAAGCTGTGATCTAGTTAATGTGATACATGTGACATCGTTATTAATAAAGCTACGGCTTCTTTAATGAGAGATGTATTACATTAATTAAGAAAGCTACGGCTACATCAATGAGAGATATATGTTACAATAATTAAGACAGCTACGACCGTATCAATGAGATATGTGTGACAGTACTTAAGAAAGCTAAAGCTTCATTAATTAGATGTGTGACAATATTTAAGAAAGCTACGACCTCATTAATAAAACATAGTGACAGTAATTAAGACAAATATAACTTCATTAATGAAATACCCGTGACAAGATTATTAAGCAAGCTATGACCTCATTAATGATTGATTGATTGATTGATTGATTGATTTAAGAACCGACATCATAGCATTCGGGGCATTCCCATAAGCGCTCCGCCCCCATCCTTAGCAGCCAGCGAAGAGTTCCAACACCAATAGTACCAGTAGCAATCCGATTATATGTCCGTCTCGCCTTTCCTCTCAGCGTCGAGCGTCGGCCAGATCCCCTCGTCACTCCTCGCTATCTCATTCTTGCCAGACCATGGTGATCCATTTGCTCCTCCGAGGTGTACACGTTCTCCCACAAGACCGCAACCACGTCTGCCTTGTCATGCATCAATACTCCACCAAGTTTTGCAGAGCCAGCCAATCTGTCCGCCTGTTCATTCTCTAGCACACCGGCATGCCCCGGAGAAAAGATCCAGGCGATGCTTGCCACCCGTGACCTCCGAAGCGAAGCAAGCCACTCTGCCCGAAGCTTGCCTGTCCTCACCTTCCTCAGCATGCTTTCTGAGTCAGTTACAATCATGATGTGTGTGTGTGTGTGTGTGTGTGTGTGTGTGTCGTATTCTCCATCCAGTGGAAAGCTGCAATGACCGCCTTCACCTCCATTCTTAAGCTAGATGTTGTGGTATCATATGCCAGGCTCTCTTGCACCAAACGTCGACCATTAGCCTTTGCCAAGAACCCCCAGGCACTTCTACTACCTCTCAACACCGAACCATCTGTGTAGATAATCACATCACCTGAGCGAGCATTATCCTAAATTAGTTGCTGGATTTCCACTTCCGTGGCCCCTGCTGGCCATTCCCTCCACTCCCGGCTCAATGTGATTATAACTCTGCTCAAGTCTGAGAAGTCATTAATGAGATATATGTGACAAATGCAATTTTTTAAAGGAACGATATCGTTAAAGGACAATCTGTCACAGGTGTAATTAGGAAAGCTAAGACCTTGTTAAAAAGATGACTTTCGCAACTGTTATTATGAAAACTATAACCTCGTTAATGAGATAAATGTTACAGGTGAAACTTTGAAAGCGACGATATAATTCTGTAGGTCACCAGTGTAATTAGGAAAGCTACGACTTCATTAATAAGATAACTCTGACAGTGTGATTATTAAATCTGCGACCTAGTTAATAGGGTATCAGTGAAAAGATATTTAGTAACGCTAACAACTCATTAATGAGATCATTGTGATAGTGTAATTAGGAAAGCTGAGAACGTATTAATGAGATATCACTGAAAGTATAATTAAGAAATCTACGATTTTATTAATGAGATAACTGTGACAGGATCATTAGGGAAGATACGAACTCATTAATAAGGTATCTGTGAAAGGATAATTAAGAACGCCCCGACCTCGTTAATGAGATAGTTGTGACACGTGTAGTTACGAAAGCTAAGCAATCATTAATTAGATATATCTGAAGGGATAATTAGAAAAACTGCGAACTCATTATTGAGGTATCCATAATTCGGTAATTATAAACATATAACCTAGTTAATGTGGAACCCTTGTCTTAGTAATTGTGAATGTGACAGCTGCGACCCCTTTAAAGTGAAATACACGAACCAGAGAAGACAACAATCTGTGATTTAATAAAAACAGGAACTAGCCCACGGCAAATGTAACAGTTACTACCTATCAAATGTGAACCGATCCACCTGGTCGATGGTTCACAAATGATCAGACATAAGTGAACACCGTGATATAGTATATGTGAACTATGTCACTTAAGGACAGTGCGGTTGTTAAACTTGTAATCAGGAACCTCTATGACCAGATACATGTCACGTGACTTGAAAATAGCACCGTTCTAACTGACCTTGATTCTGTATATAGAGTTCGAGACTCATCATCACTATCGGGTGCGATGCCGTTAGACGTTGGCATACTTCTCTATCTGACATGGAGACCCGAGTCATGGATCAGAACAGTGTTTGTGTGCCGGTTATGCCATTTGACCAAGCCATCCAGGCGTTGATCTCTTTGCATTCCCCTCGTTATTTTCCCTTCGATTATCCGAGTGTATATATGAATTAACAATCAGCTGAAAGATGCTGATGTTGACAGCGATGTCCTGTAAAGGATATGCAAAAAAAAAGAGCATATATGATACGAGGGTAAGTTAATGTGTAATTATTTCGTATATATGATGCGTTAGCTTCCCTAATGATCCTGTCACAATATTGATGCACTTATCCCATCGTTTTATCAGTCCTCCCTAACTGGTTGCATAGAACTGAGTACTTGGTTTTCATTTACCGGCAATCCCACAGAACTGTGTGACTTACTTATTGACTCGCCTAGTAACGTTTTCTACCCAGCTATGCACCGCTTTACGGGACAAACATTTGTCAGCATAAACAGGAAACCCACATTGGCGGGAGACATTTTGCGAATGACGCCGAATTTGAATGTGAAGTGAAAACATGGTTTAGAAAACAGAGCACGCAGTTCTATGCAGCCGGTTTTAGGAGGACTGCTAAAACGATGGGATAAGTGCAACAATGTTGGTGGAAATTATGTTGAGAAACAAAGGGACAATATATCTATGAAATTAAACTGGTTTCAAATTGTTATCATCTTTAGTTATTTTTCTACAGCCATTTGTGACCTACATATTAACTTACCCTCGTAGATACTCTATATGATAGATACGGTGGTAATGGAGATTAAAAAAACAATGGGCCTTAGTTTGAATAATGGAATGACAGAAGTCATGGTGATATCCAAGAAGTAGAGTGTGTCTAAATGGGCAATTACAGTCAATGAGGTTATGTGGGACACGTGCAGAAATTTAGATATCTATACACAAGCATAACATCATATGGAAGATGCATCACCGAGATAAAGTGCAGAATAGGACAAGCAAAGACAGCACTCTCTCAAATGAAGAACGTTTTTTTTGCAATATGTCCTTGTCATTGAAGGTTAGAAAAAAGAATTCTTGCACGTTACATGCAACCAATTTTAACATACGGCTGCGAATCCTGGACAATTAGTAAACAGTCAAAAAATCTCTAGAAGCCATCTAGGTGGGTTTTATAAAAGAATGCTGAAAATTAAATTGCAAAACCACAATGAGCAGTCTGGACATTTTGAGGGTAGCTAAGTCGCAAAGACAACTTATCACAAATATCAGAAAGAAGCAGTCACCACTTTTGGCCACGTTATGAGAAGACAAAACCTGGAGCCGGTTACCGCACCGGAAGTTTAAGAGTGAGCGCTCTTATAAATTCGGTTATGCTGACTGCATGGACAATAATGGGGTGGAACTGTTTCCCTTCAAGCGAGGCTTAATTTGACACACTAAGAGTTGAGTTGAGTTGAGTCAAGAACCAGCATCATTGCACTCGGGGCATTCCCATAAGCGCTCATTCCTCATCTTCAACAGCAGGCGAAGAGTTCCAATACTAATGGTGAAACACTATAAGAGAATCACACACACACACACACACACACACACACACACACACACACACACTATGGGTATAGACAACAACTTGACCCAGTGGTCAGTGCGCTGGCCTGCCAAAACATTGGTCGAGGTTCAGTTCCCAACAGAGAGTTCGACATTACCACCAGTGTGCTTTGTTGTCAATACTGGTTTCATCATATTAGTATCATATTCCCCTCTTAGAGCAACATGCTATGGCAAAAATGTAATTTATGTTGGGCATGAGGATCTAGACGGGTTATCATATTGTGGCGGCATAGGGGTATCCCTGATCAAATGAGGAGTAATGTGCCTCCTTCCCTCCGCTAGCCTACGGGAAACCCTTGGACAAGGTGGAGCACCAGTTTAGACCCCCCCCCCCCCTCCCGCCCCATCCAAACCCGATCAGGCATGGCACATGATGATAAGTACCCATCAAGTGCCGAATAGTCAATACATAAAGAGTCTATACTAAACTAATATATACGTTTCATGAAGTAGACACGTATTATTTAGTTTCCTTTCTTACTTGCTGAGACTTGAGTTTTAGTTTTCTTTCTTATTTAGAAGAATGTTTTAGTTTTCTTTCTTACTTAGACGTGTGTTGTAGTCTTCTTTCTTACTTAGACGTGTGGTGTAGTTTTCTTTCTTACTTACACGTGTGTTTTTGTTTTATTTCTTACTTAGTTGTGTGTTTTAGTTTTCTTTTTTACTTAAAC